>CM031621.1:8928204-8935704 GCA_018398815.1 Conus ventricosus
TGGCTTGATGTTCATCAGCCGCCATGGCTTGGCAGTTTTGTTGGCGTGATGTTCATTTTAGTCGCCATGGCTTGGCAGTCTGTTGGCGTGATGTTAAATCAGCCGCCATGGCTTGGCAGTCTGTTGGCTTGATGTTCAGACAGTCGCCAGGGCCCTTGGCAGTCTGTTGGCTTGATGTTCAGTTTAGTCGCCATGGCTTGGCAGTTGTTCAAGTTGGCTTGATGTTTCAGCAGTCGCCATGGCTTGGCAGTCTGTTGGCGTGATGTTCAGTTTAGTCGCCATGGCTTGGCAGTCGGGTGGCGTGATGTTCATCACCGCCATGGCTTGGCAGTCTGTTGGCTTAATGTTCAGACGTGCCATGGCTTGGCAGTCGGGTTGGCTTGATGTTCAGACAGTCGCCATGGCTTTGGCGTCTGTTGGTTGATGTTCGACGTCGCCATGGCTTGGCAGTCTGTTGGCTTGATTGTTCAGGTGTCGCCATGGCTTGGCAGTTGTTGGCGTGATGTTATAGCCGCCATGGTCTTGGCAGTCTGTTGGCGTGATGTTCATGAGCCCGCCTGGCTTGGCAGTCTGTTGGCGTGATGTTCAGACAGTCGCCATAGCTAGGCGTCTGTTGGCGTGATGTTCATTCAGCCGCCTGGTTTGGCAGTCTGTTGGCGTGATGTTCAGACAGCCGCCATGGCTTGGCAGTCTGTTGGCGTGTTGTTAGACAGCCGCCTTGGCTTGGCATGTCTTGTTGGCGTGAGGTTCATCAGGGCCATGGCTTGGCAGTCTGTTGGCGTGATGTTCATGGTCGCAGGGGCTTGGCAGGTTTTTGGGGAGTTC
Source organism: Conus ventricosus (assembly GCA_018398815.1). Taxonomy (NCBI): domain Eukaryota; kingdom Metazoa; phylum Mollusca; class Gastropoda; order Neogastropoda; family Conidae; genus Conus; species Conus ventricosus. The sequence continues at coordinate 8,929,030 of CM031621.1, forward strand.
ATGAGCGCATGGCTAGGCAGTCGGGTGGCGTGATGGTTTCATCCCCGCCTGGCTTGGCGGGTCTGTGGCTTATGTTCAGGACAGTCGCCATGGCTTGGCAGTCTGTTGGCTGAGGGTTCAGACAGTCGCCATGGCTTGGCAGTCTGTTGGCTTGATGTTCAGACAGTCGCCAGGGGCTTGGCAGTCTGTTGGCTATGTTCAGTAGTCCCCATGGCTTGGGCAGTCTGTTGGCGTGTTGTTCATCAGCGCCAATGGCTTGGCAGTCTGTTGGCGTGATGTTCATGGGGCCGCCATGGCTTGGCGGGTCTGTTGGCGTGATGTTCAGACAGCGCTGGCTAGGCAAGTCTGTGGGCGTGTGTTCATCAGCCCCCATGGCTAGGCGTCTGTTGGCGTGATGTTTCAGACAGCCGCCATGGCTTGGCAGTCTGTTGGCGTGATGTTCAGACACCCGCCATGGCTTGGCAGTTGTTGGCGTGATGTTCATCAGCCGCCATGGCTTGGCAGTCTGTTGGCGTGATGTTCTTGAGCCGCCATGGTTTGGCAGTCTGTTGGCGTGGGTGTTGCTGGGGCTTCAGGCTTTGTTGACGGGCCCACCCTGGCAGCGTGGTGCGGGTCTTCTAAATGGTTCGGTGCCAGAGGCCAGGTCTTCAAACGCACTTTACCTTGGCGATTTGGCTGAGTGGGTTGATGTCGATCCTTCATTTGTGTGTGTGTGTGTGTGTGTGTGTGGGGTTTGTGTGTGTGTGTGTGTGTTTTGTGTGTGTATAATGTGTGTCCATGTGCGTGTGCGCGCGCATGTGTGTGTGTGTGTGTTTTGTGCGTGTGCGTGTGTGTATGTGTGTACGTGTGTTTTGGGTGCGCGCGTGGCGCATGTGTGTGGGGTTTTGTGTGTGCGCGCGCGTGGCATTTTGTGTTGTGTGTGTGTGTGTGTGGGGCGCGGCGTTGCGCATGTGTGTGGTGTGTGTGTGTGTGTGTGTGTGTGTGTGTGTGTGTGTGTGTGTGTGTTTAAATTTGATTATTCCTTCCGGCGACAGAATGAAAATTAATGTCCTTAACAAAAGTGTTAGAAAAAAAAAACAAAAAAAACAAAAGAGAACCTTCGCACCCATTCTTTTAATAGAAACCTGATTTCTGTCTGTCTACAGACGTGGTCACGCGGCATAGCATGGAACGAAGGGGGGTGGATGTGGACATCGGTGTTTTGGGAATGAGGGGAGGACAGGAGTGGGATGTGGGGGGGGGGGGGAGGAGGGGGGGGATTTTGAGGGGTAAGGGGGGGGGGGGTGTGGTGGTGGTGGTAGGGGGCAAACGAGGTGGGTTTAGTTTGTGCACAGGCCAACAAAGTAAATGGACTCATGTTTCCCCTTTGTTTTCCTGCGCCCTTCTCTCTCTCTTCTATCTCTCTCTCTCTCTCTTCTCTTCTTTTCTCTCCCCTCTCTCTCTCTTCTCTCTCTCTCTCTCTCCTCTCCCCCCTCTCTCTCTTCCTCTGTCTGTTGTCTCTCCATCCCTCCCTCACTCCCTCCACCCTCTTCTTTTTTTGTCTGTTTTGTCTGTCTGTATGTCTCTCTTTCTCTCTCCTCTGTCTGTTGTCTGTCTGTCTCTCCATGCCTCCCTCCCTCCCTCTCTCCCCCCTCTCTCTCTTTTTCTGTCTGTCTGTCTGTCTGTCTCTCAATCCAACTATCCCCCCTCTCTCTTTCTCTGTCTGTCTGTCTCTGCCTGTCTGTCTCTCTCTCTCTCTCTCTCTCTCTCTCTCTCTCTCTCTCTCTCTCTCTCTCTCTCTCCTCTCTCTCTGTCTGTCTGTCTGTCCCTTTCTCCCTCCCTCCCCCTCTCTCTCTTTCTCTGTCTGTCCGTCTGTCTCTTTCTCTCTCCTCTGTCTGTCTGTCTGTCTCTCCATGCCTCCCTCCCTCCCTCCCTCCCCCTCTCTCTCTATCTCTGTCTGTCTGTCTGTCTGTCTGTCTGTCTGTCTGTCTCTCTGTCTCTCAATCCAACTATCCCCCTATCTCTTTCTCTGTCTGTCTGTCTGTCTGGCCTCTCTCTCTCTCTCTCTCTCTCTCTCCCTTTCTCCCTCCCTCCCCCTCTCTCTCTTTCTCTGTCTGTCTGTCGTCTGTCTCTCCATCAATCCATCCATATCCCCCCTTTTCTCTTTCTCTGTCTGTCTGTCTGTCTCCCTCTCTCCTCCTCTCTCTCTCTCTTCTGTCTGTCTGTCTCTCTCTATCCCTCCCTCCCCCTCTCTCTTTTCAGAAACACACAGGGAAAGAGAGGAGAGAGAGAGAGAGAGAGAGGAGAGAGAAGATGGGGACGAGACGGAGAGAGAGAGAGAGAGAGAGAGAGAGGAGACTCATGCATTACGCACACATGTACATACATGCACTCACACACACACACACACACACACACACACACACACACACACACACACACACACACAACACACAGACACACACACACACACACACACGCACACACATATATATATATGTAGTAGAGACATGGCTGTGTGTTTTGAGAGAGAGAGGGGGGAGGGAGGGATAGAGAGACAACCCACTGACATATATACCCGATGTTTCTTGTGCTGCAGGACATCTCATGGCGAATGGTGAATGTCCTCGCCACTAACATCACTGGTGAACTGACTTTGTCTCTACTACATGCTCCTTACAGATGACACAGCGTTCATAGAGACCTCAGGGAAAATTCTGGATTCGTAAACTACAAACAAGCACCCACAAGGCCTGACCACTGACTAACTATTAGTGACACACACTGAGTTCCCTTGCATTTGATAGTGACTCAGTTGTTCCCTCTGGTACAACTAGCAAAGTGAAAACCTGAGAGAGAGAGAGAGAGAGAGAGAGAGAGCGAGAGACAGAGAGAAGAGAGAGAGAGAGAGAGAGAATGAGAGAGACAGAGAAAGAGAAAGAGAGAGGGGGTGGGGGCTGTTAGTATATTGGTGGGGGTGGGGAGTGACAAAATAAAAAACAGGATGGGTGTGTTAGACTTTGCATCACTTGGTGATGACATTACTGTCATGACGCAAGTTTTCTTTAGCATCGACCTGATGATGTCACTCCACTTTTGACGTGACTACACAGTCTGTCGTCCTTGAAAAAGAGCAGCCGCTCGAAATATTGGATTATATTTGTTTACATTGCTTGTTTGCCTTTTTACTTCAATTGTGTCTCTGTTTAGTTATGAGAAAAGGCACTGCATCGTTTTCGATCCGAGCATGTAAGTACTTTTCAATCAGCTTTCTCCTGTGGACCATAACATTGTTTTCTTCTCATCAACCGTTGATCTCCTCTGCATCCTTACCTGGATCCAGCGTTTTTGGCCCCACCATTCATAACAGCATCAAGGCTGTTGGAGAAAGCTGTTCGTTACGACAGCCATGTCAAATTTCTGAATGAGTGCATCAATCGCAAAAATAATACCTAAAGGAATGATGTTAAGGTTTGCAAAAGACGCCTTGCCAAGTCAGAATACCTTGTACACACCATCAACAACACCATCCGCACCGCTAATGTGAACATTTCTGCACGATATTAGAAATATCTACCAAGAACTCCTATCACAAGTAGAGTCTGACTTCCAGCGGTCAATGTACGAAATTTTCCAAACTACAAACTACAGCGAATTTGAGCACATCTCAAAAAACAACAAACTCGTCGGTCAACACTTCAAAAAGAATATCTCAAAAAGAAGAAAAAGAAACTCGAGAAGATCTCACAGAATGTACAAGTGCAGGACATAACAGTGACCAAACGCAAATGTAGAAGATTCAAACGCAGACAGACTCTAACCAACACACAGGATAACTGCTTGAACCAGAATCGCCTCCAAATGGGGTTTAATAAATTTGTCAAATCATGATCTGACACAAGCACAGAATGAAGTATTAGCCTTAGGACCCAAATTCTCCCCAACCCTCGAACGCTGGACCACAACCAACTTAAAATAGACGTCGGGAAGGGTGCCGGAAAGTTTGACTCAGAGAGCTCTTTGCAGATGAAGAAGACAGTCCTGTACCCAAATTTTATAAGAAGACGGGATACAGCCCCCCGTCGGAAGGGGACAGAGCTCTGGATACGTACTGTGCCACCCTAGAAAACCTGACTGACACATACCGCAGTTCTGGACACCAGAGGGACAACCTGAGGCAAAATCTACGAGCAGCCTACAACAGCTACGGCAGCTAGTCTCAGCAGGAACATCAGAATCAGCAGAGCTGACAAAGGTGGTGCTGTGTTGTCCAGGACACCGAAAACTACATCACTGAGGCCAAAAGACTACTAAACAACCAGTTGCATTACAAGCAGCTCCCAAATGATCCTACATCCAAATAGCAGAGATTTCAAACGAGTTGGGAGAACATCTCCACAGCGACGGCCATATTGATGACAACACCAAGCAATGGGCGCTAGTGGAGCTAAAGGCATGCAGGCTCATCAGTTCTACCACTTGCCAAAAATACACAAGACCCTGCAGAATCCTCCAGGTCGCCCATATTGTGTCGGGAGTAAATGGCCCAACTGAAAATCTCTCAAAACTGGTTGACTTCTGGCTTCAGGATATCGTAACCACCCTCCCAAGTCACGTCAAAGACACAACTCTATGTTAAAAACAGCTACGTGACTGGAATACGGCTCAGGGGCCTTTCAAAGTTGGCACCTTGCTCGTTACCATTGATGTTGTTGGCCTCTATACGAACATCCCACATAGAGACATGGAAACCGCCATCAGGTACTTTTTACAGTCCCATCTGCAGACAAAGACACCCCAATTGAGAGAGTCCTTGAAGTGGTGAGACACATTTTACAAACAACGTGTTCCACTTTGAGGAATCATCTTATAAACAAGAATTGGGGACAGCAATGGGAACCCCTATGACCCCCACCGTGGCAAACATCTTCATGGGATGGTTAGAGGACAGCCTGCTCACTCAGAGCCCATCATCGTCGACAGCTGCTTCTGGAAACGGTTCATAGATGACATTTTTCTATTGTGCACCAAAACTCAGGAGGAACTTGATCAGTTCATTGAATTCATAACACTTTCCATCCACTGTCAAGTTCACCTATCAGTCATCACCTGTCTCCATCCCCTTCTGGACATCAACATCATCCTCAAGGAAGGCTTCCCCCATACAGATCTTTTCTCAAACCAAAGGGACGCCCATGCATACCTACATGCTTCCTCTTGTCACCCAAGGAATGCAAAAACAACATACCATTCAGCCAGATGCTACGCGCTCGCAGGTTATGCTCGACAGACGAAGCCTTCACCCTTCGCTGCCAAGAGATCGCCAAGCACTTTCAACGTAGAGGGTACAGTACCTACACCATCCAGAAAGCCATGGAAAGAGTCAGCAGCATCCCACGTAAAAGAGACCCTCGAATACAGGCCCCAAACCCAAGAAGAGGGTCCCGTTCATCATAACTCACAACCCTGCCAACCCTCCTCCAAGTCAGTGGCTGCAACAACAGCAACCGGCTTTACATGAAAGCAACAAGATGAAACAAGCCATGCCAGAGCTCCCCCTAGTAGGAGAAAAAATTCAAATAGTTACGAAACATCCTGATGCCTTCCATGCTTCCTCCACAAGAACCATCCACTGACACCCTGGAAGCCACAGATGTATTCGAAAACGCTGTGTCATCTGTAAGGAGCATGTAGTAGAGACACGTCAGTTCACCAGTGATGTTAGTGGCGAGACATCACCATTCGCCCTGAGATGTCCTGCAGCACAAGAAACATCGTGTACTGCTCTCTGCACCAAATGCAAGGGAGCTCAATACGTAGGAGAAACACGCAACTCGCTCAAACAACGCTTTTACTTACATAGGTCACACATCCAGAACAATACAGGACCCACGTCACACATCATTTCAACATGCACAACCCCTCACTTCAAGACATGCGTTGTATGCCAATTGAAAAACAGTACATAGACAGTGACATTCATAGAGACCTCAGGGAAAATTTCTGGATTCGTAAACTACAAACAAAGCACCCACAAGGCCTGAACACACATGACTAACTATTAGTGACACGCACTGAGTTCCCTTGCATTTGATTTGTGACTCAGTTGCTCCCTCTGGTACAACTAGCAAAGTGAAAACCAGAGAGAGAGAGAGAGAGAGAGAGAGAGAGAGAATGGAGAGAGACAGAGAAAGAGAAAGAGAGAGGGGGTGGGGGCTGTTAGTATATTGGTGGGGGTGGGGAGTGACAAAATAATAACAGGATGGTGTGTTAGACTTTGCATCACTTGGTGATGACATTACTGTCATGACGCAAGTTTTCTTTTAGCATCGACCTGATGATGTCACTCCACTTTTGACGTGACTACACAGTCTGTCGTCCTTGAAAAAGAGCAGCCGCTCGAAATATTGGATTATATTTGTTTACATTGCTTGTTTGCCTTTTTACTTCAATTGTGTGTTCTCTCTCTCTCTCTCTCTCTCTCTCTCTCTATATTATATATATATATATATAGTTAAACAAGTTAAAAGAGGAATCTTAAAAACTATCTACAAATTTGTTTCGAGCGTTGTTGCGCTGTCATCAGGATCTATCAGGATCAGGATCTGTCATCAGGATACTGATCTATATATATATATATATATATATATATACTGCTGAACAATTAAACAGTGGGAGAAAAACAAGTGCAAGTTA
>CM031621.1:8940704-8943204 GCA_018398815.1 Conus ventricosus
AACAACAATAATAATGATATAAATGATAATAATAACAATACTACTACTGCTACTACTGCTACTACTACTACTACTACTAATAATAATAATGATAATAAAAAATTTTTTTGACTGTGATGATGATAACAGCAATGATACTTCTAATAATTTAGAAGAAACATGACAATCGTTCCGCCAGACAAAAGGCGCGAACAAATGACAAGACAAAACACGACGCGTTTCGACCTCTTTGGTCCTCTCCAAGCAAGACAAGCAACAGGCAGGACAGTGAGCGATCACTTCTCTTTTCCATGACAAGACAAAACACGACGCGTTTCGACCTCTTTGGTCCTCTCCAAGCAAGACAAGCAACAGGCAGGACAGTGAGCGATCACTTCTCTTCTCCATGACAAGACAAAACACGACGCGTTTCGACCTCTTTGGTCCTCTCCAAGCAAGACAAGCAACAGGCAGGACAGTGAGCGATCACTTCTCTTCTCAATTCCTCTTGATTTTTTTTCCGTTTCCACCTGCGGTCATCCCACTTTGAAACTGGTAATAACAATAATAATAGTAATAATGATAATGACAACAACAACAACAACAATAATAATAATGATAACAACAATAATAGTAATAATGATAATGATAACAACAATAATAATAATGATAATGATAACAATAATAGTAATAATAATAATAATAATAATAATAATAATAATAATAATAATGACAACAAAAACAACAATAATAATAATAATGATAATAATAACAACAATAAAAATAATGATAATAATTAAGAGGAGGAGGACGACGACGACAATAGCAACATTAGTCGTCATGATGATAATGATGATAATAATGATAATGATGATGATGGTGGTGATGATGATGACGATGATGATGATTTTAACAGATTTCAGTCCTTGGATACTTTTCACAATATGATATAAGCTCCATGGATTAAAAAAAAGAAAAGACCGTAATGGGATTTAAAAAAAAAAAAAAAAAAAAAACAGCAACAAAGTTTCGACATCGTCCACACTCGCTAATCCCTTCATCCATGCATTTTGATTTCTACTTCAGCCAACCGCTGAGGTCAATTTAAGGCCAGAAGAGAAGATGGACTCCACATAGCCCTCATCAATGATGACAGAGAAAGGAAAAAGAACACGTCAAACAGCCACTGATTAGAAGAGATGCAGAAGAAGAACGATGGCTTCTGTTTGTCAAACCAGGTGTTCAGTATGCTGGTAGGCTGATCTGCCCGTTGCCTGGAGATAAAGTTAGGGAATGTGGCTTATAGCCCAGCCGACCGCAAAGGGCCGTATCAGGGGGCTGTCACCGCGGTAGAAGCCAACCCACCAAACTGTTGTGGCTTTTCTCACTGTTGACCGTGTAGTGTAACTCGGAGCCAGCATCGTTGGATCCGAAGAGGCCACGGTGATGCGGCGGAGAGTATGAACGTTGTTGGGCCGCCCTGATCATCTGGGTGCCGGGGCTGTATCGTTGGCTGTGCGTTGCCGTCGTCGCTCGGAATTGGGTTAAAAAAAAAAAAAGAATTTGGGAAAGAAAGAAAATCTCTCCACCTCCATGCATTGCCCTAGGTGGTGGGGGTGGGGGGGGGGGAGAAGGTTGGGGTCGTGGTGGGGGTGGGGTGGGGTGGGGTGTCAATCTAACTGTATTCCCCACTTTCCGGAAATTCTGTGCTGGGGGAATTCCTTCCCTTTTTTTTTTTTCTCTCGCCCTGTTTGGACTCTGCCTCCTTTTTTTTTTTTTTTTTTTTTCTCCCTTTACTGTCGTCAACTTTGTTGTTTGTGTGTTTGTTTTGTATGGTTCGTTTGCCAAACTTTATTCTGGAAAGTTTTTTTTTTTTTTTTAAACAGTTCTGTTTCCGTTGTTACATATTGTTACGTGTCAGGTTTTCTGTTGTTCAGGCCAGAACAGCGAGAGGAGGGTTTGTTTTTCTTTGTGTTTCTTTCTCTCTCTCTTTCTCTCTCTTTCCTCTCTCTCTTTCTCCTCTTCTTCTCTCTCTCTTTCTCTCTCTCTTTCTCTCTTCTTTCTCTCTTTTCTCTTTCTTTCTCTCTTTCCCCTCTTTCTCTCTTTCTTTTTTCTTTCTTTCTCTTTCTCTCTTCTCTTTCTCTCTTTCTCTCTTCTTTCTCTCTTTCTCTCTTTCTCCTCTTTCTCTCTTTCTCTCTTCTTTCTTTCTATCTTCTATCTCTCTTTCTCTCTTTCTCTCTCTCTTTCCTCTCTTTCTCTCTCTCTTTCTCTCTTTCTCTCTTTCTTTCTTTCTTTCTATCTTTCTTTTCTTTCTTTCGTTTTCTTCTCTTTCCTCTCAATGACCTTCTTCAAAATAACATCAGTCACACTGTCAGCAGAACAACACATGCATTGATGAATGGGTATGCTGATCTTTAAACAACAACAACAACAACAACATCAGCAGCTCACATCAACGACAGCAACACCATTCGTCAAGACAGAGAACAAAATGGAAAACAGTTTAGAAGGGTATGTTTAC
>CM031621.1:8948204-8953063 GCA_018398815.1 Conus ventricosus
GGGGGGGGGTCGGTTTGAAGTTGAAGGGGATGTACGCTTGTGACCCGTGGATTGTCCCCTGGGTGGCTACATCTCTGTGTACGTTGGTCGTCGCTGGGAGGGTTGGGATGGGGTGAGGGAGGGGGGGGGGAGTTCTGTGAATTGTACAAAGGAGACTGGTCTGTTCCCTGCGTTGCTGTTGTTCTCTGTCTGTGTGTTCAATTGTGCTGAATTTGTCTGTCTGTGTCTCTTTGTCTGTGTCTGGCTGTCTGTCTGGCTGTCTGTCTCTCAATTAGTAAATATCCGTTTTTTCCCACCCTTAACAAATGATTCGTTCGTTCATTTGGGGGCCCTGAATAGCTCTGTTGGTAGAGCGCCGGACTCGTAATCCAAGCGTTGCGGGTTCGTTTCGGTACAGGGGATTTTTCCCTCGGAGTAAACACACTGGTTCTGACTCCATTCCCCATACAGTCCTTCGAATGAGACTATAAACCGAGGCTCCGTGTGTGAACACACGCATAGCATCTTGCACACACGTCAAATTCCATCACCAACTTTCGGAAGAGAAGGCCAGTTCGGCCGTTGATATGGATGACACGCTACACATAGCATGCACCTTCCCCGAAGATGGAGTATGGCTGCCTTAATGGCGGGATAAAAAAAAAACGGTCATACACACAAAACTCCACTCTTTTGTAGGGAGTGTCCGCAGGAGTATCAGCCTGCGTACGTAGAAGAAGAAGAGTTCGTTCATTTGTTCTTTGTCTCTCTCTCTCTCTCTCTCTCTCTCTCTCCACCTCTCTCTCTCTCTCTCTCACACACTCTGTCTTTCTCTCTCTCTCTCTCTCTCTCTCTCTGTCTCTCTCTCTCTCTCTCCATGCCCCCCCCCCCCTCTCTTTCTCTGGAATCTTGTAGTGTTTTCTTAAGCACAGCAAGTAATGGGTACAAGTTAGCGAGTGCCACGTTTACATAGATTTTTATTGCCTGATCGTTTTTTCATTTGTATTTATGCGATATGTTGCTCTTTTTGCATTTCAATCTTTTTGGCTTTTAATGTTTCTTATCTATTTGATTTTCTACTTTACATTCATGTCTGTTTATCATTTTTCTGCTAATCATATCAGTGTTTGTCTCTCTGTCAGTCTCTGTACCTATTTGTAAGGAAGAAAGCCTCTCTCTCTCTCTCTCTCTCTCCTCTCTCTCTCTCTCTCTCTCTCTCTCTCTCCCTTTTCTCTCTCTCTCTCTCTCTCCACACATTTCTTGTGTGTTTGCGTTCGAATGGGGGAGGAGGGGGGGGAGGGGGGTTGGGATGGGTGACAGGGAGTGAAAATGTAAGAAGAAGAACATTGAGTTCCTTTCATGTTATTTCTATGTTGTGTGTGTTCCGGCTTTTGTTCCTTTGTTTGCTTGTTTTTTTGTTTTTTGTGTGCTTGTGCTCTTCCCCGATTACACTTTTCGTATTTTCCCCTCTTGGGCGAGAACTGAATGTAAAAAAATGCATGAATTTGCCTACGTATTACCCTTGATAACAAAGTTTGTCGTTCTCTCTGTCTCTCTCTGTCTCTCTCTGTCTCTATCTCTGTCTGTCTGTCTGTCTGTCTGTCTGTCTGTCTCTCTCTCTCTCTCTCTCTCTCCTCTCTCTCTCTCTCTCTCTCTCTCTCTCTCTCTCTCTCATGAACAGCATGGTAGTTGATGGAAAAAAAGTGTGTGGATGGTTTTGTTAATGCTTTATATGGAGCTGCGGCATGTATGGTAAGGAAAGTAGGAGGGAAGAAAAAACAAAACAAATGAAGATTGGTTTGACGATGAATGTGAGAAAAACAAGAGGGAAGTAAAGAGATTATTACAAATATTTAGAAGGGCTAAATGAAAAGAGTCAAAAGAAGAAAAGAGTAATTTATATACAAAAGAAAGAAAAGAATATATTGATTTAAGAAAAAAGAAAATGAAATTTGATGAAAAGAGAATACTAAAGCTTAAACAATCGGTAAATGATCCCAAATTGTTTTGGAGTACAATACGATCAGTTAACAGGAAATCCACCATTTACAATGAAATAACATCACAGCAATGGTTTGACCATTTCCATAGTGTATTCAACTCTCTTTGTAATGGTCAAAGTGATCCAGCGGTAGAAGAAATAGAAGATGAACAAAATGATGAGCTTTTGTTTGATGACCCTATGACTACAGATGAAGTAAGAGCAAGTATTAGAAATTTGAAAACTGGTAAAAGGCCCGGGACCAGATAAAATAATAAGTGAAATGATAAAACATGCCAATGACTATGTGGTTGATTTATGTGTTTCTTTATTTCACCATTTGTTTAATCATGGATTGTTTCCCCTGTCGTGGTCAACGTCCATTATTGTACCCATCCATAAAAAAGCAGACCCAAATAACCCAGACAATTATAATAGAGGTGTAGCTCTCACAAGTATAATTAGTAAAGTATATACTCATGTTTTGAATAGAAGATTGACACAATGGGCTGAAAAGGAGAGGAAAATTGGGGAAGAACAGGCGGGGTTCAGGTCAGGGTATAGTACAGTTGATCATATTTTCACATTATATGCTTTAGTCCAAAAGTGCCCAAAGAAAAATACTAAACTGTATGTTGCTTTTGTTGATTTTAAAAAGGCTTTTGATTCTGTTAATAGAAATGTGTTGTGGCAAGTTCTTAGAAAAAACAGGGGTTAAAGGAAAATTGTACAATGCTCTTCGTGGTGTATATAATTCAGTTTTAGCATGTGTTCGTGAGAAAGGATTGTACAGTGACTTATTCAATTGTCCTAGAGGAGTGAAGCAAGGTTGTCTATTGAGCCCTCAAATGTTTGCATTTTTATAAATGAGATAGGTTTAGAAATGTCACATAAAGGCAAACATGGTATACAGTTGATTGCAGGTGCTGCTGAACTGTTTATGCTTTTATTTGCAGATGATGTAATCTTGTTCTCTAGTACTGTTGTTGGGTTGCAAAATAAAATAAATGTTTAAAAAATGAAGCAGATGGACTTCAGTTAAGTGTTAATCTAGATAAAACAAACATTATTGTCTTTCGTATGGGTGGTTATTTATCCCAGTATGAACAGTGGTTGTATGGAGATGTAGAAGTAAAGGTAACCAATAGTTACAAATATTGGGGATGTTGTTTACAACTCGTTTAAGTCTAAATGCAGGGTGGCGTGAAATCGGCAGAAAGGGTAAGAAGGGGGTTGTAGAAATTCTAAGATGCATGAAAAGACTTAATAGCATTGACACTTCTTTGTTCTGGAAGTTATTTGACTCACAAATAGCACCTATGCTGACTTATGCTGCAGAAGTTTGGGGATTAGAAGAAAATTTGGAAATGGAGAAGGTACATACTATGGCTATTAAAAGATGCATGAACATTCCACTGCATTCATCAAACACAATGGCGTATGGTGATTCTGGAAGATATCCTTTATTTATTCAAACGTTTTCAAAATCTATTAAGTATTGGTTAAAATTGACACAACTTCCAACGTCAAGGCTATGTAGACAAGCATATGATATGCTATATTACAAATGGAAAGTGGACACTGCAACTGGGTTAGTAAAGTAAAACATGTGTTAACTATTAATGGGTTTGGTATTGTGTGGCTTAGCAAAGAGGTAGGAACGAAGGGGCATTTATGTCAGAATTTAAGGATCGCTTGATAGCCTGCTACAAACAGAACTGGCATTCAAAATGGAAGAAAATGACAATTATTCATTGTTTTATTCCTTTAAAAGTATTCTTCAGCCGGAAATGTTTTTGAAATCTGTTACTTATAAATGGCATAGAAGCATATTGGCCAGATTTAGAAGTCAGACCCTTGGTTTCAAAGCAAATAAGAAATGGGTTTACAATGAAGTTTCTATTGATGATGTTTGTGTGTTGTGTCCAGATAACAGTAAGGAAGACGAAGAGCACTTTTTTTTTCAATGTAAGCATATGAAGAAAAAAGGAAAAAATCAAAACTGTTTAATTTGATGCCAGAAAGACCATATACTTTGATTGAACTATTATCTTCTGATGATGAAAATATTCTTCGTCTGTTTGCTAAATATATTGCTGAATGTGGGGAGCCGGAATAGCTCAGTTGGTAGAGCGCCGGACTCGTAATCTTGGTGATCCTGGGGTGCGGGTTCGAACCTCCGCCGGGGCGTTTCGTACAGGGGGATTTTTCCCTCGGAGTTAACATTGGTTCTGACTCCTTTTCCCATACAGTCCTTCGAATGAGACTATAAACCGAGGTTCCGTGTGTGAACGCACGCATAACATCTTGCACACACTTAAAATCCCATCACCAACTTTCGGAAGAGTAGGCCAGTTTGGCCGTTGGTATGGATGACACGTTACACATAGCATGCACCCTGCGTGAGAAATGGAAAGAATGAAGAAAGTAAGGAAAATGAGTGATCGATATTGAACGATACTGACTGGATGACACGGAAACGACTGAATGAAGCGCCAGCTGGCAGCTCTTCAGTCGGCACTACCCAGGTAGGCAGCCCGTTGAGTAAACGAGTGTTGATTGTAAAGCGCTTAGAGCTCGGTCTCTAACCGAGAATAGGCGCTATATAAGTATTCATTATTATTATTATTATTATGTTATGATATCAGAGAGAGAAAAAATGTCTGTTGCTGTTTCCCTGTGAGACAGTGCTTTGGTTCTCCGTATGTCATAGCTGGTCATTTAGGCCCACGTTTTAATGATCTTTTGTTTGTCGTTAACTTTATTATTCCCAGATAGATCAATACCGGGAATCATGTTTGTAATGTATTACACATTTTTCGTTTAATAAATTCTTGACGCTGCATTAATGATAGCCCCCTTGACATGAAGACTGTATTTTGTCATTGCCAATAACAAA
>CM031621.1:8953163-8958163 GCA_018398815.1 Conus ventricosus
AACGATTCTGAAGCCTCTCTCTCTCTCTCTCTCTCTCTCTCTCTCTCTCTCTCTCTCTCTCCTCTCCTCTCTCTCTCTCTCTCAGTATGTTACTTTATTTACCTCCATATTCATGTATTGCGTCGATGTTCTTCCTGTCCTGACTACTTGTTTTCCTCGCTTTCAACTCTTCTTTATCCTTCATAATCATGGGCACGACGGTCTCACAGTACTATAAACAACGTGACGCGAGTTCCGATCTTTATCATTCTGTTGTTTTTTTTCCCTTGCCCCCCCCGCCCCCCCCTCTCTCTCCTCTCTCTCTCTCTCATCTCTCTCTCTCTCTCTCTCACCTCTCATCTACCCTCTCCTCTCTCTCTCTCTTTCTCTCTCTCTCTCTCTCCCTCTCTCTCTCTCTCTCTCTCCCCTCCCCCTCTCTCCCCCTCTCCCCTCCTCTCTCTCTTCTCTCTCTCTCTCTCTCTCTCCTCTCTCTCTCTCTCTCTCTATCACTTTCTTTCATTTTCTGTCTCTTCTCTCTCTGTGTCTGTCCGTCTGTCTCTCTCTCTCTCTCACCCTCTCTCTCTTACTCTGCCTCACTCTCTCTTCATTCTCTTCTCTGTCTCTCTCTGTGTCTGTCCGTCCGTTCCGTCTGTCTGACTGTCTGTCTCTCTCTCCCCTTCCCCCCCCTCCTCTCTCTCTCTCTCTCTCTCTCATTCTCTCTCACTCTCTCTTTCATTCTCTGGTTCTGTCTCTCTGCGTGTCTGCCGTCTGTCTCTGTCTGCTCTCTCCTCTCTCCTCTCTCTCTTCTCTCTTCCTCTATCTCTCTCTCTCTCCTTCTCTCTCTCTCTCTCTCTCTCTCTCTCTCTCCTCTCTCCTCTCTCTCTCTCTCTCCTCTCACTCTCTCTCAACACTGTGGCCGAGGCACAGAGCGCAGGGCAAGGTGTGCCTGATGTCACTGACAGCGTCACTGGAACTGGATGCTGGCATTATTCCTCTGTCCGTGTCCGCAGCCCTGCTGGGACTTCGTGGTCGGCTGGGCCATAAGCAACAGGCCTGGGCTTTGTCTGTTGATTCGTTTTGTCTGTTGATCCCTCAAGTTCCTTCTGTTCTTCTTCGTCTCTCACCGAGTCCATCTCTCTTTTTAATCCAACTTTGTCTTCCTGATTCAGTCTGGTCTTATCCATTGCCCTAAATCCACCACCCCTCACTCCCCCCCCCCCTCCCCCTCCTGCGCTTTCTGTCTTTCTCGTCAATACACATCATCGTCTCTCTCTCTCTCTCTCTCTCTTCTCTCTCTCTCTCTCTCTCTCTCCTCTCTCTCTCTCTCTCCTCTCTCTCTCTCTCTCTCTCTTATTCTGGGTGTATCTAAGGTTCTGAGGATTCAGATTCAATCCCAGGAACACGATACTCGAACACCATGCTTGAATGTTAGATTCCTGTGTTTTATGCGCGTCGGTTGTTTTTTTTGTTGTTGTTGTTGTTGTTGTTGTTGGGGCGTCTGCCTTGTGTGTGGCTGGATTTCCAATGTCCCTCCCGTCCCTTGGTTCCCGTGGACTGGTGTGGGTCAACAGTGTCATCCGGTGGCTCCTCCTTAGTTCTCTCTCAGTCCGTTCCTTCTCCCCTCCCCTCCCAGTGGTTTTGTATATGATTGGTGTACAGAACTATAGCCAATGATGCAGCTGTCTTAGACGCTTTTTTCGTTCCCTTGAAGTTCAGACATAGAGATGGTATTGCAACATGGAGCCACAGTGCTGCTCAGATGTAGGTATGTCACGTGACTTATCACGTGTTCACTGAAGATCACGTGTCGTGTAAAGCCTTCCTGGGAATATATTGAGGGTAACGGACAGGTCTGGAACTGCTGATTACTCAGGAGGGACATGCCTGTCCCAGCATGCGAAGATGGCACCAGCAGACGTCATTGAGGAGATCACCAAGAAGCTCCAAGAACCACGAAAGCAGTTCTTCGGTGCTTTGCAGCGAGCGAAAGGCATAACAAGGCACAGAAGGCATTAGAATCACCCACGTCGGTGAAAGAAGCGCCAGTGGTAACATCTTCTTTTATGCTACTGCTCTCTGGCTGTTTTGGTGCAAAGGTTTTAGCTACTCATGCTACAGCTTCTCCACTCAGATCCCCAGGTATCTGTGGCTGCTTTTACAGAAGACAGCCTCTGTATAATAATAATAATAATGAATACTTATATAACGCCTATTCTCAGCCAGAGGCCAAGCTCTAAGCGCTTTACAATCCACACTCGTTTACACAACAGGCTGCCTACCTGGGTAGTGCCGACTGAAGAGCTGCCAGCTGGCGCTTCATTCAGTCGTTTCCCGTGTCATCCAGTCAGTATCGTTCAATATCGATCACTCATTTTCCTCACTTCCTTCATTCTTTCCATTTCTCACGCAGGGTGCATGCTATGTGTAACGTGTCATCCATACCAACGGCCAAACTGGCCTTCTCTTCCGAAAGTTGGTGATGGATTTGACGTGTGTGCAAGATGTTATGCGTGCGTTCACACACGGAACCTCGGTTTTTATAGTCTCATTCGAAGGACTGTATGGGAAATGGGGTCAGAACCAATGTTAACACTCCGAGGGAAAAAGCCCCCTGTACCGAAACGCCCCGGCGGAGGTTCGAACCCGCAACCCCAGGATCACCAAGATTACGAGTCCGGCGCTCTACCAACTGAGCTATTCCGGCTCACTTCATTTCACCAAGACACCCCGAGTCCTTGGGTAGCCCAGAATCAATATGACGAGCCTGGACAAAAACAAGGCCTCCGTCTCCTGCAAGACCTGCCAGAAGGACTGGTTGACATAGAACAGGGATGCAGAAATGCATCGCCATCCCATACCCCCCCCCCCCCCCCCCCAAGCATCCTTTCAGCGCCACCACTGTCCGGTGAGATGTGCCTCCACAATCAGACTGTTCTTCAACATACAGATCCCCAAGCATCAAAAGCGGCAGAACAATCGGCCCCAACCAATTGACGGACAACGGACAAATAACGAGCAAAGAAGCAGACCTCGATGAACCCGACAAACACGGACAGTGAGCTTTCTGTGTGGAGGGATGATTTAATACAGGGAGGTGAGGGAGAATTCATGGGCTGGCGCGGGTATTGGAAAGGTAATAAATATCATCGTGTTACGCCTTGGCGCTGATGTGTGCGTACGCCTCACTTGGCTGAACTGAGGTCCCCCCTGAGAATGGGCTGGTGGTGCCCTTGGCTTGGCTGGTCAATACGCGGGGCGTTTGATGTTAAGGAACCGTGGGCCGGCGACCTGACCATTTGTCTCCTGGGTGACTGGTTTCTGTGTGTTCCAGCTCCCGAGATTTGATGATGCGTCTTCTCTCTGATGTCACCGTTTTCTAGTCCGGGTTTGATTATATGGTGTCACTTTGTGTGTGTGTGTGTGTGTGTGTGTGTGTGGTGTGTGTGTGTGTGTGTGTGTGTGTGTGTATGTGTATGGTGTGTTAGGTCTTCAATTTAACGTCTATACACATTATGTATATTAGACAAACATAATCTATAAGAATAACATTAACAGCAACAGCAAAAAATGAATAACTAACTATAAAACATCGAAGAATAACCGGTCATAACAAGGACGTTACTAAAACAAACCAGTTCCCATTTACAAAACAGAAAAAATAGGACTTTGATGCAATGAAACAGCAATTTTACACATTAGTGATAAATCGGTTACAACTGTATCCAGAGAACAATTAGGTAGAGGTGGTAGATGAGTTTTAACTGTTTGCAGTGGAAAAGTATGTGGGAATTTGATATCATTTCACCACAAAGGCATGTTATATTTTTGCAAAACTTTGTCTTAAAAGCGTTCAGTTTGATCTTATTATTAGCGAAATTATGATCCGAGAAAACGGCAAACTACATTGATAAAAAGAATGAAGTGTGTCAAAGTTTAATATCTGGTTTATGCGAGTATCAAGAGAACATCCCGAATTTTGTTGTTTATCCTAAAATGTTTCCAGCATGCATTTTCTAGAAGACTGTATCCCTCATGGATAGACAATGGATACTGATAACCTCCGACCCGCTAGTATTTTCACTCCCCGTTTTGCTGCTCGTCTACTCTCTCATTAAACTGAATCCCACAATGAGAAGGAACCCAACAGAAACTAATTCTTGTACCCCTAATAATCAAGAAATGTATTAGGTGATGAATATCTGTAATCAGATCTTGTCTTACTATAGGGTTTGTTTTACTTAGGGCGAATAAAACTGATTTTGAATCGACGCAAAAAGGACTTGGAATATTGGGTTTGAAAAGTCAAGTAGAAAATACAAAGCCATTAGAATGGCAGTTAGTTCTGCTGTAAAAAATTGATCTTTTTTTTTTTCCAAGATAATAAGATTTTTCAATTTTCAATGAAGAATTGTAAATGCTGCACCTGCTCTTTGGTATCCAAAAGAGACCCATCTGTATAAATTTTAAGATGAAAGGGATACGAATTTTCAATATACTCTTTTACTATTTGGCCTATCAGGTTTTCATTGTCACTTTTTTTCATCGACGTATGGCTAATATCAAATGATGCTCTTTGAAGTTCCCATGGCGGGCTGGGAGATGCGGAAGTTTAGGTCGATTTATATCGCCAAGGTTAACTTTTGATTTCACTGAACAGATCTGAAGTGAAAGTTCCAATAGTTGTGAGTGAAGAAATTGATTTTGCCCTTTTTGGGAAGCTAAGGTCAGATCTCAAACTGACTTCATTCTCAACGTTGCTGTCACGTGTTGAAATTCGTAAGACATATTTGCGACAGCTAGCCGTCGATGTTTCATCTAATGGTAATACTCCTACTTCGCTATATGTTCCCAAAGATGATGCATGATACGGCACACCAAGAGCCAGTTTGAAAGCTTTGCAATCCAAACTTTGCATCTTATTAAGTACACTTTTCGGAGCACTGAAAAAGACTTCCTGCCCGTAAGAGAGTCTAGAACGTATCATGACAATGCCAGCTGTTCAGTACATTAGCATCTTAGCC
>CM031621.1:8973163-8977837 GCA_018398815.1 Conus ventricosus
TCTTATCTCTTTGCCCCTCCCATCTCTTTGTCCCCTTTGCCCCTCCCATCTCTTTGCCCCTCCCATCTCTTTGCCCCTCCCATCTCTTTGACCACTTTGCCCCTTCCATCTCTTCGTCCCCTTTGCCCCTCCCATCTCTTTGCCCCTCCCATCCCTTTGACCCTCCCGTCTCTTTGCCCCTCCCATCTCTTTGCCAATTTTGCCCCTCCCGTCTCTTTGCCCCCCCATCTCTTTGCCCTCCTGTCTCTTTGCCCCTCCCATCTCTTTGTCCCTTTTGCCCCCTCCCATCTCTTTGCCCCTCCCATCTCTTTGTCCCCTTTTGGCCCTCCCATCTCTTTGCCCCTTTTACCCCTCCCATCTGTTTGCCCCTCCCGTCTCTTTGCCCTCCCATCTCTTTGCCCCCTTTACCCCTCCCATATGTTTGCCCCTCCCGTCTCTTTGCCCCTCCCTCTCTTTGCCCCTCCCATCTCTTTGCCCCCTTTACCCCTCATATCTGTTTGCCCCTCCCGTCTCTTTGCCCCTCCCATCTCTTTGCCCCTCCCATCTCTTTGCCCTTTTTACCCCTCATATCTGTTTGCCCCTCCCGTCTCTTTGCCCCTCCCATCTCTTTGCCCCTCCCATCTCTTTGCCCCTCCCATCTCTTTGCCCCCTTTACCCCTCATATCTGTTTGCCCCTCCGTCTCTTTGCCCCTCCCATCTCTTTGCCCCTCCCATCTCTTTGCCCCCTTTTACCCCTCCCATCTGTTTGCCACTCCCATCTGTTTGCCCCTCCCGTCTCTTTGCCCCTCCCGTCTCTTTGCCCCTCCCGTCTCTTTGCCCCTCCCATCTCTTTGCCCCTCCCATCTCTTTGCCCCTTTACCCCTCCCATCTGTTTGCCCCTCCCGTCTCTTTGCCCCTCCCGTCTCTTTGCCCCTCCCATCTCTTTGCCCCTCCCATCTGTTTGCCCCTCCCGTCTCTTTGCCCCTCCCCATCTCTTTGCCCCCTTTGGCCCTCCCATCTCTTTGCCCCCTTTGGCCCTCCCATCTCTTTGCCCCCTTTGGCCCTCCCATCTCTTTGCCCCCTTTGGCCCTCCCATCTCTTTGCCCCCTTTGGCCCTCCCATCTCTTTGCCCCCTTTGGCCCTCCCATCTCTTTGCCCCCTTTGGCCCTCCCATCTCTTTGCCCCCTTTGGCCCTCCCATCTCTTTGCCCCCTTTGGCCCTCCCATCTCTTTGCGTCTGGGATTTGTCACAGGTGGCATCTTTTGCCCCTATATTTCTCTCTGCCTTTCTGTTAGTTTCTGGAGTGATCATTTCATAGTAAAATCAGTTTCTGTCTGCTCGTCGTTTGTCTGGTTTTTTTTTCCTCTCCAGTAATGGTTCTTTCCTTCTAATGGAAACAGTAAAAATGTCAAAATATACAGTTTTATCATCTGTAATCTTAGAGAAACGCTCATTTAAGTAACATAATATTGCCAGGCAAATTTGGATGTCATTATCATATGGAATACAATGTCTTCTAAACTCGTTGCTGTTAAAAAGTTCAATATGGATGACATAGCAGAACACAATGTAGTTTTTGAGTCTTTATTTTTTTTTAAAGTAAGCAGGTTTAGGGATGCTTTACCAATAAAATCTGCATCAAGAGTTTGGGACGCAAATATGGGGAAGAAAAGATGGCAGAAAATCAGAAATATTAACAGTTAAATTGAGCGCAAAGTATTGCGTACATACATATGCGCTCAAACGTACCTGTTCAACTAAAACCATGTATGTGCATGTGTGTGCATGTGTGAACTTTGAGTTGTCAATGCCATAGAGGTTTACAGTTTGTTCCATTTTTTTCCAGTTGTCTGATACAATTTGTGACTGCCAACCAGCCTGTCTGTCTATCTGTCTGTCTGTCTATCTGTCTGTCTGTCTGTCTCTCTGTCTGTCTGTCTATCTATCTCTCTGTCCGTCTGTCCATCTGTCTGTCTGTCTGTCTCTCTCTCTCTCTCTCTCTCTCTCTCTCTCTCTCTCTCTCTCTCCTCTCTCTCTCTCTCTCTGCCTTGTCCATCTAGTAGGCATATAGGTATGGCTTTGTAGAACGGAGCAGGATTGTGTGTATGGACTTGGTGGTCCAGCCGGAGGGTGTTTTGTCTTAAAGTGTCTGAGAAGTGCACTGCGGGTCAGACTGTTCTGATTGCTCTCTCTCTCTCTCTCTCTCTCTCTCTCTCTCTCTCTCTCTCTCTCTCTCTCTCTCTCTCTCTCTCTTCGATTTATTTTGGATGTTAGCTCCTCCCCCCAACCTTCCCTCCCTCCCTCCCTCCCTCTCCCTCTCTCTGCCCCTTTCTCTCTCTCTCTCTCTCTCTCTCTCTCTCTCTCTCTCTCTCTCTCTCTCTCTCTCTCTCTCTTCTCTCTCTCTCTTCGGTATGACTCCACCAAAACCTTCAGATTCTGGTCCACAGCATCTTTTCAGTATCTCCATGTTCCTTACTTTGAAGATATTTTCCATGCTTCCTGTTTGCCCATATCCTTTCCATCATTTTCAAAAGAAGCCATGGCCTGTAATTGATATAGAAATTGGAAGACTTTTTTCCCCTCTCCGTGCCTGTTTCCTTCCTCACCACACCCGCCCCTCCCTCTCTCTTTGTTTCTGTCTGTCTGACTCTGTCTGTCTGTCTGTCTGTCTCTCTCTCTCTCTCTCTCTCTCTCTCTCTCTCTCTCTCTCTCTCTCTCTCTCTCTCTCTCTCTCTCTCACTCTGCCTATTGACAACACTGTGCCCTAGACTTGGAGCGCAGCGCATGATGTCCACAGTCTCACTGTTGTTTCCACTGGCATTGGATGTCAGCATCATTCCTCTGTCTGTCTCTGCAGCCTTGCTGTAGGCGCGGCCCGATGTCCACAGTGTCACTGTTGTTTCCTCTGGCATTGGATGTCAGCATCATTCCTCTGTCTGTCTCTGCCGCCTTGCTGTGGCCTTCCTTGCCAGCCGGGTGATCAACAAGATGACTTGACGCTCCCTGTCTCTCCCTCTATTCCTTGATCTCTCCTGGAACTGTGCTTTCTGTTGGATTGTGTCCCCCCCCCCCCCCCCCCCCCCCTGGCTCTGCTCTCGTCTATCTGCTGCCCACATCTCTCCATCCCCAGACCCTCCTTCCTCTCGCCCATCTTCACCCATCATTACGTCACCTCCTACCCTTCTCTAAAACGCAGATTCATCAGTCTGGATGGGCCTGGTATGATAACCATGGACCTAAGTTCTCAGGGTTGGAGGCTCAGTCCCAGGGCAGTTCAAAAACACCACGCGCACTGACTGCCTGTGTTTTATGTGGCCGTCTTTCCCGGGGGGCATCTATCTATACTATGGTCAGGATAGCTGGACCTTCATTTTCCCTCCCTTTCTGTTTGTCCCCCTGGCGTCTGGCGTGAGTCTCGGGTGGTGCTCCTTTTGGCCCGGACGTGTCTCTCTGCCTTTCCTCTAGTTTCTGATAAGATCGCTTCAGGGGGCAATAGTAAATCAATCTGATGTCTGCAAGGTTTTTTTCTTTTTTGGCTGCTTGGTTATTTCCAGCGATGGTTCTTTCTTTCCAGTGCGAACACTTAATTTTTTTGGTTTTTGTTTCAAAATTTGAACATTGTTGTTGCATCCGTGATCTTAGAGAAATGCTCATTTAAGTAACGTAACATTACCAAGCAAACATGGGTATTATCATTATATATTAAATATAGTGTGTGCTAAAATCTTAGTAGTTGACAGGTCCAGTTCTGCTGATGTAGTATTACACGTACTTTGATATTCTATCAAAAGTAAGCAGGCGTATAAGCAATCAGGGCTTACCAACGACATTTGCGCCAGGCGTTTAGGACGCAGTTCAAAGTCAAGTCAACCAGTCTGTTTTTTAAGAAAAGAATTTAGCACTGAAGTGCATCATATTTCACCGAAAAGATAACAAAGGGTGGTGTGGATAACATCATCAGAATATTAACAATCAAATTTAAAGCACAGTATTGCATAATAATATTATGTATTTATGAATGTATCTATCTATCTATCTATCTACACACATACACACACGCGCGCACGCACGCACGCACGCACGCACGCACGCACGCACACACACACACACACACACACACACACACACACACACACACACACACACACACACACACACACATATATATATATATATATATATATATATATATGTCACGAGTTTGTCACGAGGCCTACGACGATTGACCCATCTAGGGTGGCGGAATTATTCATTTATTTATTGTCGTTGCTGTGGTCGTGTATCCGTCCCTTAATGTGGCTTGTGGTGCGTTTGCACCTTAACCCGTTCAGTGCCTCACAATAGTACAAACAAAGGTGTTCCCAGGTGCCGGGAAATCTCATGATTTGGGGGTCATAATTAACAACAAATTCTAGCTCAGAAACTACAAAAGATAGAAAAATGAAATCTATATCATTTTTGAAGGAAATTGAATGAAGATTTTGAATCTGGGCTTCTTTCGTTTTAATTTTGATAATACAAAAGTATTTAGGCTTGTAGATTTGGATAGATTTTTTTGCACGATCAAAAACATACGTATTTACCACATCCAAACAAGAACACACAGCAAAAAGGATGAAAATAAAGTTTGTATTGTCACACTACACCTGTAAATGAAAGTAAAACAGTTTGGAAATCTATCAAGACGCTCACACT
>CM031621.1:8982937-8985437 GCA_018398815.1 Conus ventricosus
TTCCATGCAGAGAACATGATGCCGATGACCGTTCACGTGGCCAGTCATTGGGTGAGCTAAGGGACCATTCCATGCAGAGAACAGGATGCCGATGACCGTTCACGTGGCCAGTCATTGGGTGAGCAAAGGGACCATTCCATGCAGAGAACAGGATGCCGATGACCGTTCACGTGGCCAGTCATTGGGTGAGCTAAGGGACCATTCCATGCAGAGAACATGATGCCGATGACCGTTCACGTGGCCAGTCACTGGGTGAGCTAAGGGACCATTCCATGCAGAGAACATGATGCCGATGACCGTTCACGTGGCCAGTCACTGGGTGAGCTAAGGGACCATTCCATGCAGAGAACATGATGCCGATGACCGTTCACGTGGCCAGTCATTGGGTGAGCTAAGGGACCATTCCATGCAGAGAACATGATGCCGATGACCGTTCACGTGGCCAGTCATTGGGTGAGCTAAGGGACCATTCCATGCAGAGAACATGATGCCGATGACCGTTCACGTGCCCAGTCATTGGGTGAGCTAAGGGACCATTCCATGCAGAGAACATAATGCCGATGACCGTTCACGTGGCCAGTCATTGGTGAGCTAAGGACCATTCCATGCAGAGAACATGATGCCGATGACCGTTCACGTGGCCAGTCATTGGGTGAGCTAAGGGACCATTCCATGCAGAGAACATGATGCCGATGACCGTTCACGTGGCCAGTCATTGGGTGAGCTAAGGGACCATTCCATGCAGAGAACATGATGCCGATGACCGTTCACGTGGCCAGTCACTGGGTGAGCTAAGGGACCATTCCATGCAGAGAACATGATGCCGATGACCGTTCACGTGGCCAGTCACTGGGTGAGCTAAGGGACCATTCCATGCAGAGAACATGATTCCGATGACCGTTCACGTGGCCAGTCATTGGGTGAGCAAAGGGACCATTCCATGCAGAGAACATGATGCCGATGACCGTTCACGTGGCCAGTCATTGGTGAGCTAAGGGACCATTCCATGCAGAGAACATGATGCCGATGACCGTTCACGTGGCCAGTCATTGGGTCAGCTAAGGGACCATTCCATGCAGAGAACATGATGCCGATGACCGTTCACGTGGCCAGTCATTGGGTCAGCTAAGGACCATTCCATGCAGAGAACATGATGCCGATGACCGTTCACGTGGCCAGTCATTGGGTCAGCAAAGGGGACCATTCCATGCAGAGAACATGATGCCGATGACCGTTCACGTGGCCAGTCACTGCGTGCGCTAAGGGACCATTCCATGCAGAGAACATGATGCCGATGACCGTTCACGTGGCCAGTCACTGGGTGAGCTAAGGGACCATTCCATGCAGAGAACATGATGCCGATGACCGTTCACGTGGCCAGTCATTGGGTGAGCTAAGGGACCATTCCATGCAGAGAACATGATGCCGATGACCGTTCACGTGGCCAGTCATTGGGTGAGCTAAGGGACCATTCCATGCAGAGAACATGATGCCGATGACCGTTCACGTGGCCAGTCATTGGGTGAGCGAAGGGACCATTCCATGCAGAGAACATGATGCCGATGACCGTTCACGTGGCCAGTCACTGGGTGAGCTAAGGGACCATTCCATGCAGAGAACATGATGCCGATGACCGTTCACGTGGCCAGTCATTGGGTGAGCTAAGGGACCATTCCATGCAGAGAACATGATGCCGATGACCGTTCACGTGGCCAGTCATTGGGTGAGCTAAGGGACCATTCCATGCAGAGAACATGATGCCGATGACCGTTCACGTGGCCAGTCATTGGGTGAGCTAAGGGACCATTCCATGCAGAGAACAGGATGCCGATGACCGTTCACGTGGCCAGTCATTGGGTGAGCTAAGGGACCATTCCATGCAGAGAACATGATGCCGATGACCGTTCACGTGGCCAGTCATTGGTGAGCTAAGGGACCATTCCATGCAGAGAACATGATGCCGATGACCGTTCACGTGGCCAGTCATTGGGTGAGCTAAGGGACCATTCCATGCAGAGAACATGATGCCGATGACCGTTCACGTGGCCAGTCATTGGGTGAGCTAAGGGACCATTCCATGCAGAGAACATGATGCCGATGACCGTTCACGTGGCCAGTCATTGGGTGAGCTAAGGGACCATTCCATGCAGAGAACATGATGCCGATGACCGTTCACGTGGCCACTCATTGGGTGAGCTAAGGGACCATTCCATGCAGAGAACATGATGCCGATGACCGTTCACGTGGCCAGTCATTGGGTGAGCTAAGGGACCATTCCATGCAGAGAACATGATGCCGATGACCGTTCACGTGGCCAGTCATTGGGTGAGCTGAGGGACCATTCCATGCAGAGAACATGATGCCGATGACCGTTCACGTGGCCAGTCATTGGGTGAGCTGAGGGACCATTCCATGCAGAGAACATGATGCCGATGACCGTTCACGTGGCCAGACATTGGGTGAGCTGAGGGACCATTCCATGCAGAGAACATGATGCCGA
>CM031621.1:9000437-9002937 GCA_018398815.1 Conus ventricosus
TATTATGAACGTAAGCGTAGAGTACAACCCTGTCTTTGTAGTCTGACCGAAACGGAAATCCGCAGCATCATCTTCATCATCTTAGAGCCTTGGTTGGGTTCCTTTGGGGTCACCGTATTGTCACGTTGATGGACGCTGTCGTTGGGCAGACGTGGTGGCGCCCTCCAGAGGGAGAGCTCACTCACGCCGGCTCCGCGACTAAGCAATTTTTGTCGTCAGTGGGGGGCGTCCTGCGTATATTGGATCAGAACAGACATCACTGAACTCCACCGAGGTGACTCGGCAGCAGTGCAGTGTCTCCTCCAGTAAGTTGAAAATTGACGACTTGACATTGACTGCTCCCTGTGGATTGCCGGTGTCGGGGCTGCGGCGGGGCGGGCCGGGCTGTGACCGTGGACGTGGGAGTGGGGTGGTTGGTGGGGGGGGGGGGGGGGGGGGGGGGGGGGTCCGGAATGAGCGGCGTGGATGCAATGCTACCTAGGTGGCACAGAAGGTTGACAAAGAAAGAAGAAACAAAAGCCGTGAAAGCCACCACTGTTTTCCCAGGCACTAGCATAATTCCAGTGCGCGCCGTCTCTCTGTCCGCTCGGCTCTCAGCCATAGAGCTTGGTACAGCTGGGAAAAGATACGTGTGTGTGTGTGTGTGTGTGTGTGTGCGTGGTGTGTGTGTGTGTGTGTGTGTGTGTGTGTGTGTGTGTGTGTGTGTGTGTTAGAGTGTGTGTGTGTGTGTGTGTGTGTGTGTGTGTGTGTGTGTGTGTGTGTGTGTGTGTGTGTGTGTGTTAGAGTGTGTGTGTGTGTGTGTGTGTGTGTGTGTGTGTGTGTGTGTGTGTGTGTTAGTGTGTGTTAGAGTGTGTGTGTGTGTGTGTGTGTGTGTGTGTGTGTGTGTGTGTGTGTGTGTGTGTGTGTGTGTGTGTGTGTGTGTGTTAGAGTGTGTGTGTGTGTGTGTGTGTGTGTGTGTGTGTGTGTGTGTGTGTTGTGTGTGTGTGTGTGTGTGTGTGTGTTGTGTTAGATGTGTGTGTGTGTGTGTGTGTGTGTGTGTGTTAGAGTGTGTGTGTGTGCGTGCGTGTGTGCGTGCTTGCGTGCGCGCGCGCACGCGCGCGCGCGTGTGTGTGTGTTGTGCGTGCGTGCGTGCTTGCGTGCGTGCGTGCGTGCGTGCGTGCGTGTGTTTGTAAATCGTCTACACCTATCTATAGTAAAATTTCAACATCTTTTGTTTCTTGAATGAGACTCACAGGTAGATCCCTCCTGGTTATAGTTGTGCATTGTGTTGTGTAACAAAGGCGCATCCGTATGACCACATGGTATTCTCTCCTGCACAGTGAGAGGAAGCTACCATCCGGCTGCCCCCCCCCCCTTTAAGCTGCTGGCAAAGACAAGACTGTGGAAAGAGGAGACAGTGCCAGATAAAAGGATGCAGCAAAAATAGCAAATCATAGCGAAATATCTCATCCTATGTTTGAGAACCTCGGCGGTGGTCAAAACGTGGGAACAACGAGTCGTCAGATCAACAGTTACATCAAATCGTTGTCAGTCATATCAGTGCTGAAAACAGCTGAGAGTTCCAGACAACAGCCTTTCCTTGGCTCTTACAAGCGTCACATTTCTCAGTAACTGACCAAGTAATTCATATCAAATAAAATTAGTAGTGGGGCAAAGAAAGTGAAGCAAAGATTTCCTCTAACCCGAATGAAACATAAACCTCTCTCTCTCTCTCTCTCTCTCTCTCTCTCTCTCCTCTCTCTCTCTCCTCTCTCTCTCTCTCTCTCTCTCTCTCTCTCTCTCAAGGAAAAAATCAAAACTGTTTAATTTCATGCCAGAAAGACCATATACTTTAATTGAACTATTATCTTCTGATGATGGAAATATTCTTCGTCTGTTTGCTAAATATACTGCTGAATGTTATATCACAGAGAAAAAAATGTCTGTTGCTGTTTCCCTGTGAGACAGCGCTTTGGTTCTCCGTATGTGATAGCTGGTCATTTAGGCCCACGTTTGGTGATCTTTTGTTTGTCGTTGACTTTATTATTCCCAGATAGATCAATACCTGGCATCATGTTTGTAATGTATTATACATTTTTCGTTTCATAAATTCTTGACGCTGCATTAATGATAGCCCCCTTGACATGAAGACTGTATTTTGTCATAGTCAATAAAAAAAAAACGATTCTGAAGCGTCTCTCTCTCTCTCTCTCTCTCTCTCTCTCTCTCTCTCTCTCTCTCTCTCCTCTCTCTCTCTCTCTCTGTGTGTGTGTGTGTGTATGTGTGTGTGTTCATAAACATGTGAATGTGTGTGTTTCAGGTTCTAGTCACTTACATATGAACTTGATGTATTGCGCAAATTACAGTCATTATTTACTGCTCTTTCACAGTAAACCTTGAAAACACGCATGGTAAAGAAGGATATGACGAACGGACTCTGGCTTAATACCTCTTCTGAGCTCCAAATATTCCACGTGCCTCTTTTATGTTAAAGAAAAATCAGTTCTTCTTCTCCCCCCCC
>CM031621.1:9025437-9037937 GCA_018398815.1 Conus ventricosus
AAGAAAGAGCAATAAACAAAGACTAAGACAGGGAAGAACCACAAGAAGAAAGAGCAATAAACAAAGACAAAGACAGGGAAGAACCACAAGAAGAAAGAGCAATAAACAAAGACTAAGACAGGGAAGAACCACAAGAAGAAAGAGCAATAAACAAAGACCAAGACAGGGAAGAACCACAAGAAGAAAGAGCAATAAACAAAGACAAAGACAGGGAAGAACCACAAGAAGAAAGAGCAATAAACAAAGGCAAAGACAGGGAAGAACCACAAGAAGAAAGAGCAATAAACAAAGACCAAGACAGGGAAGAACCACAAGAAGAAAGAGCAATAAACAAAGACAAAGACAGGGAAGAACCACAAGAAGAAAGAGCAATAAACAAAGACAAAGACAGGGAAGAAGTAAAGAAAGAAAGAGCAATAAACAAAGACTGAGACAGGGAAGAAGTAAAGAAAGAAAGAGGAAAGTAGATCAAGAAAAAGGAATCAGACATATGCATCAAATAAATAGCAAAAATAGATTCTAACACATAAATGTAAATACATAAACCCAAGGATGGAAAACAGAAGGAAAAATTCCAAAACAAACAAGCCGCAAAGAAAGATACAATGAAGAAATAATTTTCATCTGTTTCTACAATTTGTTCGTATGCTTCTTACTCTGCTTTTGTGTCTGTCTGTCTTTCTGTCGGTTCGTGTATCTACACCAACATTTTGTCTGTAAATCTATTCGTTTTGCTCTCCATCGATCTTGTGATGTATGGCTTTGTATTCTGTGTGTAAACATTTTCCAATTTGAAGTTTGTAATTTTGCCATCTCCCGTAACAGAAGAAATCCTAAAAAGCTTGTCAGATTGCATTCCACTTTAAATGCTACACTCACTAAGGGACAAGCGGAAATGACTATCCCAGGAGAAAGAGGGGAACGGGTTGGGAGGGTCGGGGGGGGGGGGGGGGGGGTATCTAACAGTACACACGACACTTCACAACAGGACAACATCAAGCACTGGCAGTGAAAGCTTTTTTTTTTTTTGTCATGACAGAGGGATTCAAGTTTGCGTTGCCTGACTGTAAACTGAATCCATCACTTAGCCTGAATCTCAAAAAAGAATTTACCAGGAAAAGATATAAAACACCAATATGAAAAGTAGTTTCCATTATGCAATTCTTCGTTGCTGCTTTTTTCTTTTTCAAATGCATGTCCTTCACACCTTTAAAGTAAAAAAAAAAAAAAAAAAAAAAAACTCAGGCATTTACATCAAGTGCGACATCAAGCTGGGAGCATAGTAAATAGTTCAAGCAGCACTGTTCACACCTGCATAATATAACACGCTGTAGTAAGTATTTACCCATTTCGGAAAAGCACACAGCCATGTCTGCTCACGCAGCGAAGTATTTACTTCTCCACACCCCAACTGGGTCAGGCTAATCACTCAAGTGGCGCTGGTAAATTGTGTAGCAAAATGGTTGATGGCACGTGCTCCTCGAGGCATTGAAAATCAGGTCACCTGCAGTTGGACGTCAAGGGAAAGAAGTTTGCGGACAAGAACGTAATGGGCTGAACGGTCGTGTGGAAGGAAATTGACATCGCAGGCACAGAATCCCTCGCTTTCGCTGCTTAGGTGTTAACATCCACATGCACGTGTAGACAGACAAGAAACGTAAAGAACAAACACGGGTGGTACTCCGCCAATTACTTACACACACACACACACATGCAGAGAAGTGTACGTATAGAGAGATGATGATGATGATGATCTTTATTTCCAAGGGTAACAGATAAGCAAACGCATGCTTTTTTTCATCCGGCCCTTGCCCCGTTAAGGGACTAAGTATGACTAGCGACGAAGACTTACAAAACTTTTAACAAACACACATATCTTCACAACATTAAAAAGTTTATGCATTAACAGTTAAGGCGTAGATGACTTTAAAAGGAAAAAGAAACGATTTAAACAACAAACAAGAATAAAGAAATTGATTACAAAGAAGAAAAGAATTAGCACACACAGATATATGGAATAAGCGATCCTCCAATCGAAGGGGGGGGGGGGGGGTGGGGGGTGGGGAGAGAGAGAGAGAGAGAGAGAGAGAGAGAGAGTTACATTCCTTTTGTAAAAGATTAACATGCAACAAACTGCTAAGGATGATAAACTAAGACAATTACAATGCATCAATAATATCAACATTTGTTCTTTCTTTTACATTTATATGATGTGGTTATAAGGCAATACGAGAACAAACAATCAGTTATCAGTAAGCAGCAATAAATTCCTAGCATCAATAATTATAACATATATTTTTCATGATGTGTGCGTGTGCATTTGCGCGCGCGTGAGCGCACGCGCGCGCGTGCGTGTATGTGTGTGTGTGTGTGTGTGTGTGTGTGTGTGTGTGTGTGTGTGTGTGTGAGAGAGAGAGAGAGAGAGAGAGGAGAGAGAGAGAGAGAGAGAGAGGACGCCATTATTATTTACCTTCCCCCATCTTTTTTGTTTTCTTCTTTACCATTTATACACTACCCAAATTTATAATTATTAATTAAGCGACAATCCATCGAAACGCAGCCATAGTTAACGAAGAGAGAGAGAGAGAGAGAGAGAGAAGAGAGAGAGAGAGAGAGAGAGAGAGAGAGGAGAGAGAGAGAGAGAGAGAGATAGAGAGAGAGAGAGAGACTCAAGACTCAAGATATTTTATTCATATTAGGCCTCAGCCCATCATGAAGGGGAATGTGAACATGAAACTGAGTAAAGATATACAGCAGGTTCAAAATACAAGTTAACGATGATATAAATGTATTCATGTACCTTTCAAGAAGTCATAACATCTCTCATTTTAAATCCTTTATACAAAAACAAAGACTACGCACATCTTCAGGTTTGGTCGATGACATTAGCAAACTCAGTTTAAACAGTGACGGATGTCTATAGTATTTAGGCTTAATTAAAGTTTCTCGTATATGTTTAAGAGCTGGGCAACAGAGAACAAAATGCACCTCACTTTCTTCGCCTTCAGTACATAAGGGGCAAATTAAATCGTTGAACATAGACGTTTTGTATCGGAAGCGATGTAAAGCCAGCTCAGAAATCCCGAGCCTAAACCTAGTCGTAATATATTTTAAGTGCCTATCAATATCTAAATGTAAGGAAGGTTTTAGACTGTGGTCACTGCAAAAAGCTCTTATACAGGCTGAATCTATCACTAGTTTGAATATGATCGGACCAAGTTTGCCACCTACAGTCAATCATCCTTTGCCTGAAACAACATATAAAATCATGAACATTTCCAACGCCTTGACTTGCCCAAACAAATCCAAATCCATATTTAAACAAACATAAGCGCACATTTGTTACCCAATTTTTCTTACCTTTTATATCAATGTCAAATAACATATCATAAGATTTGCGTGGAATCCTGTGATTCTCCATTTGTATCAGCTTAAGCCAGTAGCGAATACACTTAACAGCAGAATTTATATCTATTGGATAGCGATTGGTTTCACCATAAACAAGGTCACTGGGTGTTCGCCTGTCTACTCCTAGAAATTTCTTCAACGCAAATAAATGGACTGATTCACAATGGACAACAGCATTGTCTAGGCCCCATATTTCAGAGCCATACTGCACAACTGGCTGTATCTGAGAATCAAACAATTTCATAAATAAATTAAAAGAGTTGTTATCCAACATATATAACCTTTTCAGAACATAAATCAAAGCATTCTTAGCTCTGCTTGCAAGGTCTTTGCATGCAGCAGTGTAAACTCAAGCGCGTAGAGAAAAAAAT
The DNA here is from genome assembly GCA_018398815.1 of Conus ventricosus. NCBI lineage: Eukaryota > Metazoa > Mollusca > Gastropoda > Neogastropoda > Conidae > Conus > Conus ventricosus. The sequence goes on from CM031621.1 coordinate 9,029,217, forward strand.
TCCTAAATATTTATACGCATTAACCACAGGCATTCTTTCACCGTTATACAACCATTTTTCTCTCACACTCAAATATCCACCCTTCCGAAATACTATGATATTGCTTTTAGTCATATTAACTTTAAGTTGAAGAGATGCAGCGGCATGTTGTAAGCTGTTCAGTTGTGTTTGCAGACCTGTAACTGTCTCTGCCATCAAAACGACATCGTCAGCCAACAACAGAATAAATAATTCGAATGCATCTAGTGAAAATCGAGCGCCATGTCTTCCTTTATTAATTACTTCAACCGCCAGTTCGTTAATGAAAAGAGAAAACAAAACAGGGCTGCAAGCATCTCCCTGCCTTAATCCTGATGTGCAGGCAATGTAATCAGTTAACATAGAACCACATCGAACTCTGGCTTTGACATCATTGTACATGCTTTTAATGCATCTGAATAATTTACCTTTAATGCCATTTTTTAGGAGAATTGGCCAAAGAATATTTCGATTTATCGTGTCAAAAGCTTTTTCGAAATCAATAAATGCAACATACAATTTTCGATTATAACAAAACTGTTTCTGTACGAGAGCTAGTAAAGAAAACATATGGTCGACTGTAGAGTATCCTCTCTTAAATCCAGCTTGATAATCACCTGTGAGATTGTGTTCATCCACCCATTCTTGCAGTCTATTATTTATCACTATACCAAATAATTTACTACTAACATCGCTCAAGGAAATTCCCTATAATTATTAGGATCATTGATATCACCCTTCTTAAAAATAGGTTGAATAACAGATTCAAACCAGTTCTCAGGAAACACACCATTATCAAATAGCTTATTAAACAATTTCAGAAGGAAGTATACAACTTGATCATTCGAATTCTTAAAAAGCTCGGCAATAATGCCATCGGGACCAGCTGCTTTATGGGTTTTTAGTTTTCTAAGTGCTAGCAATATTTCATCTCTAGAGATCGGACGATTCATATAGCCTTCCATTTCAACTTCAGCTGAATACTCATTTACTGTGTTGTCAGCATCCGTCTCCAGCAAGGCTTTAAAGTGTTGAAACCAGGAATCGACTGATATATTATTTCTAGGCTGTTTTCTTTTGAAGGACGCGTTATGAACAACGTCCCAAAATTCTTTTTGGTTTCCCACTGTCATTACCAGTTTATCTAGTAAAGCTTTGTTGAATTGTTTCCTCTTCCGCTTTAGTAAATTTTTATATTCACGTCTGGCAATTACATATTCATTTCTCATTTCCATTATTGTTTCTGTTTTCTTTTCTAATTTTACTGAACGACGAATATCTGTAACAATCTTCTAGTGTTTTTTTTACAAAGTTTACATTCTATATCAAACCATTTACATGAACTTCCATTGTTATTAAATGATATACATGTTTTCATGGATCCAGCACTTTCTCTTATACAATCATTAAAAACTTTAAGAGCATTATTTACGTTAACATCAATCAAATCAATTGCAATATCAATTTTTGTGTGCGTTTCTTCACTGCACAAAATACTGGTATACGTAGCTGCACACTTCTCGTCCCATATAAGTTTGTGTATGACAAAATTCTCTTTTTGCATACACATATCAAGTGAACATTCCTTGGCAAGAACAACACATGCTGTCACTGGTAAATGGTCGGAATCAATACGGTCAGCTATAGATAATTTACAAGAATCAAACAGAATCATAAAAAGTTCACGTGAGAGTACAAAATAGTCTGTGACACTGCTTCCAGAGTCAGATATAAATGTGTAGCAACCTTCATAGTCGCCTTTGCACATGCCATTTAAAATACACAAATCTAACGCAGTGCACATGTTCAATAATAATTTACCATAGCTGTTCAAAGTACAGTCATTTGAATGTCGAACCATATTATAGGACAAATTACTGAACTGTGGATCAAACGTATTTTGTACAATATAATCTTGAGAGACATCAGCTGTTCTGCTATTCAAATCTCCATTTAAAATAACATACACATCATTCTGCAACAGAAAATCGGTTAAACATTCTTCAAGCATACTAATTCCATTGTCAATATCAAAATAAGTGTAAAATGGAGATCCTTCTGGTGGTATATATGTACAAACATACAGAATATCTTTACCTAATCCAAATAACTCTTTACTGATCAAAAACATGCAACAATTAACATGATCCATATCAATACTTTTAACGTACGGGAAAAGATCATTCCTTACTAAACAAACAAGTCCTCCCGATCGTCTACCCTGTTTAGTAAATTTAACGGCAGGTTTACAAAATAGTCTGTACCCGGTAAATAAGTCCAACTGACAGTCCTCAATGAACGTCTCAACTAAACAAACAAAATCGAACTGACAAACATAAGAAATGAAACCAGAGTCAAATATTTTTGATAGCAATCCGTTTACGTTCCACAACAAAAAAGAAACACGTTTTGGTTTTGCGCTCGGTGTGTGTTGCACGTGCTCACTCACGCTGTCACGACACGGCACGGCCATGCTGACCTGATTAACATCGCAGAGTTCAAGCGTGTCACTGACATGACGAACAGGTAAGCGTACAGACGGAGTTGGGTTACATTTGTTACCTCTCGTGTTCCTATCAATGGGAGAATTAAGTCCAGAAAATGGCCGGCCAGAATCCTATCTGGATTCACGCAAACTGTCCCCCTCGCCAAGGAAGTACTTCTGACCATCAATGAGTAGGTGGTCAAACACCATCGTGGCCCTCTTCCCATCATTTCTGGCTTTTTTCAGGTGGGGAGACAGTTTGCGTCTTATCTCCCTCACTCGGAAGGAGAAGTCTTCTCCTACAAAATTCTGGTACCCTGCAATTTCTTTTTCACACTGAGAATTTGTACTTTGTCTTTATAAAAAGTGCATCTTGCGATCATCGGGGAATCTGGTTTGTTGTTCAAACGATGGACCCTGTCAAATTGGATGTCACCGCTTATATCCAGCTTTTTAGCAATGACGTCATGTAATTTGGTTGCACATTGTTCATTGGATTCGTTTTGCTCTCTGTCTATTCCATAGAATATTAGATTATTCCTTTTGGATCTGCCCTCAAGGTCGTCAGTCTTTCTTTCTAACTGATCGACTCGAGAGAGCAGATCACAGTTTTTCTGTAACAAAGTTTGATTTTCTTTTTTCAAATCATCCACCTTTTTTCAAGTCCAACATATCCTTCTGTAACTCAACATACTGTTCTCTTAGTCCTGTCACACATCGTTCCACTTCATCGAGCTTACTGTTTGTTGTGGCATTCTGAACTTTCATGGACTGCAGTATCTCCACAACATCAGCAAGGGTAGGCTGCCGGGAGGGTGAAAGTGATGACTGTCTGCTGCCCTGGGATGCCGCGGTCCTGTCCTGGCTCGTCCGTCCACTGCTGCCTAGTCTTGGCTGCCTCAGGCTGTCCTTGGGTCCGGGGTTCTGCTCCACGTCTCCGCACCTCATCAGCAGACCGCCCCAGAACAGCAGGGTGAGGAGCAGGCCAAGGGTGACACCGTCCAACCTGCTCTGCGGTGTCAACATGGCGTGCGTGCGTGCGTGCGTGCGTGCGTGCGTGTGTGTGTGTGTTGTGTGTGTGTGTGTGTGTGTGTGTGTGTGTGTGTGTACGTGTACGTGTGTGCGTTTCGTTTTTTTTCTATACGTTTATTAATTTGAATCACATCACAAACAAGAAAGGTCCTGTTACAGACAATACAAAAAAGTATAAAGGAAAGAAGACCTGTCTCTTAATCATAAACGTTTTGTCACTGAACCTTAAATAAACGCACAATGAACAAGGACACCTCTGATGGGCTCTGGTTTAATATAACTTCCTCTGACAGATACTCATTCCACGTGCACGTGCACGCCCCTCTGCCCACACGCCTTCCTTTCAACATCTTCCCCACCCGTCTTACTCCTCAACCCCACAAAGAAACGTCATCATCAAAGCACATCTCTGATCAAGTCTCACAGGTTTCCAAGAGGTCCAGGACAGGCCGAGTCGTCCCACACATGCACCCAGGCCATGGCCTTCTCTTCCCAGCACTACTCGCTCCCTCCATACACAACCAGCCCGCGATCCCATTTGTTGTTGTTGTCTCGAGGCGCACGTGCTGCCTACTCTCCGTCCGTCAGCGCCATTACAGTGATCAGGCCGCGCTGTTGATTGGTGGTGTTGAAGAGCTGGTGGTCCGGCTGGCTTTGTTACATCAATGGATTGATTCTCTGACAGTCATTTGTGACCACCAGTGCTTGTGGTACTGTCTCCGAGTTAGTTGATCATTTAGGATCTTTTGTCGATCATGGTCAAGAGTCCTACTCGTTTTGTTTTGTTTTTTGTTTTTTTTTTAATTGTAGTATGGTCTCCAGGTCAGTTGATCATTTAGTATTATTTTTTGTCGATCGCGAGAAAGAGTTGTACTGGTTGTTATTGTAGTATGGTCTCCGAGTCAGCCGACCGTTAAGTCTTTTTTGTCGATCATAATTTAGAGTTAATTGCTTTCCTTTTCTTTTCTTTATTTTTTTCTCCTCCCATCAGCCCCCACCTCAACCAGTCCCCTCTCCCTTTCCCTCTGATTATGCGTTAGCATTGAACAGTGTGTGGATAGAAACGGTTTAAGAATTCAACCATGAAGTTTGAAGTCGGTTGTTGTTTTTTTTCATCCTATGATGAAAATTAAAGAAACGAACGATATGCAATGCAACATCAGTTTTGTCACGTTTGTTGGATGTGAATTTGCGGTTAACATTTACGTCAAGGCTTCTGGTATTCCGTTTTAAGAAAGTTTTGGCTATTAACAAAGGTTCGAGGATCTGTTACGATATACTAATAGAAATGATGCTCGACCAAATCTCTGTATCAAATGGAATTTAAAACTTTTGGTGCCTCAAACTGCAAAAGATGCTTTTTTTTTCTGCCCCATCTTCTGTTCCATCCAGAGACATTGCACCCAAGCCGCTCACTTCAACCCCCCCCCCACCCCCACCCCCCCCCCCCCCCCCACCCCCCCACCCCCCACCCCTCCCCCCACACCACCCCCCCCCCCACCTCACTGTCTCATTAGGTTTTGACGTGATCATTTTGATAGACGGTGTTCTTCATTTCATTAAATCATTCGGTAAGTATAAGATATAATTATGTAAACTGAATAGTAGCCATTCACAAATAGCACTATTTTGGAGAAGAAAAAAAAAGTAGAGCGTCAACAGAAACAGAAAAATGCAATGCTTGCATAAAATCCAACCACTCCGATCTCGCTTTGAAATGGCTTCAATATAACTTCTTTTTCGCTGGCACTTAAACATCCTTTTTTGTAAATGACGCTAATTAAGGATTACACCAGAATGCTGTATAGTTTTTTGTTGTTTTTTTCTTTGCTGTCCCAGCCTCTGCACCACCTCAGAGGCAGTGTACCCACGCCGCTCATTCCGACACCCCGTCCACAGCCACAGTCCGGTCGGCCCCACCGCAGCCCCGGCACCGGCAATCCACAGGGAGCAGTCAATGTCAAGTCGTTAAGAGGCAACCCACCGGAGGAGACGCTGCACTGCTGCCGAGTCACGTCGGTGGTGTTCAGTGGCGCCTGCTCTGATCTAACATACGCAGGACACCACCTACTAAGCCCCCTACTGACGACAATAATTGCTTAGTCGCGGAGCCGGCGTGAGTGAGTTCTCCCTCCGGAGGGCGCCACCACGTCCATCCAACGACAGCCTCCATGGACTCGCCGATACCGGTAACCCCGATGAAACCAAACCAAGACCACAGACGTGGAGAAGACATCGAAATTGAGGTCACTATGAGAGCAGGGCATGAAGGGCCACAGAATTTGAGACTTTTTTTTTTAAGCTGATCGACGAGAATGAGGATGATTAAGATGATGCTACGGATTTCCATTTCGGTCTGAGACTACATGACAAGGATGTACTCTACGCTTCCTTTCATAATATATCCCGGCGTCAACCAGGCCCGAGAGATACAGGCACCTGCAGTGTTGGTCAGGAAATTTGAGCAACACTCTCAGAAACGCATCCATTAAGTGGATGAAACTCGACTGTGTGGTCCCAGTCTTCCCAACTGAGTCCGCAGCAAACTCAACTCTGGGTAGGAGCCGGTTGGGGCAGAAAAACCCACATGACTCTGATGAGATTCGAACCCACGACCTCCCAGCCGGGAATCCACGGCGCTAACCACTTCGCCACGGCGGCTGGTTGCTGTGTAGTTTGTTGTGTTATTCCGTTCAAGTGACAACTGAAACCTGGCACTCTGTATGTATGTATGTGTGTGTGTGTGTGTGTGTGTGTGTGTGTGTGTGTGTGTGTGTGTGTGTGTGTGTGTGTGTGTGCGCGCGCGCGCGCGCGCGTGTTGTGTGTGTGTGTGTGTGTGTGTGTGTGTGTGTGTGTGTGTGTGTGTGTGTGTGTGTGTGTGTGTGTGTGTGTTTTGTATATGCACGCGTACATATGTTGCTCAAAGAACGTGGATTTTCGGTACGTGTGCATCCACGTGTGTATATTTTATTGTATGTGTGTGCGCGCGCGCGCGTGTGTGTGTATGTGTGTGTGTGTGTGTGTGTGTGTGTGTGTGTGTGTGTGTGTGTGTGTGTGTGTGTGTGTGTACATATGTTGCCGTAAGAATGTGGATTTTTAATACGGATATGTCCACATGTGTGTATTTTATTATGTGTGCGTGCGTGCGTGCGTGCGTGCGTGCGTGCGTGCGTGCGTGCGTGCGTGCGTGCGCGCGCGCGCGCGTGTGTGTGTGTGTGTGTGTGTGTGTGTGTGTGTGAAGTAGATGAAGCCCTTAGTGTTTTGTCTTATACGCGACTCCAGCTTGTGTGTCTATGTGAACTCCCTCTGAATTTGCTTTTAGTTCCGCTTGTCACGACTTTGTCACGAGGCCTACGACGATTGACCCATCCAGGGTGGTGGAATTGTTCATTTGGTTATTGTCGTCGTTGTTGTCGTATATCCGTCCCTTAATGTGGCTTGTGGTGTGGTTGCACCTTTGGTGTGGTTTAGCTCAGGTTAGGTTTACTTTCTCTCTCTCTCTCTCTAATTCCACTGCCCGTGCAATTCATCCTGCAGGTTCACGGGTGGTGGGTATCTTTTTCTTGTACTGGCTGTCTCTATCGGCCTCTCACCTGTCTTTTCACCTGCCGCACGTGCAAGGTTCCTCTTAGGCTTGAGGTATTCTCACCGTGACGTAGCGTGGCATGTTGGCCGCCATCGTTTAGGCAAGTTTTCTCTTCACTCGAGCGGAAGATGTCTCTGGGAGCGCCTGCTCCGGTCTTCTTCACCTTATCGTCGAAGGTACAGTCGGTACTTTCATTTCCTACAGTCGGCCTGTAGGAGAGAGACATCACTTCATCTTTTTCCGCATCTGCGCTGCTGTCCTCTCGACTGGCCAGAGGGCAGAGAGAGTCGCTTGACCCGCCACTTTGGGTCACCCACGGGTAGCTGGTAAGCATCAGTTTCGTGGTTTATTTGTTGTTGTTTTTTTTTTTGTTGTTGCCGGCTAAGTCTTCTCTTTTGCGCAATTTCTTTTGTTTTTCAAAATTATAAAAGAAATATTGTTTGAGACCACTTTTTTTTTCTGGTTAATTCGATCTTTAACCTGGCCATTCTAAATTATATCCAAAATTCTTTCTCCTGTTATCTTGTGATGCGGTAGTCGGTGGGGATGGGAGAGAACCTGGTGATTCAGGGTTGGTACTTGCTTGGTCTCGCTCGTCCGCCCCTGTCACATTCGCCGGACTCTTATTCTTCGGCCACCGTCTGTTTGTGTGTGCAAGGAGAACGAGTTTTATGTTCGCGAGCGTGCGTACGCATGATTAGTCGTTTGGATGCGTGGTTGGAGATTTGTGTTATTTTGAAGTGTTGCTATAAATGTGGGGATAATTGTGCCATTAAATTATTATTATTTGCAAATGTGGTGGCGGATGTAAAGCCATGGTTACTCTATTAGTTCAGTTCCTACGGAAGGAAAATGTTAAATGTGAGTGAGAGAAGGATGAAGATAATTTATATTTGTTTTATAGCCTGTTAATTTAATGCAGTCTCTTACCTGCTTCGTATGAGAAGACTTTAACGAACATTCCTGATTTGGTTGGTTTGCTGTGTTATGCTCGGGACTGTGTTGAGCTGGTGTTGTTGGTGTGTTTAGTAGACCTCCCCTCGCCCATCATGCGAGTGGCTGTTAGGATTTAACAGCATGGGTCAGACTGTACTGACTGCGGGGTTCCAGTACCCTTCTTTCTTATTTCCTCCCAGTTACCTTTTCCCTCCTCCCTGGGGCTTCACCCGGAGCTTGCACTGGTTGGTGCCGCGCACTGGTTGGGACCGCGCACTGGTTGGGGCCACGCACTGGTTGGGACCGCGCACTGGTTGGTGCCGCGCACTGGTTGGGACCACGCACTGGTTGGTGCCGCGCACTGGTTGGGACCGCGCACTGGTTGGGGCCACGCACTGGTTGGGACCACGCACTGGTTGAGGCCACGTACTGGTGGAAAAGCCTGTGGACTTGGCTGGACGGTCCTGATCCCCGTCCAGGACCTCCAGCAACAACGCCCCGTCCCCCGGGGCGCGCTCTCCACCGTCTGTTTGTGTGCGTCAAGGGTGTCAGCCCTGAACGACTCTCTTCAAGAACCAACCCGGTTTGGAGCACCTAGTGCGACAGGGTCAGTAGACTTTGGAGAGGCAGGGGTGTGGGGCACTACATGACATGAGAAAGGGAT
>CM031621.1:9042937-9057937 GCA_018398815.1 Conus ventricosus
GCTTTATTGGTATGTATCTTGTCTCTAAACCTTCACAGGGCTTTGAGAGGAGAGACCCATGATTGGCTTTATTGGTATGTATCTTGTCTCTAAACATCCACAGGCTTTGAGAGGAGACACCCGTGATTGGCTTTATTGGTGTACATCTTGTCTCTAAACATTCACAGGGCTTTGAGAGGAGAGACCCATTCTTCTCTCTTCTGTCACAGCTGAACGTCATTCCACAAGAGGTTGACACAACGGACACAGTCAATATCCTCGCTATGCTGCGTCCTTGTTTCGGCCGTAACTTTCCCTGTAACGTGCAAGGTTGAACGAGACTCTCTTTGCAGTGGTCCCCCCCCCCCCCCCCCAAGACATGCGCGTGGTCTCCAGCTGAGAGAAGGTGGCCACTATTCGTGTTCTTAGAGCTCTTGTATTGGCGACTCAAATTTGCCTGGTTCTCCAGGTACACACTTCGTTAACTGTCATCACTCTGGTCAGATCCTCGTAGTCCATTGACCGAGTCAAATGGCCACTAGATGTACAGAAGTCATAGGTGTCAACCTATACGGTTTTCCCGTATTGCTGTACGGGAAACCTACGATTTCGGGTCTGTACGGCCGTATACAAGTTGCAATACGGGTAAAACCGATTTGTACGGGCAAATCTTAAATCACTGAGGCAAATTGCGAAGTGAACACATTTTCATAGCAGACGACACGGACTCTGAACACTGAAACGGGAACGATTTAAGTAGATGATCGGGCATGTTTTGAGATCAACCCTTCAGCCCCCTTGTTGCAGGCAGCAGTCTGCCACCAAGCAGTACAACGATGAACATCAGTAACTGTCATTTGCAAGTGACCGTGTTGAACAGAACAATGGCTGTGTGTTCTTGGGGAATTGGTATGATTGGGAATAGAAAACTTTGGGGATCACAGTAAGTAAAGATGTACTCCTGACTTCAGTGGACTAATGATGTTGGTAGGAGTGGAAAGTGCATCTATAGAGCAAATTGGTTTGTGACTTTGATGGACTCATGATGTTGGTAAAGCAGAAGAGTGTGTAAACAATGGGTTTATAAACAGTTATAATTCTGCATCATTGTCAATGTTTTACTATAAGGTGTGTGGTTTGATCTACAAACTGTCTCAAGTGATGCATTCTGCTGGAATGGAAGAGGAAATTCTGTTGGACGGGTAAGTGTTATTGTTATTCATAAACTCTCTTAAACTGCCATTTGTTTCAAGAAGTTCTCCCTGATACTGAGTATAACATTGTATTCACAGCACTTTTTGTTTATGTGTTTGCGTTTTCCATAATGTACACGGTTTTGGGGCTCGGAATAAGGGGAAAAGTACTTTTCAATATGGGAAGTTGTGCAATGAGGAAAATTGGGTTGACACCTATGAGAAGTTCATTTTCTATGATCACTTTCTCCTGATAGCAAAGCTGTTGGACTGTGTAGGCTCCTCTGGCGGCACTGAGTCGTCGTTGTTGTTGTGGGTGTGAATGACTTTGTTGCTTCTCAGCTGGTGTTCTGCGTGACGTTTATTGTTCATTCCACATTAATGGCGTTGTGTCTCGTTGGCCTGATTGATTAGTGTGTTGACTTTGTTCGGGTTTTGCTCGCATTCTCTCTCTCTCTCTCTCTCTCTCTCTCTCTCTCTCTCATCTCTCTCTCTCATCTCTCTCTCTCTCTCTTCTCTCTCTCTCCTCTCTCTCTCTGGGCGCGCATGTATGCATCTCCGCACAGAGAGAGAGAGAGAGAGAGAGAGAGAGAGAGATGTGTGTGTGTGTGTTGTGGTGCGTGTGCGTGCGTGCGTGCGTGCGTGCGTGCGTGCGTGGGTGCCGTGCGTGGTGTGTGTGTGTGTGTGTGTGTGTGTGTGTGTGTGTGTGTGTGTGTGTGTGTGTGTGTGTGTGTGTGTGTGTGTGCGTGCGTGTGTGTGTGTGTGTGTGTGTTTGCCCAAGAGAGAGAGAGAGACACAGAGAGAGAGAGAGAGAGAGAGAGAGAGGAAGTGAGGATGAAGGAGAGAGATGGAAAGGTGTGTGTGTGTGTGTGTGTGTGTGTGTGTGTGTGTGTGTGTGTGTGTGTGTGTGTGTGTGTGGTGTTTTCCCAAGAGAGAGAGAGAGAGAGAGAGAGAGACAGAGAGATAAGATAAGATAATGTTGCTTATAGCCCAGTCGACCACAAAGGGCCACATCAGGGCTGGAGACAGAGAGAGAGAGAGAGAGAGAGAGAGAGAGAGAGAGAGAGAGAGAGAGAGAGAGAGAGGAAGTGAGGATGAAGGAGAGAGATGGAAAGGTGTGTGTGTGTGTATGTGTGTGTGTGTGTGTGTGTGTGTGTGTGTGTGTGTGTGTGTGTGTGTGTGTGTGTGTGTGTGTGTGTTTTCCCAAGAGAGAGAGACAGAGAGAGACAGAGAGATAAGATAAGATAAGATAATGTTGCTTATAGCCCAGTCGACCGCAAAGGGCCACATCAGGGCTGGAGACAGAAGAGAGAGAGAGAGAGAGAGAGAGAGAGAGAGAGAGAGAGAGAGGAAGTGAGGATGAAGGAGAGAGATGGAAAGGTGTGTGTGTGTGTGTGTGTGTGTGTGTTGGCATATTGCTGGGGGTCGGGAGGGACAACATAATGACAACAGGATGGTGTTTTAGACCATGCATCATTTGGTAAAGACCTTACTCTCATGACGCTAGTTTTCTTTTCGCATCGACCCAATGATGTCACTCCACTTTTGACGTGACTATACAGTCTGTCGTCCTTGAAAATGAACAGCCGCTCGAAATATTGGAATGTATTTGTTCACATCGCTCGTTTTGCCTTTTCACTTCAACCTTCTCTCTCTCTCTCTCTCTCTCTCTCTCTCTCTCTCTCTCTCTCTCTCCATATATATTTGAAATTTGATAATGAAGTGGAAAAACAGGCATGGGCGTGTGGACTTCTTTATTTGTTATAATTTTCCTAATGGAACTGTCCCTGCACTTTCTACTGCTAGGTGCGGAGTCAGACAACTGACATGGTTTCCTGAAAACTATATATATATATATATATATATATATATATATATATATATATATATATATATATATACAAAAAACTAATAAATTCCAAGGATAAGTACCGAGCACCATTCCAGCAACTTACAGAGCAGCTTGGTGTTGCAATGACTGCAAGAAATAATCAATTATAAACAAAGCTTTTTTTTTTTTTTCTGTCCCAATCTCTGCGCCACCTCAGAAGCAGTGCACCCACGCCGCTCATTCCGACACCCCGTCCACAGCCATAGCCCGGCTGGCCCCGCCGCAGCCCCGGCACCAGCAATCCACAGGGAGCAGTCAGTGTCAAGTCGTCAAGAGGCAACCCACCAGTGGAGACACTGCACTGCTGCCGAGTCACTTCGGTGGTGTTCAGTGGCGCCTGTTCTGATCTAACATACGCAGGACACCACCTACTAAGCCCCCTACTGACGACAATAATTGCTTAGTCGCGAAGCCGGCGTGAGTGAGCTCTCCCTCCGGAGGGCGCCACCACGTCCGTCCAGCGACAGCCCCCATGGACTCGCCGATACCGGTGACCCCGACGGAAGCAAACCAAGGCCACAGACGCGGAGAGGACATCGAAATTGAGGTCACCATGAGAGCAGGGCATGAAGGGCCACAGAATTTGAGACATTTTTTTTTTAATGCTGATCAATGGGAATGAGGATGATTAAGATGATGCTACGGATTTCCATTTCGGTCTGAGACTACATGACAGGGCTGTACTCTACGCTTCCTTTCATAATATATCCTGGCGTCAACCAGGCCCGAGAGGTACAGGCACCTGCAGTGTTGGTCAGGAAATTTGAGCAACACTCTCAGAAACGCATCCATTAAGTGGATGAAACTCGACTGTGTGGTCCCAGTCTTCCCAACTGAGTCCGCAGCAAACTCAACTCTGGGTAGGAGCCGGTCGGGGCAGAAAAAACCCACATGACTCTGATGGGATTCGAACCCACGACCTCCCAGCTGGCAGTCCGCGACGCTAACCACTTCGCCACGGCGGCTGGTATTATAAACAAAGCTTGCTCTTATGTCTTAGATTGAAGAAATAGGGGGAGATAAGCATTCATATCTGCAGTGGCAGTTAATACTGCCTAACTAACAGTATGTGCTCAAGTGGGTGGATGGGGAAAAATAAAATAAATGCTTCTCAAAATGAGTCTTCAGCAAGCTTATAATCTCCAATAGGGAGGAAACTCACTAACACATAACTGCTGGTCATATACCGATATTTCGAAACCTGGTTGTTTCTCCTCAGTGACCGCGGAAAGTGGTAATTTGACTCCTCTGCCTTTTCGGTTTTAAGAAGAATGCTATCCCAGAAAAGGCTGGTGTGCAATACCGTAGTATGTTTGTTGAGGTTTCAAAAAACCAACCAAAGGTGCCACCTAAGAAACAAAAGAAAATCATGAAAGAGCAAAACAAGCTACATTTTCTTGTGAAAAGTAGAAAATATAAAAAGATAACCTCTTAAGACACAAGTGTTCAGGGCCAGTTCTTGGAATGAATCCGCAAGGGACTAAATTACAAAAAAAAACCTAATAAATTCCAAGAATAAGTACCGAGCACCATTCCAGCAACTTACAGAGCAGCTTGGTGTTGCAATGACTGCAAGAAATATTCAATTATTATTCAGAGTATTAACTGCCCCCTATTTCTTCAATCTAAGACATAAGAGCAAGCTTTGTTTATAATTCAATATTTCTTGCAGTCATTGCAACACCAAGCTGCTCTGTAAGTTGCTGGAATGGTGCTCGGTACTTATCCTTGGAATTTATTAGTTTTTTTTTTGTAATTTAGTCCCTTGCGGATTCATTCCAAGAACTGGCCCTTAACACTTGTGTCTTAAGAGGTTATCTTTTTATATTTTCTACTTTTCACAAGAAAATGTAGCTTGTTTTGCTCTTTCATGATTTTCTTTTGTTTCTTAGGTGGCACCTTTGGTTGGTTTTTTGAAACCTCAACAAACCTACTACGGTATTGCATACCAGCCTTTTCTGGGATAGCATTCTTCTTAAAACCGAAAAGGCAGAGGAGTCAAATTACCACTTTCCGCGGTCACTGAGGAGAAACAACCAGGTTTCGAAATATCGGTATATGACCAGCAGTTATGTGTTAGTGAGTTTCCTCCCTATTGGAGATTATAAGCTTGCTGAAGGCTCATTTTGAGAAGCATTTATTTTATTTTTCCCCATCCACCCACTTGAGCACATACTGTTAGTTAGGCAGTATTAACTGCCACTGCAGATATGAATGCTTATCTCCCCTATTTCTTCAATCTAAGACATAAGAGCAAGCTTTGTTTATAATTGAATATATATATATTTATATATATATATATATATATATATATATGCGTTAACTCTTTTTTTTTTAAAGATCTGTTCAAAAATTTCGTTTCATATATCAGGTTTGCAATGTGTCAGGACTTCAATCCCTAGATGTTTATGAGTGCCCAAAGAGAGAGACAGATGGGCAGAATACGCCATAGAATCACATTCACAGACAGGACTACTGAACAGGTGACCAAGAGGGCATCATAGCAAAGCGACAGAAATAGCGCTGCCAGTCAGCAACAACATCAACAAACAAACAAACGTCGATGAGCGATGAAACGTTTCGGTCGATTAGCTTAGGAACCGAACTATACCCTTGTGTTGACAGAGATTAGTGTTCCTTGTAAGCGTCAATCACACGATGGTGTATTAGCTCACATGCCATTATTTGACACAGAGAGAGAGAGAGAGAGAGAGAGAGAGAGAGAGAGAGAAGCAAAGAGACAAAGAGAGAGAGACAGCGACAGAAGACAGAAAACTTAGAGAGAGAGAAAGAGAGCGAGGAGGTGGGGAGTAGATACAGAGACAGAGAGAGACAGGGAATGACAGAGACGGTGAAACAGAGACATAGAGAGACAGAGACAAAAAGACGAGAGATTGACAGAGAGAGAGAGAGAGAGAGGAGAGAGAGAGAGAGAGAGAGAGATGAAAACGGATTTTGTTTAAAATAGTTCGTGACACCTGTCAAAGAGATACAATAACGTGACAGTGTAAACTGAAACTGACAGATACTATACACTATCCCATGAAATTGACAGATACAATACACTATCCCATGAAACTGACAAATACTATACACTATCCCATGAAACTGACAGATACTACACACTATCCCATGAAACTGACAGATACTATACACTATCCCATGAAACTGACAGATACTACACACTATCCCATGAAACTGACAGATACTATACACTATCCCATGAAACTGACAGATACTACACACTATCCCATGAAACTGACAAATACTATACACTATCCCATGAAACTGACAGATACTATACACTATCCATGAAACTGAATACTATACACTATCCAATGAAACTGACATACTATACACTATCCAATGAAACTGACAGATACTATACACTATCACATGAAACTGACCGATACTATACACTAACACATGAAACTGACAGATATTATACACAGTCACATAAAACTGACAGACCCTATACATCATCACATGAAGCTAACAGACAGCATTCCCTGCATCATGTGGTCGAGGTCAGCAGCAGATGCTGCTGTCAATCAGTGTAGGTGATGACGACAAAGGCAGAGGGCTGACGTCACAGGTGGACACAGGTGTGCAGTCAATGTCCAGACTGGAGGAGAGAGGGACGAAGGATTCACTGACCTTTCCACTCACGTGGTGTGTACAGTGTCACACACACACACACACACACACACACACACACACACACACACACACACACACACACACACACACACACACACACACACATACGTATTTATCAGTTTTATTCGCCCTAAGTAAAACAAACCCTATAGTAAGACAAGATCTGATTACAGATATTCATCACCTAATACATTTCTTGATTATTAGGGGTACAAGAATTAGTTTCTGTTGGGTTCCTTCTCATTGTGGGATTCAGTTTAATGAGAGAGTAGACAGAGCAGCAAAACGGGGAGCGAAAAATACTGGCGGGTCGGAGGTTATCAGTATCCCATTGTCTATCCATGAGGGATACAGTCTTCTAGAAAATGCATGCTGGAAACATTTTAGGAAAAAAAACAACAAAATTTGGGATGTTCTCTTGATACTCGCATAAACCAGCTATTAAACTTTGACACACTTCATTCTTTTTATCAATGTAGTTTGCCGTTTTCTTGGATCATAATTTCGCTAATATATAAGATCAAACTGAACGCTTTTAAGACAAAGTTTTGCAAAAATATAACATGCCTTTGTGGTGAAATGATAACAAATTCCCACATACTTTTCCACTGCAAACAGGTAAAACCTCATCTGCCACCTCTACCTAATTGTTCTCTGGATACAGTTGTAACCGATTTATCACTAATGTGTAAAATTGCTGTTTCATTGCATCAAGGTCCTATTTTTTCTGTTTTGTAAAATGGGAACTAGTGTTTTTAGTAACGTCCTTGTTATGATCGGTTATTCTTCGATGTTTTATAGTTAGTTATCCATTTTTTGTTGTTGCTGTTAATGTTATTCTTATAGATTATGTTCGTCTAATATCACATAATGTGTATAGACGTTAAATTGAAGACCTAACACACACGTATCACCTGTCACGGACTATTCATCTAGATGGGTGTCTGTATGCGGAAATAAGGCAATCTGGGATGCAAAGGGAAATGAATCTTACAGAAATCTTACTGTGCACCACCCACACAAACAGGCAGCGAAACGCAACATACACTGACGGCATCAATTCCACGTATAATGTCATTTCTTAAAGCCTCAACAAAACTCTCAAACAAATTTCTCACATTCACATGAGCAGGAGAAAGACCTGAATAAAGTCACCACCCAGGAGACTCAGGAAACTAAATCCCCCGGAAGGATGTGACCGTATTTTAAAATTCAAAGGAGGACACAAACAGAAACGATTCTACACAAGCTTCCCAACAACTGTCAGAAGATCACACCGAACAGTGGACCTCTCAGATGCCTTCTCAAAAGAGGACAAATCCATGGTACACATGGAAAAAAAAAGTCTTTTCAAGAAAAAAAACAAAGACTTCCAAAGGAAAAGAAAACAGTTTATGTCTCAAAGCTTATCAGTTCATCTTGAAACTCCCCCTGCCAGGAGCAGTCACAAACAATGAGCTGATCTCAGGGGGGGGGGGGGGGGGGATATAAAACTCCTAGGGCATGAATACTTTACAGTCACACATTAACTTACTAACTTTTTTTTTCTTTTTTTTCGTTTCTTTTTTTTTCCCCAAATGCGATTTTCACTGATCATAATTCACAGCAAAAATTTAAACTTTATGTATACAATGATTACTCTTAAACCCTTTTTGGTTTTTTTGTTGTTGTTTTTTTGCTTTTTTTTCGAACATTTTTATTATCTTCTTACAATATTTTAAACAATCAAGAAAAAAAGGTGAGAAAACAACAACACATCTTCTCAACCCCCCCCCCCCTCCCCTCCCCGAACAAACACTTACACACTCCCTCACTCTCTCCTCATCCACACTTCCCTCGTCACATATGAACTGCTTGGGAACACATCCAGCTTCCAGCTGGTCAAAAAGAACTTCAAACACAGAGGAAACTGGGAGCGAGCCGGTCGCTCGAAGTTCAGTCTCTTACGGATGACAGTCCTGGGCTAAGAATACAGTTCCACTGTTTCAGTCCACACAAAACAAGTCTTTTTTTTCAATGCACAGTCATGAAGGGGACTCTGTAGGTCCTTTTCAAGATTGAGGGTTAAAGTCCGATTCATACCCCCTGTTCGCCTCGCACACTATTTGCTGTTTTCCATTCACCACGCATTCACCATACCGTACCGTGAAGGTAAGTTATAAGGCTAAATTCTCCAGGTCAGCGGGCTATAAAAGAGAGACAGACAGAGAGAGAGAGAGGGAGAGAGAGAGAGAGAGAGAGAGAGAGAGAGAGAGAGAGAGAGAGAGAGAGAGAGAGAGAGAGGGAGGGAGGGAGACAGACAGATAGACAGACAGACAGACAGAGAGACAGACAGACAGACAGACAGACACAGAAGAGAGAGAGAGAGAGGAGAGAGAGAGAGAGAGAGAGGAGAGAGAGAGAGAGAGAGAGAGAGAGAGAGAGAGAGAGAGAGAGAGAGCATTCCTCTCACAGAGGAGAGATGAAACAAGGCACAGTAACCGGTGCTGACAACTTGACCACCTTAGTCCCAGTATTATCATTTTTTCCGAAGGTTGAAGGGACAGAGGGATCAGGATCTGTTGATTAAAACTGTATTTAAGAAATCAGTTTACTTGTAAATTACACATTGATATTTGGAAAGGAAAGTATCAATAATACAAAATAACGTAAAATAACGCAAAAATAGAGCACACAAAAAACGCAAAAAAATTACTATAGGCCATTCTCCACACACTGTCAACTCCTTCTGATCTACCCGACAGGTCAGAGGTGTCACCAGGGGAGGACGAATACTGGACCCTCGTTCAGCTGACACACAAATGTGCCAAAGCCGACAGTCACCAATCCTGGTGTGTGTCCCTGTGAATCTGTCAAACGTCCGACTGGTAGGACTTAAAGAAGAAACCAAAAGGAGAAAAAAAAAATGATGCAAACACCGTAGACAACCAATGGCTGACACATCCGCAAGCGCACATACGAACGTACAAACATTACTCACCTACACTTATACACATGTACACGCTTACGTTTATGGGCGTGCAGGCATGTACACACTAACACACATATACATGCACCCAGTGTACGTGTTCATACAAACAAGAAATAAGACAAACAACCCCGTTTCAGACTGCCCGTTCGAATGTAAAAGCATCCCTCAACTCTAATCAGTTTCAGACCAAAATCAAATCACGTGGAAGTCCAGTTTTTCCTCGACAGTTCCACAGACTACAGCTACAAACCTTCAGCCGCGCAGAATGATTCCCCAACTTGTTCAACTGCGAGGGGAGATTTGCGTTTCTCCCTTCCTAACGTCAGCAGAGTGTTCATTTGCATATATGTTTCCATCCACACTTGCGTTCTGTGGAGTAAAACCAGCGGTGTTGTCATGGCACACTTGCAGGGAACTCAGTGCACAGCTCACGGTGGTGTGCGGATGGTCCAAAGCTGTACAGTGTGCTGGAGGGGTGTTCAGTGTGGCTGCATGATGATTGATTTACTTACTGTCCATGTCTGCTTTTCATCGCTACAAAATGGCTGTGAGCAAGTTTGATACTGTTGCAGTTTGAAGAGTGCGAAGTGTGTGGTATATGGCCATGTGTGTGTGTGTGTGTGTGTGTGTGTGTGTGTGTGTGTGTATGTGTGTGTGTGTGTGTGTGTGTGTGTGTGTGTGTGTATGTGCGTGCGTGCGTGCGTGCGTGCGTGCGTGTGTGTGTGAACAAAAAGTGAATGATGTTAACACTCAAGTGAACAAGATGCAAAATGATGTTGATGAGGCGCTGAGAGAAAAAACAGAATTGAAGGAAAAAGTTTCGAGTTTGGAAGGAAAACTTGACGGCCTGGAAAACAGAAGCAGACAGAATAATCTTATATTCTACGGCATCCCCGCTCACCGTGATCATGCTGAGACCTATGCTGATTGTGGAGATGGTGTGAAGAAGGTGATTGATCAAAGAGAAAAGGAACGTACAAGATGATATACCTACTGAACGAGCGCATCGCATCAAAGGCGGAAGAGAGCCACGTCCGATCATCGTTCGCTTTGAAAATTTCAAAGGCAAAGAAAAAGTACTAGCCGAATGCAAGAAGCTGAAAGGAGGGGACATTTTGGTGTCCGAGGATTTTTCCCTGAAGGTGAGAGAAAAACGCCGCCAGCTGTTGCCTTTCATGAAAGAGGCGAAACGTACCAACAAGAGAGCCTTTCTTCGCTTTGATCCCCTGGTCATCGAAGGCAAGCATTTCGACTGTGACCCCACTTCCGAGGAGATACCCTTCAAGTTCGTGTCTGACAAGAATGGCACTCCGCTGCACTATCTTTATCATCATCGTCCTCGTGGTTTACCACGGAAAAACAAAAATCCCGAATGCTATGACTTTTGGTGCAATGCCCTGACCACAGTGGTGGAATCGTGGTGACGTCGTCGGTCCTGGCAAGTTCCTTGGGACTGTCGCTGGGTGGACGAGGAGACGTCCTCGGAATCAGAACCTCTCACTCACTGTAACTCTGCAGCTAAGCAGCTAGTTTGGTCTGACTGGTTTGAATCAGAACCTCTCACTCACTGTATAGCTCTGCAGCTAAGCAGCTAGTTTGGTCTGATTGGTTTGAATCAGGACCTCTCACTCACTGTATAGCTCTGCAGCTAAGCAGCTAGTTCGGTCTGATTGGTTTGAATCAGAACCCCTCACTCACTGTAACTCTGCAGCTAAGCAGCTAGCTCGGTCCGATTGGTTTGAATCAGGACCTCTCACTCACTGTATAGCTCTGCATCTAAGCAGCTAGCTCGGTCTGATTGGTTTCAATCAGAACCTCTCACTCACTGTAACTCTGCAGCTAAGCAGCTAGTTTGGTCCGATTGGTTTGAATCAGAACCTCTTACTCACAGTAACTCTGCAGCTAAGCAGCTAGCTCGGTCTGATTGGTTTGAATCAGAACCTCTCACTCACTGTATAGCTCTGCAGCTAAGCAGCTAGTTTGCTCCGACTGGTTTGAATCAGGACCTCTCACTCACTGTATAGCTCTGCAGCTAAGCAGCTAGTTTGGTCCGATTGGTTTGAATCAGAACCTCCCACTCACAGTAACTCTGCAGCTAAGCAGCTAGCTCGGTCTGATTGGTTTGAATCAGAACCTCTCACTCACTGTAACTCTGCAGCTAAGCAGCTAGCTCGGTCTGATTGGTTTCAATCAGAACCTCTCACTCACTGTAACTCTGCAGCTAAGCAGCTAGTTTGGTCCGATTGGTTTGAATCAGGACCTCTCACTCACTGTAACTCTGCAGCTTAAGCAGCTAGTTTGGTCTGCTTGGTTTGAATCAGGACCTCTCACTCACTGTAACTCTGCAGCTAAGCAGCTAGTTTGGTCCGATTGGTTTGTATCAGAACCTCTCAGTCACTGTAACTCTGCAGCTAAGCAGCTAGTTTGGTCCGATTGGTTTCAATCAGAACCTCTCACTCACTGTAACTCTGCAGCTTAAGCAGCTAGTTTGGTCTGCTTGGTTTGAATCAGGACCTCTCACTCACTGTAACTCTGCAGCTAAGCAGCTAGTTTGGTCCGATTGGTTTGTATCAGAACCTCTCACTCACTGTAACTCTGCAGCTAAGCAGCTAGTTTGGTCCGATTGGTTTCAATCAGAACCTCTCACTCACTGTAACTCTGCAGCTAAGCAGCTAGTTTGGTCCGATTGGTTCCTCCAACAGTTTGGAGGAGCTCCAGGTGAAACTACCTCTTGCACACAGACATTCAGCCCCATTTTCCTCCTCCCCCAGCAAACTCGTCTTTGTCAATTCGCGCACTGCACGCGACGCCATTTGCATCGGGTGACGGCACAAGTACCCGCAGTAATTTGTTTGGGCAATTGGCCAGCACTGTTGGAGGGACCTGACTGCTCCGTTTGGTGTAGAAAGCTTCAAGTTCTGCCTGCTTTTGTCACACTGGGGTCTGGATTCCCTGACGTTCATTTGTTACCTGTAGCTGTGGGGGTGGTTCCTAGTTACTTCTTTATTGTAGTAATAGTAGCCACGTTTTGTTGTTCCGTTCTTTCATCTGTTTTGTCTTTTATGATTAAGAGTTTTATATTCTCTTCTTTTTGCGTTATTGTTTTACCTCCAGCCACCATTATCCCTCACTACTCTGCTTTAGTCCTCTTTCAGATTGTGTATTTCATGTCAATGTTTGCAGACCCCTGCCCCCCATCCTCAACCCCTTACACTAATCTTCTACCACACCCAGTTTCCCTTTCTTACACACAACGCACGCACACACACACACACACACACACACACACACACACACACACACACATACACACACATACACACACACGCACGCACGCGCACGCACGTACGCACACACACACACACACACACACACACACACACACACACACACACACACACACACACACACGCACGCACGCACGCACGCACGCACGCACGCACGCACGCACGCACGCACGCACGCACACACACACACACACACACACACACACACACACACACACACACACACCACACCACACCACGCCACATGCACGTGCAGACATAACCCGACCAGTCGAAGTCGCGGATGTGCACACAGTGTCGACAAACTGTCTGGGACTCTCCTGATCTGGCTTTTCCATTCAACAACCACTCCCATACCATTCTTTTCTCATTTTGCGTGCCCCCCTGAGAATTATCACTCTCACAACTTTTCACTCTGATCACTTCATGCACAGCTGCACACAGACTGATGCCTGTTGCAGACACATCGCTGGTTGTCAAGAGGTTAATGTCACTCGCCATCAGCGATCCGCCAGTAGATGAGCCGCTGTGGCGAAGTGGTTAGCGTTGCGGACTCCCGGCTGGGAGAGCGTAGGTTCAATTCCAACCAGAGTCATGTGGGATTTTTTTCTGCCCTGACCGGCTCCTACCCAGAGTTGAGCTTGCTACGGGCTCAGTTGGGAAGACTGGGACCACACAGTCGAGTTTTATCCACTAAAGGGATGCGTCTCTGAGAGGTGTTGCTTAAATTTCCTGACCAACACCGCAGGTGTCTGTATCTCTCAGACCTGGTTGACGCCGGGATATATTATGAAAGTGAGCGTAGAGTACAGCCCTGTCATGCAGTCTCAGACCGGAATGGAAATCCGTAGCATCATCTTCGTCATCCCCATTCTCATCGAAAAGCATTGAAAAAAAACGTGGCATCACTTTCTTCTGTTCTGTTGTGACCTGACCTCTTCTTGGAAATGGACATGGAGACTTTCTACGAGAAAGACTGGTGTTGCTACACCATGAAAACAAACTTACATTTTTTAAAGAGAAATTACAGTATATCCACCAGACCAAAGGGACAACCAAATCACAAGACAAAGCATCTTGTAATTCATTTGTCCCTTTTGTCTGTCGGATTAATTATCATTTCTCTTTTTTTTTTTAATGTATAAAAACGACTGCTGGACTTCAATAAACACACTATGAAAAATGAGTACTTTGAAGTCCTTTTTTTTAAAAAAAAAGTACTAAACACTCAAGCTTTGGGGTCTTAGACCCTTCATCAGGACACACTACACAGTAAACACAAGTGGAAAACGTCAAAGTGACGAAAAAGAACATAAAAGAACAAATGACATCAAAACAAATTGATGTCACAACAGTATTGTGTAACACTTTTCCCCATGGTAGCGCAGCATGTTGCAAACGTTTGCTACATGTGTTAGGTCCGTTAGGTTTCTGCTAACAGGCTTCCTATGAAATCCTTTTCCACCAGCCCCCCCCCCCCCCCTCCTCCACCCCTCCCCACCCCCACACACATATACTTCCCCCTCCTCCTCCCCAAATCCCCACCCACCCCCCACCCTCACCCCACAACACACATACCCCACACACTTCGCCCCCCCCCCCCCCACGCCCCACCCCTGTCCCCCCACCCCACCACACACACATACCCTCCACACACCACCCCCACCCACCCCCTCCCCGCCCCGCCCCCCAAACACACACACAAACACCCCCCAAGCACCCCACACACACACTCCCCCCTCCCCCCCCCCATACAACTAAACATAACCCCCCCCCCCCCCCCCCCCGGTCCCCCCACCACATTCCAGTTCTCTTCTTCATACTATCCCAATATAAACAGTAATGTGAGGTTCACAGCAAAACACAAGAAGCAGAAACAGCGTTGAATCCTTTATGAAGTTTTCACATTTATGGCCCAGGGGGTGGAAAAGATCTCCATTTTGGGATGAAATGAGATTCTGTGAATTTTCGGAGATGTCTGCCTCTCCCATTTTTACCAGATGGCACGTACAGAGAAGT
>CM031621.1:9066079-9086079 GCA_018398815.1 Conus ventricosus
TTAATCTAATCCAGTTATTATTTTTATCATACTCTCCGTCAAAACTTGTTCAGTATAATAAAACCCTATGAGGCCTAAATGTGTAAGATTAATCCAATTCAGTTCTGTAAGATTGTTTCTATTTAAGTCAACATTGATTTTGTTACTTGTTGTTATGATCTTAATATCCTCACCATTGTGAAGAACGACGATGGTAACTGTAAGGCGTTTAACGTCTAAGTTTTGCCAGCTAATATTAATTCCTTTTATAAGGTCATCACTAACGCCCACAACCCCATCCCTCTCCACATCTTTAAAGACAGAAATTTCAAATATCATTGTGAACGTGTCTCCTAATTTTCTGCTTGGAAAGAACTGTAATTTTGTAGAAGCTTTTTTTACAACTGTTTCTTTTCTGTGGAGGATGTACTGGTTTTTCCCATACGGCGTTATTTCAATTTCTTTCCGACTATTGTTGTCCGGTATAAGACTTACATGTAAAGGGCCAGAGTTGAATGCTTTTCTGAAACTTTTTTGACGGCTAAAATATGTAAATGGGCTTATGAATTCAAATTTTATGTCCCATTCTAAATATGGTTCTAAGTGCCATTTGAGGTCAGGTTTTCGAACTATTTTATATTCATACTGGCCAACATTATTTGCCTCTAGATTGCGCATTGTTCTAGTTTAGGAAACTTTTTGTTGTCGCCAACCTCTTTGCGTTTATAATCACCATCTTTAGTGTACTCAAAACCATACAAAGCGCCTATCTCACCGTTCTGTTCAAAGTCCGCAACGTCTGCAAGGTCTTTTAATTCTAAAGTTATACACCTTACAGGCGCTAATGTAACTCCTGGTTCTTCTGGCCCACGCGACATTTTTTAGAACAACTTATTATTTTATTTCCAAAACAATGTGTAGGTTATCACATTTCACAACTTTCCCCGCTTGTCTGCAATTTTTATATTAAATGATCCAACCCTCCCACAAACTAATCTTTTAAACTGTAAATTAGGGAATTGTATAATTTCATAATCGCAATATGCAGCTTTCCCTGACGGAAGAGCTCTTAAAACAGTTGAGGGCCTTCCATCATATAAGTTTTCATCAGTGCTCAGCTCATCCAAATGAACATAGAGTAATGAATGTAATGCAAGATCGAGCGGACTTTCCCCCTCATAAGTAGTTTTGGTTGGTGTAACTCTAAATATATAATTGTTAGCTGTAAAGCCTAACATTTTAGCTAGTTCTTTATCAAAATAGTAACCTACTTCTTCTTCAGGCTTGAATGTTAACATTGTTTTTAGATTCGCATTGTTAAGTTTGAGAGTAATGTCGAAGTTACTCATTGCTTCTTTTAGTGAGCAAAACCCGTAATAACCATCAGCTATTGTTAACTGGCTAACTAATGTTCCTGCATTATCAATTTTTTGAATCTTATTATTCTTCCTGGATTCACTTATATTAAACCATACGACTTTGTAAAATATTTCATGAAGTGCAACCATTTTGGCTCCGCATTCGTTATCAATAGCATGTTCTAAAAACGAAGGGCGGTCTTGGGTTGTTATTGTTACAAACATTTTTTAAAACAAATTAAAAATGAGTGCATTCAAATATACTGGCGCAAAATATTCTGTTGGGCCGCACTACAATCTTAAAAATATAGCAACTGACACCCTCGACATTGCTGTGACCCAGACTGCCTCTTTTCATAAAAAGGTGAGTACTCCATTGAAGAGCTATCTTAACCCCCCTATTGAAAACGACCACATCAAGAAAGCGTGGTTTAGTCATCCGATGCAGTTTTATCAGAACCAGTTAAACTTTGCTGTGTTTTGCGCATCAACTGGGTGTGGAGTGGCGTATGCTGATCATTTAAATCACCATGATCCTTTGGTGAGGTCAGTGTACAGATTTCATTTCTATTACACCTTCAGACGTATTTTGACTGAACTGCAAGCGCCATTACCAAATGACAAACCATTTAATCCACTCAGCAACATAATAGACATGAAGGCTTTTGAAAGGATCTGTAACGAATTCAATATTAACATCAAGACAGGCTTTAGACAAAAGTGGATCATAATAATGGCCTAGGCGACCTTTATTTTCGGGGCACGCACAGAAAGTATAACTATGACTGGCATCCTCCTTTCAAAACTTTCTTTTCAGGCCCAACTGTTCAGCCCGGGTCCCTACAGCAAGAGCATAAAACAGCATGGACAACATTTATCTTAGACACTTCTAAGGGCCTAACTAGAGCGGGAATAGAACGAATAAACGACTCTATTCGTACTTACGTTTGGTGTTTGCTAGGGTCGCAAGCACAGGCAAGATCGAGCATAACTGATCCTTCTACTGGCTTTGACGCGCAAAAACAATACTTAGCAAATTTAGAGGACGCCATTAATTCTACAGTTGATTTACCTTCAAGTATTCAAAGGTACCAACATGTTTTACAATACGCAAGATCGAAAGTAGACTTTGCTGTTGGCACTGGTTTATACATGCTGCCTTCTGACCTCAGACTCCAGATAGGTACAATAATAAACTATAATAATGAAATTCTTATAGCAGGCAATGAACAGAAGGTTGGGAAAAACGACATAAATTCTGAGCCAGTAATATTACAAACAATAAAAGAACACCCAAGATTAAGTCATCCAATCCCTGAAGTCCAAACCCCAAAAGTCATTGAAGACTCAGCAAAGCTCGCGGACTCTGTTCGCGATGACCATGAATATGAAAAGACAGCGCTTGTTCTTGGATTAACTGGCATAGGATTACTTGGTCTTTATCTTACTAAATAGTAACCCAACTATTACGAGAACTAATGTCCATAAGTGCTCGGCCATAAAGCCACTACTTTGCTTGCAGTAGACAAAAGCCAGCTAACAATACCTCCTAATATACCTGGTAAAGAGTCTATAGCTTTACTGGCTAATTTTTTTAATAAACTCGCAAGATGATCAAGCTGTTTTTTTACCCATGATTTATCAGGTGGAGGCGATGGCGGCGGAGGTAATGAACTTTGGCCACCGCCGCCTGTAATAGCCATCACCAGTGTACTTATTGCAAATCCTAAGGCCGTTATAACGCTTGCCAATGTGACTCCCTGCTCTCTAAACAATGTTCTTATTCGTTCTGCTAGCGTTGTGTCTTCATATAAAATTTTTTCGATAGTTTCTCTTATTCTGTTCACTTGAGTTCGTAATTGGTCTCGGTTAGTAGTCAGCACTTCTAGTCTTGCTGATCTTTCTTGTTCAAGATCTTTTAGTCTTTGGGTTATTCTTTCTTTAATATCAGGCCCTAAGTTGGCGTCATCAGCCTCAACGAGTTTTTCTTTTTCTCTTTTTATATGCTCATCTAGTTCACCTAGTTTTGCTAAATTGTTTGTTAATTCGCCTCTAATGGTTCTTAAAGTACGATCAAGGGCTAATAATTCTCGCATAGGCAATGGGGAATCATTAATTGTTTTTAACGCTGTTTCTTCTGAAAAACTGGTTTCTGCTTCTATTGTATTTATTAATTCGCCTGCTGATTGATTTAATTCTTTAAGTTCCATGTTTTGCATTTGGTTATCTGTTGGGAGTTCCTGCAGTGTGTTTTGAAGTTTAGAAACTGCCTCCGCCCTTAATTTCGGTCTAACAAGACCAAGGCGATTTTGATCTTTCACACTGAGTCTTTGTATAATTGTACTCTTGGCTAAAAACTTTGATGGGTCGGGTTTAGTTGTAAGCCGAACAAGTTGCCCTTGATCGTTTTTTACAGACAAATGATCATCTTTTAATTCAAAATCATTTGGGTCTATAAATTCGGGAGGTTCTTGGCCTAAACTTTCGTAAAATGATTTAACCTTACTTTCTGTTAATTCATGCCGCATTGAGAGCGTTGAGCGATGCTGTATTAAAGGAATCATTTCACTCATGTCGTCTCCAAGATCAAAAACATCATAATCTTCTGCATCTTCAATGCCTGCCATGGTTTTAAATAATTAATTAATTTTTTATTTTGTTTATAAAAAAATGTCACAAGCACATGGCTCGATTCTTGACCCGCATAGAAGACTGAAAGAACCCTTTGGCGTGAAGGGAAATAAGCGGACAATTACTGTTCCAAATAATCCATCTACTATTGATGCAGATCAAATTCTTACAGTCAAATTTCCCAGACTAGAGCAAATGAGTGATTGTGCCAGGCTCTGGCGCGTCCCTTACTTTCAAAATAGCGCTCGCCTTCAACAACAGACCCAAACGGACATTGTACAGATACTGGTACGCAATCGTTAAGAAAATTTCAATAAAACTTGAGGGGCAAGAAATATTTTCATTAAACACAATGCAGACAAATTTTTAACCTATTCTGATCTAATGGCTAACTGGGAATGAAAGGGCTGACTTTGCGTTTTCAAGGACTAGAAAAAGAAGAAGCCCTAAAACATAGAATAGTGCCGCAGATACTAAAGACGGCAAAAAGTATGTGCTGTAAATTTTTGCGTTTGGAACTTCGCTTTTTCCATTTTCCCTTAGATTATTGAGTGTTAAAAGCGCATGCGCCCAAACTTTCAAGAGACATTAAAAAGACAGATTGCATATGAACTAACTTTTATGAATACAAACGGGTTTATCAAATCATCACACACCGAAGCAAAGTACAGCATTTTCAGACAATTCGCCTTAGAGTTTGACGTTGTAAGCAACCCTAAATTAGCAAGGCGAATGAGCAACAAATCATCAAAATTAGCAATATATTACGAAAAGTGATTCATCATACACATATCCCAAAAGCATGTCAGACACTAGATGGAAGTATTATTTTAGTGCCGCATCAGATCGCTTAAAGGTATTTTATTGCTGTGTGAAATGAAGAACAATCAAAAGAGGAAGTGAAAGTTTTTTATCCAAAAATAACGAAGTACAATGCTCGATAGAGGCAGTCCTAACCCAATCAATGCTAGCGGGCTAAAACCTATCATCATTTTGAACGAAATAAGAAAAACTGTTTTGGGAGTGGAGGTGTAGAAATCCAACAGTTGACCTTGTATGCATTTACATGTAAGCGGAGACTGTAGAGACTAATAGAAACTTCAAATTGATAAAGAAGAAGAAGCCGATAACCGCTTAATGTACATTTGTTTTTAATAATGAAGCGCAGCTGAAATTGAAAATAAACAGAATTAAAAGATATACAATACTAAATTATTTTTATTTTATAAAAAGCCTGTCCGTTTAAACATTACCAAATGTGCCTACAGCGCCGCCAAGAGAAGAGATAGTAGAAAGAAACCCCTGACATAAAAGCCTTCAGCTTAACAAACATTACGCAAATGCAACAAAAACAAGAGCAAGGACCTACAAAATACAGCAAAACCGGTAAACGAAGGTATTCTGCTGCCTTAATGCTGTACATATGACATACTGGAGCATCGACTATAAGCGCCCTAATCAGCAGGAAGATGTTGGTCTCTTAGCAACTGGCATAGCGCACACGCAGCTTATACCCACTAGGAGGTTTGTCTTTAGCTCTCGGCTGTGTTCATTAGGCGTAAGGTGAGGATGGCAAAAAATTAAAAACTAAACTCCAAAAGCACACAGCTAAGGTTCACCTAATAACGGCCTAACTTAGTTCGATTTAAACTGACAAAAATAAACGCTTGTTGACTCAAACATCAACGGATGAAGAAATTAATCGTTTCCAGGTCGATTTTTGATGACTACATAAGACAAAAGTTTGATCTTCAAAGAAGGCGTAGGCCAAGTCTTTCTCAACAGCCATAACGCGCGAAAAGATAAAAAAGGAATGCTTAACAAAAGTAAACGAAACATTAAACTCTGTTCTAAACGCTCACATTTACAACAACCGAAGGGTGTATAATACTTTAAGTTTATGAGTCTAAGCAAAAAAGACCGATGATATTGATTCAGATTAAGAATATTTTTTTTAATTTCAATAAATATATTGAGTTAGAAAAGAAACTCAACATGGCTAAATATATGAATGGTGCAGAAGACGAATTGTTTGAAGGAATGCTTGAGAGAGAGCGTTTATCAAGAGCACTGAATGATATTGATTAGAAGTCAGTAGATCCAGCAAACGTGCTGGCAAGCGTTTAAATCTATTTCTCAATTCCAAGTAAACTAACAATAACCCGCCAGTTAAAGTAATGTTAGCTGTTTTAATCGACATTGTAACAATAAATTAAGAAAACCAAGAAGTCATGGGTCTCGACTAAAACAACAGACTATTCTTTCTCGTAATGACTTAACACCCGGTTTGGCAGACGAACTGCTTGCACAGTTTGAACGCTGCGGCTGAAGTAAGCCAAAATGAGAGGCTTCGTTGGTCAGGAGGGCGAAGTCTTAGAGATCAAATTAAAAAAACAGGCTAAGAATCGCCGATTGTTTGGTAAGGCTTACATTCCACTACCTCCAGCATTAGTTGCAAAAAGAGCAGTTCTAAACATAAAGAATACAGACAAACAAAGTTTTATGTGTGGTTCTTGCAAGCTGCATTAAACGCCCGCAAAAACGCAGAGAGAGTG
Source organism: Conus ventricosus (assembly GCA_018398815.1). Lineage (NCBI taxonomy): Eukaryota > Metazoa > Mollusca > Gastropoda > Neogastropoda > Conidae > Conus > Conus ventricosus. Next base: position 9,072,603 of record CM031621.1, read on the forward strand.
TCTAAACTATCAACCCATACATCATGATCTTAACTTTAGTGGGGTGTCCTTTCCTGTTAGTTGTAGACAAATGATCAGTCTTTGAAGAACAAAACAAACCAATAACTGTTAATTAAACACATGGAAAGAGGAAACAAATTTGGTGCCATTAAATGTCCAAGAACAGTCCAACAATAGGCGAACCAGACAAAAATCATTTTGACTTACTACTGATGTTTTCCACCAGCGGGGCACCGCATTACACAATTAATACAGCACAATGAGTAGATTATTGCGGCCTACTTCAACGCAATACCATAAACAAGAATTCTGCAGAAAATGTTTAACAAAATTCCATCTGTGCCAGCCGCGAGTGAACAAATAAAACATTGTAAAAGATTCTGTAGATTGTAAATACAGAACTAATTACGACGCCCCCACCCTGATCTAAAGTTTAGTTTAAAGAACTGGAAAAAAACTGCAAAATACACCAAAATGTTGTTTACCGCAGACTGTGAATCACTCATTGTTCCCTTATGAAGGCCAGCGACACGAAAACTTCGAAAAACGGTCTTAAAGATAATCATCAAATTTGTTCATTTTGCTTTCATCGTTGTCCAGTCGGAATGGCGTTCATATCAAAGCCAAAATTATATTAGAGGCCAAATGCTGCAGAAAACTTCTAGAACGCATGCAGCCAGTGCGCCAATGACTGTTCAAATAATCTAAACTTATCTGAAAACATAATGGACACCTGAAGACCAACAACAGTATGAATCAGCACACATTGTTGGAATTCGGTTTAGTCTCTCAACAAACGCAGAGAATCCAAAACAGTAAGAGACCAATGATCACATTAGCGGAAATTCAGAGGAGCGGCGCATAAACAAATGCAATCTCAACTAAAGTTTGATCCTAAGACAAGGAAGCTGCCTGTATTTTTCATAACTTGGCCGAGGTTACGACTCTCATCTTATAATGAAAGCAGTGTACGATGCCTACAGGGGTCCATCAATGCACAGTCATCAAAAAAGTACATGTGTTTTTCAACTTAAAATAACATGTCTTTTATGACTCTATGCAACACATGATGGGTTCAATAGAGTCATCTGGCTAATGTCCTAAAAAGTCCTGCCCAATAACGGAAGAATACTTGAGACCAACTCTCGTTAGAAAGCGTTTTACCCTTATGAGTACATGAACAGTTGGGAAAGGTTTGACGAAGACACACTTCACTCTAAAGTCGCGTTCCTTTTCTATTCTCCAGAGGAAAGGACATCAGTGATTTCGATTACCTAGCATGACCAAGATGCGTGGGCAGAAGTTAGATAGTAAAACGATGGGAGACTATCATGATTAATACTAAGGCAGATTTATGTTTGTTGGCGGACTCTTTAAAACTATAGAAAGACCTGCAAAAAACTTTATAGCCTGGATCCCCCGCGCATTACCATTTCTGCGCCCGGGATGAGCTGGGATGCTTTCCTAAAGTTTTACTGGATTACAGATAGATTAAATTGTCTGACCTACCAATGATACAGATGATTGAAAACGGATAGCGTGGAGGAATTAGTATGGCGTCGATCATTACTGTAAAGCAAACAACAAATACTTGGACGACTATGAATCTCGAGTAAAAGGTACTAACATCTCGAATGTATTTAGATTGTCAAACAATCAGTATGATGGGCAATGCGCAATCACTTCCTTAACGGCAACTTTAAAATGTACACAGGCGGTGAAACCGAATAATATTCAAAAGGCATTAAAGTGGTTGAGCAGTTTAACGCCTGATCAACAGCGTGGTTTCATTCTAGAAGTTGACTTAGAAATATGCCTCATGAACTCCATGACCTGCATAAAGACATCCATTAGCCAGAAAGTCTAAAGATGGATCCAAACAGAAACCACCAAAACTTGTGCCTAAAAAATTTTCCTTCGGGGCAAAAAAAATTAATGTCTGTCATTACAGACTTCACAATTTTATATAAGACATGGGTTGAAGTTGACAGCAGTTCATCGCATAATTGCTTTTGATCAAGAACAGTTCATGAAACCATACATCATGAAGAACACTGACTCAGAACTAAATACACAGATGCTTCAGAAAAAGACTTTTACAAATTATGAACACAGCTGTTTTGGAAAGACTATGGATGAATCGCACAACGCAAAGACGTCAGATTGGTCACCAAGAGAACGAAGCAATTAGCAAACTTCAAAACCAAATTATCAGTACTACAAAAGATTTCAGATCAGCTTTTGGCAAAATGATAAGAAAAAGAAAGTCACATGTGCCAAACCTGTATTTATTGGTTTATGTTTTTAGAATTATCAAAGCTTTTTGATGTAAGAGTTTCTTAAGACACTTTAAGCCCGTCGTATCCTGAGTCCAGATTACTTTACACAGAGACCGACAGTTTGTAATAGATATCCCAACTGAAGACATCTATAAAAACATGGAAACCGAAGTAGCTAAAGGGCAAGCGGGGTGTATGACACTTCCCGATATCCTAAAGATCGCCTTTGCATTCAATTATCTAACAAGAAGGTTTTTAGAAAGATGAAGGATGAATTATCTGGAAAGTTGATCAAGGAGTATGTGGGGTAAGTCGAAAATGTACATATTTCGAGCCAGGAGAAAAATCATTAAGAAAGCAAAGGAATAACTCGCAGGTGTTGTGCAGTCAAACCCATATCACAAACAACTAAAAAGAGGCCTTGTGGCAATAAGACTTTTCATCATGACAACGTAAGCACTGCGAATCTAATCTACAAGAATCAACACAACGGTTGTAACAAAGAAGTCATTAGATAGAACAAACACAAAACGGTGTTTGTTAACCAGAGTTTTTCATATGCAAATGGCAAACTGCGAATCTGCAAAAACGGGGAGTTTATATTTTTCATCAATTCTTTTATAATAAGATCATCATTAGCTTTCATCCAATTCATTTAAATCTTTTCTCATGTTGCTTGATGCGTTTCGAATTTTTTTTTAATTATTTCAAATATTCTTTTCCCCAATTTGGGTTTGAGTTTGTAGGTGATCTGGATGATTTAGCATGCATTGATTAATCCCCGAAAATGTTTCCTTAATTAGCAATACACGCATAAATATTCCCGATCATTTTCAAGGTCTCTTCCATTACCATCCTTGTTTCGTTCGCCCTTCTTCTGAGCATTCCATATTAAACTCAATATAATTACGGTAAATTAATAAAGCGGACTGATGTCTGTGGAGATACTGCAAGTTCACCTTCACAAAAGATCTTTGAGGAGCTGGTTGTTTGTTGTGTCAGTTTCTCGTAAATAATACACGGGCGGATTCATTTTTACAATTCTTTTTATTTCATATGGTCAACACTCCAAACTGGATCGTTTGCCCTGATGCGATGTCCCATCTGCTTCTCCCGTAAATAAAGTAACCTTACTTTCAAACCAAACGGTAAAAGTTTTTGCTGGGTGAACTGAGTCATTCAGCAACATTATTGTTTTTTCTTTTGATTGCTTGTACTGGATTTAGCCCTTTAAATCTCATTATTCATTGCGCGCAAAACTGAGGGCAGTCTTCTAACCCATACTGTGTTGCGAGAGTTGTCAATAAGCTCATCAGTGATACTGTAGTGAGAAAAGTCACTTCGCTAACTTGTTTGTTAAAGTTTTCCAAAACTAAAGCCTGTGATCTGTGAACACCCGATGCTCTTCTAATAGTAACCTGTGTTTTAACAATAATTGATTCACTTGGCCTTTAAATTCTTTTCCATCATCAACTTGAATCATCTAGGGATAAGTTAGTGGCCCTCGTTGGTCATCAGATTTTGTTAGGCACAGGCAACAACCGCAGAAGCACTCTTTTGTGTTAATTGGCTCCGCATCTTTGTATCTTGAAGCCAGTCAAAGTACTGTGAGGTGCGTACCTTAAATCTTTTTCGTCTAATCCAAACTGAGGGTAAATATAGAAGATCCATTTGATGGGTTGTCGTTTGGAGTTTGTGTTCACAAAGTGTGGCCTCTGTATTCCGCCTAGTGCAGGTAAATAAATTTGGCCAAATCGCTTGTTAGATAACCCATTCCGTTGCTGTTTGTTTCACTGACACCCACGAGTGGCTTAGCTTTTTAATTGCTGTGATGCCCTTCCCAATATCCTTTGGGCGATAATAGATTTTGTTCATTTTTTATTCAGCCAATAAAATGTCAACAAAATACACGACGGTCATACCAACTACAATAACCCGATTCTTGCATCTTTTGTTTTTCTGATTGTTGATAAAGTCACTGAATTTTTGGGTGGGGGCAAAAGTTCTCGATGGTTTTGCCTTTAGTAGATAATATTGTTTTATTGCTTGATCACATTTTTAAATGGAGGTACAAGCTGCAATAGCCCCTGTTCTTCCAGTGTGTCATTATAAATCTAACTGGCTCAAGATGCTCAAGTCCTGAGTTTCATAGGCGTACTTGTGGGCAGCTGCTAGTTGCTCCATAGCTATTGTTATGTCTTTTTATTCCTCTCGCCGTCATCTCCGTGCAGTACTAAATGCGAAAATACTTCCCTAAAAGCAAGCGCATTCACACAGCGCCGCCTATCTTATTGCGAGTGAAGCCTTTTTTATAAATGTATTTTTTTCTTACTATTTTATATTTATATTGTCCTGTGGAAATATTCCTTCTTAACTAGAAAATCTTTCGTGCAAACAAGCTGCAATGATAGCAAAGCTTTGCTGATTCCTCAAAGTCCTAGTTATTGCCAAGATCTGCTGTTAAATTTCTTAACAAGCTGTTAACCGAGCATTGAGTATCCTACACTTAGGCCACCAAAAACAGCAGAATGGTACAAGGTTGGCAAAGTTTTTTCGGTGCTCAATTTTAATAAAAATAAAATAATATAATTATTAAAAACATGACACAGTGATGATCTACTACAGCTTACAACAAGGTGCCTAAACTACCTGAACTGTATGAAAGACCCAGTTGACGATCAACTGTTATGTGCCCCAAAAGGAGAGGTTAATTCTTTGGCAGCGTGGAACAAACAAACAGTTCCTCGCAACTGAATTCCAGCAATGAACAGATTCAACAGATGTCTACACACAAGCATTATAAAGTATCATAACCGGTATGAAGCACAGCTGGGGTCTAGAATGGTGAAAAGTGAGGGGCAAACGGTTCCTTATTTGTACACTAAACTAGTCGTAGATTTGCTCCCATTGATTCTGAACATCAAGATCTTTACGTCTGATTTAACCGCAAGATCCAGTTATAAACAAAGTCAATAGAGTCCTCTAGGATTGATCATAACTACATATTTGGAACATTGTAATCGCCAATAATCATGGATTAATAACTTTTAATCATATAGATTTTGTTTCCCTTCAAAATGAACGAGCTGGAAAATCAACAGAACCAGGAACATGAATCAGGTGAGAAAGTAACCAAGCCAGAAAATCAGCATAAAAACACGAATCAGTGGGGACCAATTAAAAATCTGGGCGTGTTTGGAAGCAGGAAAAAAATTAGCAGAGTGAACAGACAAAAAAAATTAATGTTGCAGAATAGTAACTCATCATGAAAACATAACACCGCCAACGCCAGAAACAAGTTGATTTCAACATGCCAGCTTATAAAAACTCCATTTGATACCAGGGCCCCAAAATATTTCATGAATATAGAACATAAAAAACTGTTGCCATTTTTGCGCCATTGCTGCTGTTGGGGGCAGTATTGCGGCTATAAAAATATATACACAATCGCAACAGAAACAAAAGCAACCAAAAAATCTGAACACTAAATGCAGAAAAAGACACCATCACGCCCAGCACGCCCAAAAAAAAAAAAAAAAACCGCATACCAAAGCACATTTGATCCATTATAATGGAAAAATATTTTAAGAACAGTAATTTAATTTTTTTATAAAAATAGATCATGGCTTATTATAAATGATAAAAGTTCATAAATAAAGACATGGAGTCTATAAAAGATTTCCATAGACCTAAAATGTAATCAATGCGGTTGCTTCGGAATTTAAGACCTTCCTTAAGATCCTATTCAGAAACGCAGATCAAACATCACTCAACGATGACACGTTTTTTGAGGCATGTTGTACTATCTTAGACATTTACTATTTAAGATTAAAAAACAAAGATTGTATTTTTGATAATTTATAAGATAACTTGAATACTTAAAGGATGCTTAGTTATATCTTGAGTGACTAATCAAGAAACTTTAGAAGTTACTTGATCAAGACCTTAATAAGGAAACTTGAAGTAATTAATTAAAAACTTAATTAAGAACTTGGGGTGACTAAATTAAAAACTTAATTAAGAACATGGGCGACTTGGGGTAAGTGTTGTTGGTGTACACATAGGTGGTGGAGGTGGGAGACGTTGCGTGCGGGTGGGGTGGGGGTGGGGGGACGAGCCCGAGCGTGGGGGTGGGGTGGGGGAGGGGGACGTGCGGCGTGGGGGTGGGGACGTGCGTGCGTGGGGTGGGGGTGGGGGGACGTGCGAGGCGTGTGTGTTCGCGCACCTTAAATTATTTATAAGAACGAATGTTCACGAATATAATAAAGTTTATTATCAGTAAAACAACATAACAACAACAATAACACACACACCACCACAAACATTTAAAAAAATGAAGTGCTTGCATAGGAAAGGGTTTTTATGGTTTTCGCTTAAGCGCCGTAAATTCAAGACGGCTAGCCGGTCTCACTGTCAACTGCAGATTATTCAAAGCAGCCACCAATGCATTTATCAAAAGCTTGATTTAATAAAAGACAGTTGAATAAAGTACATTTCTTGGCCGCCGAAGGCACCAAAAAAAAGTTGAGCATGACGTTAAGCGAAGCATGGAAGCAAGTAAATCAACACGCAATAATATACAAAGTTCATGACGTGCTTGCTGAAATACAAGGCAGTTCAACTCTAAACCAACCCGACGCTCCAGCAGGAGCGGTATCTAAAAATAGATCTTACGTCCAGTGGTAGGCCTGCAGTGGTCTACAGTCGCGCCAAACTGTTGCTAAAGCAGAGCAGGCCAACCTAAACAAACCCAGACCGCTCCTGCAGAGCGGTATCTAAAAAATAGATCTACGACAGTGGTCAGGACGCTGCAACTTCTTTGGCCGAGTTACAGCATTACTGCCGTAGCCAGCTTTTATGTCGCTCTAATCGCCAGAAGTAGTACAACCGTCATTGTATATTTTGGAGCATTTATATGAAGATAGTGCGGCCACACACTACCCTCTCCATACTAGTAGATGTACTAAGGTCTGCCTAACCCTATCTAGTTTGTTTGCCAGAACATTAAAAAATCGCCATTCAGTTGCATAAGGGCACACTTTGAAGGCAGATAAACTATTTAGAATTAGAAAAGTAGAAAAGTATACCACATCTTAATACACAGATCAGCCTGCCACATGAACACTGAATCTGTAGTTAACAATCAATCAAGTCTGATACAAACTAAGAACATTTTTACTTGGGAGGAACAGCAAAAATGTTTCAAATAGAAGTTTTTTAGCATACGAATCAGCCGTGTTTTTTACCTCCGCCTTAAGAAATGAACCGCCATGTTTTTTTAAACATGGCTTTAGCGCCTCAAGCCAGCTCCCAACAATCAACGCGTGATGGATTGTTTTGCTTCGGCCAACTTTCAACAATGCAGCGCCATTTTTTAGATAAGGAACAATCTCATCGATAGCCAAACACGTATTAAAACTGGCTGTATCTTTGTCAACAATATTGCCTTCAACGTTTTCATTTCCTTAAACCAACAAACCTTTAAGATACACAATTCTGTTTTCAGTAAGCCGGTTATTAAAATAACACACCCACCGCACAGGTAAACCGTCCTGCTCGTCCGACTGTCAGCGAAAGAATGTGTGGGTTACCTAGTCATGTGAGCGCCCTCTAATTGGCCAGGCTGTGACAGCGACGCCACGCGGGCAGTGTTGGCTGATGTCATATGGTGCGATCGAGCAAGCTGGCAGGAAGGAGTGGGGGTAGGAGGGAGTGCAGCAGTATTGATTTTTTGGCCAGAGACACACCTGCAATGTAGACAGGGAGCACGCCACCGTAGGCGGGGGTTATGCTACTGTAAACCGGGGGCACATTTTTTAAATAGTGCGTGTGTGTGGGTGTGTGTGTGAGAGTGTGTTTGTGTGCGTGAGTGAGTGAGCGGTGTGTGTGCGCGCGCGTGCGTTCATGCGTTTGCACGTGTGTGTGTGTGTGTGTGCGACGTATTTGTGAAACCGCAGAACACGTAATGTCTAAGAATCCTTCGCCACACGGTCAGGTTACGCCAGCCCTACCTTATGGCGCCATAATTACAGGTCATAGGATCCGTCCAGGGTACTGCCTGCCACAAACCCCAAGCCCTCTAATTAGGGGTGTTCGCACAGTGTCTCAGCTAAGTTTTAGTTTGGTGACTGTCTCTGCAAAAATGATAGTATTGAAAATGACTGTCTGCGCGAAAATGATGTTATTGATAATGATCAGAAAAACGCGGAAAACTGAAATCTGAAAAGTTTAGTAAATTAGTATTAAAACGAATAACCCTGCACAGTATGTTTGTTTGTAGATAATCGTTATTTTTGGTTATTGAAGTCTTACTTGTCAGAGAACTGTAATATGCCGCTTCTAGTCACTTCTTCGCCCGAAAACGTTTGAGGCGAAGGATTAGAAGCGGCATATTACAGTGTCTCTCTCTCTCTCTCTCTCTCCTCATACTCTCTTCTCTCTCTCTTCTCTCTCACTCTCTCTCTCTCTCACCGAGTGAATAATAGGGTTTTTTTATAGTTTCTCTCTCTCTCTCCTCTCTTCATTCTCTCCTCTCTCATCTCCTCTCATCTCTCTCTCTCACATCTTGCAAAAGACCTTCAGTAATGACAATAAACTATCAAATCAAGTGTCAAAGTTCATTTAAGTCTGTCTGTCTTCACTCTCTCTCTCTCCTCTCCTCTCCCCTCTCTCTCACTCTTCTCCTCTCTCCTTCATTCTCTCACTCTCTCTCTTCTCTCATCTCTCTCCTCTCTCTGCATCCCCAAACCCTTACAAACACGTGCTATTTGTATTGTTACGCTAAATGTGAAATTGCTTTTCATGAAACGAGAAGATTTGCCTGTTTCATGAATCGGAAGTGAAATTGCGTATTTCATGAAACAAGCAAATGCCTTGCCTGTTTCATGAAACAAGCAAATTTATTGCGCGTTTTCATAAACAACAGAGAGTAAATTGAGCCTCGAGTCAAATAATTCTCTCAAACTCCTCTCACTCCACACACACTCCCTCTCTCTTTTGTGATCATGATCATATTCTTCCTGGTTTTGTCAAGGGGTGAGCAGATAAACGAAGTCGAACACCAAATAAAGTGAGTGCAAGCTCAAATTATAAACGCTCGCTTTGCTTTGTTGAGTTTGTAGTTGTTGAGAGTGCTGCGTGTTTATCGTACTTGATCGTCAACATACAAATCGCGTAGGACTGTTCTTTACGAGTCGGAATGTATTGAAGTCAAAATCAGAAGACTGGCGAAAGACAACCACGGGAGAACTATCCATTCTAAAAAGTTTTGGTATTTCAAAGTTTGTGAATTGGCAAGTGGTACGTTTGAAACCGGAAAAGTCATGTGCAGAAGAAAAAAAAGGATATTATCTCGGCACTTCATTTGGACACAGTGAGACAAGGGGAAAAAATTTACGTGTACGTCATGTCTCACATATCTCTGGCTGTCTGGGCTGGTGGTGTACGTCATGTCTCACATACTCGTCGTCTGGGGCTGGTGGGTGGTGTGGCGTCATGCCTCACATCTCTGTCTGTCTGGCTGGTTGTGTACGTCATGCCTCACATATCTCTTTTCTGTCTGGGCTGGCGGTGTGGTGTACGTCATTCTCACATATCTTTGTCTGTCTGGCTGGGTGGTGTAACGTCATGCCTCACATATCTCTGTCTGGGCTGGCGATGTACGTCATGTCTCACATATCTCTGTCTGTCTGCGCTGGCGGTGTACGTCATGTCACACATATTTCTGGCTGCTGGGCTGGGCGGTGTGTGTACGTCATGTCTCACATATCTCTGTCTGGGCTGGTTGTGTACGTCATGCCTCACATATCTCTGTCTGGGCTGGCGGTGTGGTGGTACGTCATGTCTCACATATCTCTGCTGTCTGGGCTGGCGGTGTGGTGTACCATGTCTCACATATCTCTGTCTGTCTGGGCTGGCGGTGTGTGTTACGTCATGTCCACATATCTGTCTAGGCTGGCGTGTACGTCATGTCTCACATACTCTGTCTGTCTGGGCTGGTGTGTGGTGTACGTCATGCCTCACATATTTCTGTCTGTCCGCACTTCATTTGGACACAGGTGAACAAATTTAAACTTGAACTTGTCTCCATCTCAAACTGATCTGTGTCTGTCTCTCTCTCTGTCTGTCTCTCTCTCTGTCTGTCTCTCTCTGTCTCTCCTCTGTCTCTCTCCGTCTATTTTTGTTTTCAAAATGTGGATTTCCTTTAAAATCATCATGAGAAAGATATTTATTGCTTTAGGACAGATTTTGTACTTGCTTTTTCGGCCACGGGGGGGGGGGGGGGGGGGGGGGGGGGGGGGGGGGGGGGGGGGGGAAAGAAAGACTTGGAAGAAGGTGCAGGTACATTATGACAACATTACCTTCCAAACGTGAGAGTCTACATCTCACAATGTGAACGTTGCCTGGAAAAGAAACGAAAGAAGGAAACTGTTTCGGGAACTGTGGTTCGTCCTATAATGGTTAAAGATTTAAACGAGCGTGGGACAGTCGATCTCGTTGACAATGCAGTCACTCAAAGATAGTCAATCGTTTCATATGCTTATCAGACACTTAACGAAATTTCATTGTCGTGCGTTCTTTGACACAAAACGGGGAAGAAGTTGCTTCGGAACTGCTGAATATCTCTTGGAGTTTGGGCGCGCCAAAAGTAATCAGTCTGACAACGGCCGCGAGTTTACTGCAGCAGTTATATCGGAGCTGGCATCGCTGTGGAATGATGTCCAAGTTAGTTAATGGACCACCGCGACGAACCCCCCACAGTCGCAAAGGTTCGTAGAAACGAAGGCAATGCAACCATGAAGGACGCCTTAACACATGGATGCGAGATAAAACAACTGTCCAAGTGGTCTGTCGGTATCAGGTTCGTGGAGTGGCACATGAACACATCGTACAGCGAGGCCATTGGAATGGAAACCTTTCAAAGCCACATGTTCGATCATGTCATCGCGTCAAGGACTGAAAATCTAAATTGCCTCAAGCATTTTTGGATAGAATCAGAAATGGATCCTTGAAGAAGATCTGAAGAGATGCTTCGTGAACAAATGAGGCGGATGAGACATCACAAAAAATTCAGCAGCAGAACCTAATGCAGCAACAGAGCTTGATTCAGATGCAGAGCGAGATTCACCAGCAGAGCTTGATTCAGATGCAAGCGAGAATATCACCAGCAGAGCAAAATGCAAGCAGCAGAGCCTATTCAGATGCTGAGGCGAGATGCAGCAATCAGAGCTTGATTCAGATGCAGAGCGAGATTCACCAGCAAGCAAAATGCAGCAGCAGAGCCTGATTCAGATGCTGAGCGAGATGCAGTCAGCAGAGATTGATTGCAGATGCAGTGCGAGATGCCGAGCGAAATGCAACGCAGAGCTTGATTCAGATGCAGAGCGAAATGCAGCAGCAGAGCCTGATTCAGTGGCAAGAGCATGATTCACCAGCAGCGCAAAATGTGCCAGCAGAAGAAGATACTCAAGAGAACTCACATCATATTAAGAAAAACTGCAGCAGGAAATTTGCAGAAACAAGCCAGTCGAATGGTTGCACGTCAAATCGCAAGTTGAAACCACTGAGCGTTGGAGACAATGTCATCAAACCGTGTCTGAATTTGACAGAGGAAGAGGTGACCCACTTAATCTGCTCGGTGTTGTGTTGGACACAAATGTGTCTGGAAATTTCAAAGTTGGAACGAAAGCTGGAGTTATTCAAGGTTGGCTTGCTCGAACGGCAGTTGAGTTTGTTAAGCACCGCACTTTGTCTCCCTCAGCTGTTCCTTCAAATGAACTGACGGTTAGAAGCGCTGTACGATCACTTTCCATTGGAAACGGACAAGGTATGTGAGATGCCAATGTCGAGGCATGTGCTTGACCAAACGATGCTCCTGTTTTAAAGCTGGAAATCTTTGCAACAGTGCCTGTCACCCCAGACTAACTTTGCAAAAACAAGACAGACTAAAGGTTGATCATTATTATTATTATACTCAAAATTTATTTATCTCTTCTTGACACAAACCAGGAAGAATACTGATCACTGATCACAAAAGAGAGAGGGAGTGTGTGTGCGAGTGAGAGAGAGAGTTTGAGAGAAATTATTTGAGCATTCGAGGCTCAAATTACTCTCTGCTTGTTTCATGAAACGCGCAATCAAAATTTGCTTGTTTCATGAAACAGGCAAGGCATTTGCTTGTTTCATGAAATACGCAATTTTCACTGCCCGATTCATGAAACAGGCAAAATCTTGCTCGTTTCATGAAACAGGCAATTTCACAAATTTAGCGTAACATATGTATGCATACAGACTATTTGCATCTTGCCAGCCATTGTAATACATTGGTTGCTTCAAATCAGTAGGCGTTGAGACTATGGGTTCCATTCCTATCATAATTCACCTACGTAGGGAACCTTTGGGCCCCAGCCAGCTCCTACCCAGACGTGAATGCGTCATGGGTACATTTGCCCATGCAGTAGTGTTAACACCAGTCACTGTAAAAGGCCACACTACAACCCATTACCAATCGCAAACTAATATAAAAGGAGAAGAGAAACGTCTGCCTCCACAGCGAAACATGAACTAACACATTTGCCCATGCAGTCGTGTTAACACCAGTCACTGTAAAAGGCCACACTACACCCTTACCAATCGCAAACTAATATAAAAGGAGAAGCGAAACGTCTGCCCCCCCCCCCCCCCCCCCCCCCCCCCCCCCCCCCAGAGCGAAATATGAACTAACCGTACCCCCAACAGAACAAATTTAATCACTCTAAAGACATTGGTAAAGTGACCCACAAATATTGTTAGAGCACGTGCTCTCTGAAAACATTGACAATTCGGCTGGTTGTTGTTTGACATGAAGGGAAGCGGGTTTGCTGGGCAGAACATGACAGGCAGGCTGAAGGGTTTGTGTGGAAGGAAATTGAGGTCAAGGTGTGTGACTGTAGACCTGAGCTGCTTATGGTTCACTTCCACATAGCGTAAGTGTAAACAAGAAACACACAGAACAAACATGAAGATACTCTATAAATCCACACACGCACATAGACACGCAGAAAACACACACACACACACACACACACACACACACACACACACACACACACACACACACACACACACACACACACACACACACGCACGCACGCACGCACGCACGCACGCACACACACACACACACACACAAAGCCAAACACACACACACACACACACAA
>CM031621.1:9128579-9143579 GCA_018398815.1 Conus ventricosus
CATCTCACCACACCTCTGATCAACTCTCATCATTCGTCAATGTTCATTTGCTGATGACAAGTGCATTTCTGGTCAGCCATTGTAGTGCAGTGGCTAGTGTCGCAGATTTGCAGACTGGGGGTGGCTGGTTCCATTCCCATCAGGGAATTTAATTTTTTTTTCGGCTGTAGCTAGTCCAGACTAACGTATAACACGGGATCAAATGAGGAGACTTTGAGCCATACAGCTGGCTTTCATCCACTAGGGATCAGATGAGGAGACTTTGAGCCATACAGCTGGCTTTGAGCCATACAGTTGGCTTTCATCTACTAGGGATCAGATGAGGAGACTTTGAGCCATACAGCTGGTTTTCATCTACAAGGGAACAGATGAGGAGACTTTGAGCCATACAGTTTGGCTTTGAGCCATACAGTTGGCTTTCATCCACTAGGGATCAGATGAGGAGACTTTGAGCCATACAGTTGGCTTTCATCCGCTAGGGATCAAATGAGGAGACTTTGAGCCATACAGTTGGCTTTGAGCCATACAGCTGGCTTTCATCCACTAGGGATCAAATGAGGAACTTTGAGCCATACATTTGGTTTTGAGCCATACAGCTGGCTTTCATCCACTAGGGATCAAATGAGGAGACTTGAGCCATACAGTTGGCTTTCATCCACTAGGGATCAAATGAGAGAACTTTGAGCCATACAGCTGGCTTTCATCCACTAGGGATCAGATAAGGAGACTTTGAGCCATACAGTTGGCTTTCATCCACTAGGGATCAAATGAGGAGACTTTGAGCCATACAGCTGGCTTTCATCCACTAGGGATCAGATGAGGAGACTTTGAGCCATACAGTTGGCTTTCATCCACTAGGGATCAGATAAGGAGACTTTGAGCCATACAGTTGGCTTTCATCTACTAGGGATCAGATGAGGAGACTTTGAGCCATACGGTTTGGCTTTCATCTACTATGTGCATGCGCCTCCGAATTCAAATTTCCCGACCATCCCTGCAGGATCTGTATCTGTCAAGCCTGGTTGACAATGGGATTTTATGAAAGAAAGCGCAGAGAAGAACCCCGTAGTATAGTCTCTCGCTGGAATGGAATGTCATGGCACCATCTTCAACGTACTCATTCTTGATGATCATCATACAAACGTCTCCAATTCCTGTGTCCCTTCATGCTGCGCTATCTATGTGACCTCAGTTTGGAATTCTTTTCCCTCAGTGACTCCATGCCAAAGGTATTGTTGCAAGTTATTCCAATGGGGTGGGGGGTGTGGATGCTTACACTCACACCGGCTGTACGACTACCCAGTCAGTATCGTCATTAGCAGGCGAAGGAGTTGTGCCCAGCATATGTTGGAGCAGAACCAGCACCACTGAAATGAATTTGTAGCAGTGCAGAGTTTACTCTAATGGGTTGGCTCAAGGCTTGATTCTGACTGCTCCCTGTACACCACCGGCTCTGGGTCTGCCACAGGATAAATTTGGCCATGGCTTGCAGCGTGAGTCTGGAATGAACGGCTTGGAAGGATAGCCACTGATGTGGCAAAGAGCACACACGAGACAGCAAAAACAAAATTCAGAGGTTCTGTCCATCAACGCCGTCATTCATACGCACGGACGGTGCATCCCTCTGTCTGCGAAAGCTGAAGTGAAAACACCATCTGCACAACGAGGGAAAGTAGTGGCATTAGTCTGATGACAGCCAGTCTCTTGACGCAGTGTTAGTGTACTGACGGTGGTACTGCAGCACACGGTGTGATGGTCAGGGAGTGAATTGTCTGACAGTAATTTGCCCCAGCCGCTGTCCCTGGGCATCCGTCTGCCTGGCTTAGGGCCGATTCCTCTGTGGTGGCTGTCCATTGATTCCTCTGTGGTGGCTGTCCATTGACTGTTGAGGATTCTCTTACTCTGCTGGGTTCTGCTGCCTGATCTGTATTCAGCTGCAAATTGCCGACGTCTTTGCTCTTGTTCCCACAGAGTGTGAGTGTGTGTGTGTGTGTGTGTGTGTGTGTGTGTGTGTGTGTGTGTGTGTGTGTGTGTGTGTGTGTGTGTGTGTGTGTCTGTGTGTGTGTCTGTGTGTCTGTGTGTCTGTCTGTCTGTCTGTCTGTGTCTGTGTCTGTGTGTGTTAGCGCGAATGTATGTGTTTGAGTGTAGGGAGAGGGGAGCTAGGGTATTGCATGTGCAAGCGTGGGTGTGGGCTTCCACACGTGAGCGCGCGCACGTGTGTGTATGTGCACATTCACACGTTTCTTTCTTTTTGTACGAAGAGAAGAGACTCTCTATAATTTTTGCGTATTCTTTAACATCACACTGGGTGTCACCTCAAGATTAGGCATCCCGACGTGAAGTCAGCACGGGACGCAAGCTGCATTGACCCCAGAGTGAGCACATCTCCGGCGAATGCACGAAGGCTTGGCCATGATGACCAGGGTGACAGAGGGCCTACTGACACACAGAGAGGTTCGTTAGCTAATTTCGTTGGATCAGCCATCATCAATCCACAACTGCTCTTGCTCAGATGATCAACCCCCACATTTCTCTCTGCGTACCCACACCCATGTGTGTGTGTGTGTGTGTGTGTGTGTGTGCGTGTGCCTGTGCGTGCGAGTGTGTGTGTGTGTGTTGTGGTGTGTGTGTGTGTGTGTGTGTGTGTGTGTGTGTGTGTGTGTGTGTGTGTGTGTGTGTGTGTGTGTGTGTGTGTGTGTGTGTGTGTGTGTGGCGCGCGCGAGTGTGTGTGTGTGTGTGTGTGTGTGTGTGTGTGTGTGGGGTGTGTGTGTGTGTGTGTGTGTGTGTGTGTGTGTGTGTGTGTGTGTGTGTGTGTGTGTGGTGTCTGTCTGTCTGTCTGTCTGTCTGTCTCTCTGTCTTTTCACGTGAAAAGGAGCCGGACTACTATTTGTAAAAAGCGAAACATCATGAATGGAAGGCCAAAAGAATCCAGCTTTAGAAACAATCTGCCACTTAAACCAGACGATCCTATTCAAGTCTGTGCAATTTTACAGTACTGAAATCAACTAGGTGTACTTTGGAACATAGATAAAACGCTCTGACACCTGGAAAAGGAAGAATAGAACACCAATGCCTTTATGATCAGTGTGGAGCGTCAGTGACGAAAGCTTACCAATTCAGATCTACAAAATAATGCATGATGAACATGTTGGACTGTTCAACCTGACCAAACGGAACGCCACATCACACTCCAATGCCTACAGAGGTCCATGCACCAGCTGTACGAAAGATCCAAACCTTCCTAACAGCCCTGACCCAGGTCCACCTTTGGAGACTGCGTCGCTGGTGACATGGAACGGCTTTCAGATGGAAGTCCAGTAACGGGTTAGAACTCGTGTCCACTCGTTGTATCCCTTGTTGCCGCCGCTCTTACTGTGGTGTTTATTTGTTGGTTTTGATTTTTTGTTTGTTTTGTTTGTTCGGTTTTGTTTTATCTTGTTATTCGAGACACAGAAAATATACGTGCTTCTGTAGCATCATAGTGCATCACACTGCTTGTATACAAACAAAAAAAAAAAAATGAAAAAACGAAAAGGAAGAAGACTACCGAATCAGCTGTGAGATCACATTACCTAAATGTGACACACGATTTCGTGTCAGATCTTCCTTCACTTTTCTCAACACATCTTCCCCAACTGCTATCTTCAATTGTCTAATTTCATCTACCTTCTGCAGAATTCATCTTGTGATAGTGACGTCTCATGATTGTCACCCAGGGTATTATAATGCGTTGTCAAGCGTTGCTGCTTCTGATTGATCTTTCACTGGGAGGAGACATTAACAATGTGTTTTAAACAAACCAAGGATTGAAGACTGAGGCTGGGGGTGTGGGTGTGGGTGGGGGGGGGGGGGGGGGGGATTCCCAGATGCTTCCGTTTTCTAGTCTGCCAACAACGTTTTCTGAAATTCTGTTGTAGTTTCTGGAGGATCCCACTTCAATTCTCATTTCATCTCAACCATCACCCCCCCCCCCCCCACTCCCTAGTATGTCTAGCCTTCCTCACTTCCCATACCCACCTCCCCCCTCCCCCCCCCCCTCCCACCCTACCCCCTGTCTCCTCTATTCTCCTTACCTCAGCACATTACTCGCAGTGCACATACTTTTTTTCTTCAGTGTTGCCGCCGCCTCAATTCCCACGTCCTCTCTGCTCTCGTCTTCTCCCGTCACCTCGCGTTATTTTGGTCCCCGCCAGACTGTGGTCACACGCCACAATTCAGATGTCGCTCTGAATCACTATGTGATCCATGCAGGCGTTTCGCGGCCTAGCTTAAGCATTTCATATTAAACTGACAACTGATTTTTTAAAAAAACCACAATCTTCCACTTTTTTTTTTTTTTTTGAAATTTTATTTCCACCAATGCCAACATTCACAATCTTCAAATGCACGACCTGCCCATAGCTGACGTCACATCTCAGGCCTTCTCATTCGCCCGTGACCCTATCTTTGCGCCACCCGAAGGTGCTGGGGAGGACCCAGAGAAGCACTGTCCCCACCTGCCTTTAGAGCAATCCTGTACCACCCTTGGAGGCCTGCGCTGTGTTGACGATGGGTACAGGCACACGCAGGACACTCCATTAAGATATCAAGGGAAATAACTGCTCCTGAACAGAGGTAAATTAGACTACAGGATGCAGCTCATAACAGCCTTAAAGTAGCATCCCCATGGGTGTACCAGCCCGTGTTTCATGACTGCAGGGCCCACCGGCGAAAAACACCACCCTCCAGCTGCCGAGCACACCCCACAGACCCAACCCACGGACAGATGAAAAGAAGGTAGTCTAATTCAGCCTGTCTATAAATACTTGAGTCCTAAAGCAAGACCTTGGGGCATTAAACTGTGGTGTGCAGCCTGTAGGCTACTGATCGGTTCTCAACTGCCGTTTTATTTTGATGGCGGCTGTGGCGCTCCCTCCCGGATCTCTCTCTGTACTGTTTCACTGATCCTCCATCCGAGTGCTGTCTGTCTGAGAATGGTAATGACTGGTCCTTTCATTCTCTCTCTCTCTCTCTCTCTCTCTCTCTCTCTCTCTCTCTCTCTCTCATCCAGAATGGTAATGACTGATCCATTTAACTCCCTCCCCACGTCCCTCTCGCCACCACAATTTCTATCTATCTCTCTGCGTCTATCCCTGTCTCTTTTTCCGTGTCTGTCTCAATTTGTGTTTTTTTCTCTCTCTCTCTCTCTCTCTCTCTCTCTCTCTCTCTCTCTCTCTCTCTCTCTCTCTCTCTCTCTCTCTCATCTAGAATGGTATTGACTGATCCATTTAACTCCCCCCCCCCCCCCTGTCCCTCTCGTCACAATTTCTATCTTTCTCTCTGCGTCTATCCCTGTCTCTCTTTCCGTATCTGTCTGTCTCTCTTTCCGTATCTGTCTGTCTCTCTTTCCGTATCTGTCTGTCTCTCTTTCCGTGTCTGTCTGTCTCTCTTTCCGTGTCTGTCTGTCTGTCTCTCTTTCCGTGTCTGTCTGTCTCTCTTTCCGTGTCTGTCTGTCTCTCTTTCCGTCTGTCCGTCTGTCCGTCTGTCTCTCTGTCCGTCTGTCTCTCTCTCTCTCTCTCTCTCTCTCTCTCTCTCAGTTTGTGCATCAATTTTTCACAGAGAGCAGCACATTTAATGCCACTCACTAATGAGTAAGTGCTGCTCAGCTGATTGTTTACTGGCTGTTTCGTGAGTTATTTTTTTTTGACAAACTTCGTTTAGCTGCATTTCATCTATCATCCCATTTTGCGTTCATCATTGTATTTAATGACGGACTTTAAAAAGAAAACGTCCACAATGTAAGCATTTTCCAAACTAAAATCGGTCCTGCGTTTCAATAATAAGCAACAGTCCGCGTGTCTCTCCCCCTTCAAAGTAGTCTCCCAATCAAACCAGAAAGCGGTCGTACATTGATTTCTGTTGGAGAAACAAAGATTGACTTTGTATGCTTTCAGTTTTTTACCCAAATAAGAAAACGTAATCATGTAATCACAATGTAATGCAGTCGTTTGAATTCTTTCCAGCATCTGTCGACGTGTTTATTTGATGTTTTACTTTCAATTCTTGTTCGTTCGTTCGTTCCTTTCTAAATGTTCTTTCTAAAGTTTTACGTATTATTAACTTTCTGCTTTTATTTTTTGATTTGTTATATATGTTTCCTCTCTGTTAGTAAGCGCACTAACATATTCAACTGTTCTGTCATAACAGCAGTTTATACTTTTAAATTAACTCAGAGTTCTTCGCTTTTTTTGGTCAAAAAGTATACAACAATGATAAGATTTCCTGAATATATTTTTTTTCTAGATAAATGCGTTTGTTTAGCTATGTTTTCGTAAACTTTTTCATAAATAACAAGATATATGTTTTTTAGGTATGATAATTTCCACACACGAAAAACAATCACTGGCTATAAAAAAAATGAAGGGAGTTAAAATCATTGCAGTCTGCCACTCATATTCATGGTCGACCTTCAGACTGGGCTGGTACAGCAGATAAACTGATGCAGGTGGACAACATTCCCTGCTTTCTGAGAGACAAGCTGCAGTCTTCACAGGAAGCGGCCCTGCTGATTACCGCAGGTAGGGTTCTCCCCAGTCAAAGAGGTTGACTGGAGCTGAAAGTCAGAGTTCTTCCCCTTCTCGGTGACGGTCACCCACTCTTCCTTCATTCTGTGTGCCCTCTTCCCCGTACTCTTCTAATCTTTTCAGACTTTTCCCGACGATGTCGTTGTTGGCTGGCTGAGATCAACAGCGTATTTTGTCACCCACTGCACCCATCTTTCTGTCTGTCTGTCTGTCTGTCTGTCTGTCTGTCTGTCTGTCTGTCTGTCTGTCTCTCTGTCTGTCTCTCTGTCTGTCTCTCTCTCCTCTCTCTCTCTTCATCTCTCTCTCTCTCTCTCTCTCTCTCTCTCTCTCTCTCTCTCTCTCTCTCTCAACACGCAAACCTAATTCTTCGGTTTTCTTCCAATGAATCCGATACCTTTTTCCACACATGTAATCTCACACGAGATCCTCAGAAAATTCTTTTCAAGAGGTCGTTGACACTTCTTTCCATGCAGGTGAAAAAAGGGATACCGATGAATGCACAAATGAAACCAACAAATCTTTTATTTTTTCAATATGAGAAACGAGCAAGCACGCAAACCTCTTTCCCTCAACGAAGAAAACACGTGAGCAAGTGCAACAGTGAATGTACTACCGACACAATAGGACAGGATAAAAATCCGACAAAAGCACAAAGCTGACGGAAATCCATTACATAACATATATTGTAGCTTCTTCAAGCCAGCACTGGACAGGATAAGAAATCCGACAAAAGCACAAAGCTGACGGGAATTCATTACATAACATATATTGTAGCTTCTTCAAGCCAGCACTGGGCAGGATAAGAAATCCGACAAAAGCACAAAGTTGACGGGAATCCATTACATAACATATATTGTAGCTTCTTCAAGCCAGCACTGGCAGGATAAGAAATCCGACAAAAGCACAAAGTTGACGGGAATCCATTACATAACATATATTGTAGCTTCTTCAAGCCAGCACTGGCAGGATAAAAAATCCGACAAAAGCACAAAGTTGACGGGAATCCATTACATAACATATATTGTAGCTTCTTCAAGCCAGCACTGGGCAGGATAAGAAATCCGACAAAAGCACAAAGTTGACGGGAATCCATTACATAACATATATTGTAGCTTCTTCAAGCCAGCACTGGGCAGGATAAAAAATCCGACAAAAGCACAAAGTTGACGGGAATCCATTACATAACATATATTGTAGCTTCTTCAAGCCAGCACTGGGCAGGATAAGAAATCCGACAAAAGCACAAAGTTGACGGGAATCCATTACATAACATATATTGTAGCTTCTTCAAGCCAGCACTGGGCAGGATAAGAAATCCGACAAAAGCACAAAGTTGACGGGAATCCATTACATAACATATATTGTAGCTTCTTCAAGCCAGCACTGGACAGGATAAGAAATCCGACAAAAGCACAAAGCTGACGGGAATTCATTACATAACATATGGTGTAGCTTCTTCAAGCCAGCACTGGACAGGATAAGAAATCCGACAAAAGCACAAAGTTGACGGGAATCCATCACATAACATTTGTAGTTACGCAATAAGAGGGAATTCAGACTGGCGTGGGAAAGGAAAAGAAAGTGCGGAGTGGAGCGGGTAGTGGAGGGGGGGGGAAACTAAAGCTTTATTAAAACCCTTCTTCTACAGAACACAAGTATAATTAATGCATATTTAACATAAGTCCATCCACCCACATACATTTTATGTGTATATATGGTATATAAGTGCCACATGCACACATGTTCACATATCTAGAGCCAGAGAGAGAGAGAGAGAGACAGAAAGCGAGAGAGAGAGAGAGAGAGAGAGAGAGAGAGAGAGAGAGAGAAGAGAGAGAGAGAGAGAGAGACAGAGTGAGAGAGAGGGGGGTTTATAGTTTTATTTCCAAAGGTGAGAGAGAGAGAGAGAGAGAGAGAGAGAGAAGAGAGAGAGAGAGAGAGAGAGAGAGAGAGAGAGAGAGAGAGAGAGAGAGAACAGAGAATGACAGACAGACAGACAGACAGACAGAAAAACGTAAGACAGTAAAAGCGAGAGAGACAGAAAGAAAGAGGGATGGAGAAAGAGAGAGGGGTGGGACAGCAGTGAATTGAGTGCATAGTTGTAAGTGTTGGCTTTCAGTTTCTGTTTCAGTTTCATCAAGGAGGCGTCACTGCGTGCGGACTGGTCCATATACGCTACACCTCATCCGCTAAGTGTTGAGACCACGCTACGCATGATTTGAAGCTGATGGATTAAAGAATTAACAACTAAGATGAGACAATTGAAGAAGAGGGTCTCGTAGCTGCGACTTAGCAGATGTCTGACTTACGCATTAGCCCCACGCGCTGGTCAGACCTTGAGTGCCTACCTAACATTGGTTGTCTTTTTTTTTGTATGTGTGTGTGTAGTGAATGTACACGTGTGTGTGTATGGATGTGTGCGCACGGGCCTATGCGTGTGCATGTGCGCGTGCGCACGTGTGTATATGTGTGTGTATGCGCATGCGTGTGTGCGCGCTTGTGTGTGCATGTGTGCACGCACGCACGCGCGCGCGCGCGCACGCGCTTGTGTGTGTGTGTGTGTGTGTGTGTGTGTGTGTGTGTGTGTGTGTGTGGTGTGTGTGTGTGTGTGTGTGTTGTGTGTGCCTGCATGTATGTGCTCGTGTGCGTGCGTGTGCAGAAGTGCGTGTGCATGTGTGTGTGTGTGTGTGTGTGTGTGTGTGTGTGTGTGTGTGTGGTGTGTGTGTGTGTGTGTGTGTGTGTGCGTGTGTGTGTGTAATTTGTGGGTTTGTGTGGGTAAGTGTTGGGACAATACGTAACACAAAAAAAGCAACACTTTCAACACTTCTTAGAAAGTCTTGTTGATATTAATTATGGTAATACATTTCAAAGATCGAATAAAGACAAGGGTTATTCCGTAAACAGACACCACAGCAGATAAGATTGGATTTATTGAAATAAACTTCACAGATAGGGAGCTTAATCTCGTTGACCAGAATAAAACAAGTAACGAACAACCATACAACAATGCCATCCTCAATGTCCTAAAAAAAAAAAAAATGCCCCAGAAAAAGGCTTCACAAATATGATTGAAGATTCGCTCCATGATGTAGTTAAGTTGACATCGGCTGCTTATGTGCATGGAATATCAGTCTGTGAGGGTTTTTTTCACGAATGTTTAAAAAGGTGTTAAGCCATTCCCCGGTTTAGGGTGGAGTGCAATCACCAGTATATCAGCCCTGTGAAGGCAGGCGACTCTTAATTTACTGCTGGTGTCGTTCGACCTGGATCTAAAAATGACAGAGTTACGAAATGTATTATCATTATTATTATTTTTTTTTTTTTAAGAAAAATTATGAAAAATCCGCCAGACACAACACCCATCCATCTTGCGCCGAATTCGAGAAGATCAGTTTTTGTTCGTTCTTCGTTTTTATTGTCCTGAATACAGTAATGTTTAGCATGTGATATTTTGGATAGAAAAATGGAATTATAATCCTCTCTCTCTCTCTCTCTCTCTCTCTCTCTCTCTCTCTCTCTCTCTCTCTCTCTCTCTCGCCCGCCCCCCCCCCCCCCCCCCTTCGATAGGAGGATCGCTTATTCCATATCTCTGTGTGCTGATTTTATTTCTTCTTTGTGATCAATTTCTTTGTTCTTGTTTGTTGTTTCAGTGGGTTTTTGTCTTTAAATTCTTATTCATTTGTTTATTTTTTCTCCCCTTTTAAGTCATCTGCGCCTTCAATGTAAATGGATGAACTTTTTAATGTTGTGAAGATATGTGTGTTTGTTAAAAGTATTGTAAGTCTTAGTCGCTAGTCATACTTAGTCCCTTAACGGGCAAGGGCAGGGTGAAAAAAAAAGCATGTGTTTGCTTATCTGTTACCCTTGGAAACAAAGATCATCATCATCATCATCATCATCATCATCAATGTTGTTTGTCTTGCCTGAAGAAGACTTAAGGGTCGAAACGCGTTGTGGTTTGTCTTGAAATGTGTCTGTCCTCTTTATCTGGTGAATTAATCATAATTTTTGTCTTGAAATGTGTCTGTCCTCTTATCTGGTGAATTAATCATAATTTTTGTCTTGAAATGTGTCTGTCCTCTTTATCTGGTGAATTAATCATAATTTTTGTCTTGAAATGTGTATGTCCTCTTTATCTGGTGAATCATAATTTTTGTCTTGAAATGTGTATGTCCTCTTTATCTGGTGAATTAATCATTATTTTTGTCTTGAAATGTGTATGTCCTCTTTGTCTGGTGAATTAATCATAATTTTTGTCTTGAAATGTGTATGTCCTCTTTATCTGGTGAATTAATCATAATTTTTGTCTTGAAATGTGTATGTCCTCTTTATCTGGTGAATTAATCATAATTTTGTCTTGAAATGTGTATGTCCTCTTTATCTGGTGAATTAATCATAATTTTTGTCTTGAAATGTGTATGTCCTCTTTATCTGGTGAATTAATCATAATTTGTGTCTTGAAATGTGTCTGTCCTCTTTATCTGGTGAATTAATCATAATTTTTGTCTTGAAATGTGTCTGTCCTCTTTATCTGGTGAATTAATCATAATTTGTGTCTTGAAATGTGTCTGTCCTCTTTATCTGGTGAATTAATCATAATTTTGTCTTGAAATGTGTCTGTCCTCTTTATCTGGTGAATTAATCATAATTTGTGTCTTGAAATGTGTCTGTCCTCTTTATCTGGTGAATTAATCATAATTTTTGTCTTGAAATGTGTATGTCCTCTTTATCTGGTGAATTAATCATAATTTTGTCTTGAAATGTGTATGTCCTCTTATCTGGTGAATTAATCATAATTTTTGTCTTGAAATGTGTATGTCCTCTTTATCTGGTGGATTAATCATAATTTTTGTCTTGAAATGTGTATGTCCTCTTTATCTGGTGGATTAATCATAATTTTTGTCTTGAAATGTGTCTGTCCTCTTTATCTGGTGAATTAATCATAATTTTTTCTTTAAGAATTTTTTTTCGGTCTCCGCCTGCAGTCACTTCACTTTGAAATTAACATGATTGTTTTTTTTTTAGTTCACTTTACTTTGAAATTAACATGATTGTTTTTTTTAGTTCACTTTCACTTTGAAATTAACATGATTGTTTTTTTTTAGTT
Source organism: Conus ventricosus (assembly GCA_018398815.1). NCBI lineage: Eukaryota > Metazoa > Mollusca > Gastropoda > Neogastropoda > Conidae > Conus > Conus ventricosus. The sequence goes on from CM031621.1 coordinate 9,140,250, forward strand.
CACTTCACTTTGAAATTAACTGATTTTTTGATTCATCACTTTGATTAACTATGGTTTTTTTTATCACTACTTGAAATTAACATGATTGTTTTTTTTTGAGTTCACTTCACTTTGAAATTAACATGATTGTTTTTGAGTTTTTTATTCATTCACTTTGAAATTAACATGATTGTTTTTTTTTGAGTTCACTTCACTTTGAAATTAACATGATTGTTGTTTTTTGAGTTCACTTTCACTTTGAAATTAACATGATTGTTTTTTTTTAGTTCACTTCACTTTGAAATTAACATGATTGTGTGTTTTTGAGTTCACTTCACTTTGAAATTAACATGATTGTTTTTTTGTAGTTCACTTCACTTTGAAATTAACATGATTGTTTTGATTGAGTTCACTTCACTTTGAAATTAACATGATTATTTTTGAGTTCACTTCACTTTGAAATTAACATGATTTTTTTAGTTGATTACTTGATTTGAAATTAACATGATTATTTTTGAGTTGAGTCACTTCACTTTAAATAACATGATTATTTTTGAGTTCACTTCACTTTGAAATTAACATGATTGTTTTTGAGTTGAGTTCACTTCACTTTAAAATCAACATAATTTTTGAGTTCACTTCACTTTGAAATTAACATGATTATTTTTTAGTTCACTTCACTTTGAAATCAACATGATTATTTCTGAGTTCACTTCACTTTGAAATTAACATGATTATGTTTGAGTTCACTTCACACTGAAGTTAACATGATTATTTCTGAGCTCACTTCACTCAGTAATTGTCTGGTATCAGGAAATGAATGTCTCCCACAGATCAGTTCAGGATGATGAAGGATGATGAAGGATGATGAAGGATGATGATGGATGATGATGGATGATGAAGGATGATGGACGATGAAGACGATGAAGGACGATGAAGGACGATGGATGATGATGATGGACGATGATGGACGATGAAGGACGATGAAGGACGATGAAGGACGATGAAGGACGATGAAGGATGATGAAGGATGATGAAGGATGATGATGGATGATGATGGATGATGATGGACGATGATGGACGATGATGGACGATGATGGACGAATGATGGACGATGATGGATGATGAAGGGTGATGAAGGGTCATGAAGGGTGATGATGGATGATGAAGGATTATGATTGATGATGAAGGATGATGATGGATGATGATCGATGATGAAGGATGATGGACGATGAAGGACGATGAAGGACGATGATGGACGATGATGGGTGACTAAGGGTGATGAAGCGTGATGAAGGGTGATGAAGGATGATGAAGGATGATGAAGGATGATGAAGGATGATGATGGATGATGACGGATGATGAAGGATGATGGATGAAGGACGATGAAGGACGATGAAGGATGATGAAGGATGATGAAGGATGATGGATGATAATGATGGATGATGATGGATGATGATGGATGATGAAGGATGATGATGGACGATGATGGACGATGAAGGACGATGAAGGACGATGAAGGACGATGAAGGGTGATGAAGGATGATGAAGGATGATGATGGATGATGATGGATGATGATGGATGATGAAGGATGATGAAGGATGATGGATGATGGACGATGAAGGACGATGAAGGATGATGAAGGATGATGAAGGATGATGGATGATGATGATGAAGGATGATGATGGATGATGAAGGATGAAGATGGCTGATGAAGGATGATGAAGGACGATGAAGGACGATGAAGGATGATGATGGATGATGAAGGATGATGATGGATGATGAGGGATGATGAAGGATGATGAAGGATGATGAAGGACGATGAAGGATGATGAAGGATGATGATGGATGATGATGATGATGAAGGATGATGATGGATGATGAAGGATGATGATGGATGATGATGGATGAAGATGGCTGATGAAGGATGAAGATGGCTGATGAAGGATGATGATGGATGAAGATGGATGATGAAGGATGATGATGGATGAAGATGGCTGATGAAGGACGATGAAGGATGATGAAGGACGATGAAGGATGATGAAGGATGATGATGGATGATGAAGATGATGAAGAACGATGAAGGATGATGAAGGATGATGAAGGATGAAGATGGCTGATGAAGGATGATGATGGATGATTGTCCAGGACGGGGAAATCGTGATGTATTGCTTAAGTGCATTAAGTTGATGTATTATTAGTCAGGCTTAACACACCAAGGTTATCTTTAACTCATACACGCATATGCACACTCATGCGTCCACCAAACATTCACCTCTCTCTGGGAATGGGACGTCACGCATTCGTTTCTCTCCAAACACGACTGAGCACAAGAATTACAATTTCTATGCTACTTATAATCAAACATGAAAAATCCAATTACACAAAATGAACAAATCAGCACATGAAAGATCAATACTTCCTAATCCCGGTTACAATGAAATGACTTCTTACCTGGCCAGGTTTTCACACATACAACCACGCTTTCACACCACACCACAGTTCTTAAAAAAAGTCTCTTCACGTCTTCTTCAGCACTGCTTGATGGTGATGCCCTTGGTTGACTGGCTCCAGGCTTCAGGACTGGGTCTTCGTGGTCGTCTCTGGGATCTCGACGTCGAACTCTTCTTCTTCGTCTTCTTCACCCACCTCTGGGTTCAAATTCAGTTTGTCTGTCTTCACCCACCTCTGGCTTCAAACTTAGTTTCCTTCTCTTCCAGCTTGTCTTTAACTCTAAGAACTTGCTGTCTCTTCTATCTCCAGACCACGTTTCTCTCGACCCTTTCTCTGTCCTGCTCACTCCTCTCCTCTCTCTCTCTCTCTCTCTCTCCTCTGCCTTCTCTCTCTCTCTCCTGGTGTTGTTTCCCTCCTCACGTGTTCTCCCTCAGTTTATATAGGGAGGGAAACAAAGGATTCCCCTTCGGCCATGCCTTTGTCCACGCTGCTTCTCAAACTCCTAGTTCACAAGTACCCTGAATTCTCCATTCGCTACATTCTCCCACACATCAGCATTTACACACACCCCTACCTAATTGATTAGCAAACACACACTTAGCACCAGATGGACATCGAAAATTCCCGCCGACTTCGGTGGTCACTTAACACAGTAATTATCTTAAGGAGGGCTACTACAACCTCCACACGCATTCAACCAGCCTGACAATAGAACTAACACAGTGACCCACGGCAATACCATCCGAATGAATCCAAGACCCCTGCTCTTCACTGACTGTTTACAAAAGAACCTCAGCTGACTGAGCATTTAGCGCTCACTTGGAGCGCCGAGGTTGTAGTGGTTACATCCCTTTCCCCTTTCGCCACCGGGCAGGTCCGAACTCTCTCCTAGGTGT
>CM031621.1:9158579-9168579 GCA_018398815.1 Conus ventricosus
GCAGGCTGAACCATGAATTCTTTTGGATTTTGAGACATCTTTCTCAATCTTTTACAGTTGACCACTGTTATAAGTTTAGACACTTTACCATCCATAACTTTTCCGTCTCAAGAGATAATACATTTTTTGATGACGTCTGCTGAAACAAATTCCAAAAATTAAAGATGTTAAAAGAAGAGAATGATAATGGTCACACACACAGACACACGCGGAAGACGTCCGCGCACACGCATCCACGCACACACGCACACGCACACACACACGCGCGCACACACAAACACGCACACACACATACGCACGCACGTACACACGTACGCACGCACGTACACACGTACGCACGCACGCACGCACGCACACACACACACACACACACACACACACACACACACACACACACACACACACACACACACACACACACACACACACACACGAACTGAGGGACGCACGCACGCTTGTAAACACACATAAACACACATGCGTGCGCGTACATACGTACACGCAAACGCACGCACGCGCGTGCGCGCGCGAGCACACATACACACACACGCACACACATACATACACATACACACACACACACACACACACACACACACACACACACACACACACACACACACTCACACACACACACACACACACACAATGCAGTCCATACACGTGCGTGCACGTATACAAGCACAAATACAGGCATCAACAACCCCACTTACACTCATACGAAGATGTTAGTACTTGCAGCCATCTCTCTCTCTCTCTCTCTCCTCTCTCTCTCTCTCTCTCTCTCTCTGGTTCTTTACATTGTGCAATGCGTCGCTGTTATATGTAAATTTATTGTTTTGTTTTGGTTGGACAAGATAATTATCACAGTGTATGAAATATATTGTCTAGGACCATTTGGCCTTTGTTCTTTGTTTAAATGTGAGGCATTAAAATTGCCGCATCTCCTCTGTCCCTGTCTCTCTCTCTCTCTGCCTCTCTCTCTCTCTCTCTCTCTCTCTTCTCTACTCTCTCTCTCTCTGTCTGTCTCTCTCTCTCTCTCTCCTCTCTCTCTCTCTCCTCTCTCTCTCTCTCTTTCTTACTCTCTGACCGTCCGTCTGTCCGTCTGTCTTCCTCTCTCTCTCTCTCTCTCTCTCTCTTCCTCTCTCTCTCTCTCTCTCTCTCTCTTTCTCTCTTTCTTACTCCTCTCGTCTCTCGTCTCTCTCTCTCTCTCTCTCTCTCTCTCTCTCCTCTCTCTCTCTCTCTCTCTCTCTCCTCTTTCTTACTCTCTCTCTCTCTCTCTCTCTCTCTTCTCTCTCTCTCTCTCTTTCTTACTCTCTGTCTGTCTGCTCTCTCTCTCTCTCTCTCTCTCTCTCTCTCTCTCTCTCTCTCTCTCTCTCTCTCTTACTCTCTGTCTGTTCTCTCTCTCTCTCTCTCTCTCTCTCTCTCTCTGCTCTCTCTCTCTCTCTCTCTCTCCTTCTCTCTCTCTCTCTTCTCTCTCTCTTCTCTCTCTCTCTCATGCCTTGTCATGAGCAGAAAGGCAATGGATGAACGCTACCGACATTCTGGCAAGTCAAAGCTTGCAGTCACACTGCCCCCCCAAGGTACCCATTCTGACGTTGACAGACAGCCATGGGCATTGACTGCATGGTCTGAACCTCCCCTCTAGAGGCAAAACTAACGGAACCACACCACCATTCTATTGATGCTGTGGGTAGGGGAAGAATTACCGAAAAGGTTAGCCATTGCTTCTTTCTTTCTTCTAAGATACTGTATTCCGTAACCATGGTAACAGAAAAGGTTGAAAAATCGCATAGCGTAATGCCATAGCCGCTGTGAATGGTTTGGGGTCCACCGTATAAAGGGCACAGCAAGTATGGAAGACGGGGCTAATTTTTTTCTCCTTCCGCCGCCTTAACAGTCTCTGAACAGAATCAGGTAGCCATCGACTGTTTGGTGAAGAGAGAGGCTTTTCAAGCCATACAATCAGACCTCATGAGTAGGTTCGAACTCAGGACCGTCACCTCCATATTTCAAAACTCTAACCATTCGACACCTGCTTCCTCTTTGCATACAGAAGTGCTTTGAAATAGGCAATTTTGTTTGTTTTTTTAATTCCATCGCATTTCCCATACGTTCACGTCTCTTTCTATCCCTTCTCCTTTAGGACTATTAAGAAAAAGCAATAAGGAAAGCAAAATTGTTCTAAAAAAAAACATATGCAAAAACAAATTCACCAAATTCATGTGCAAAATGTACACTTCAATCAGACACTCTGATTCACAGACCAGACCAGCCGAAATGCCAGAGCAAAGAAAAATCACCCCGGACAAGTTTGTCAACAATCATAGGTTAAAACAAGATGCGAAGCATATAAACGTACTCCCAGTTTTCCAAACCGCTTATAAATCGCCCAAGTGCTTTGTGGGATAAGAAATAAAGGCAAAATAACGGTTTTAACGGTATATTTAACCGACGTACACTTTTGAAACTGGTATTTTAGTCGTCACTGGGCTAAAGCCTGTGTACATACCAAATTTCATCCAAATCGGACAATATGTCAAGAATAACGGTTTTTAACTGTCAGATTTGGAAGTGCCATTTGTGTGTGATAACCTTTCTATATACCAAATTTCATTAAAATCCACCTATATGTAAAAAATAACGGCAGAATAACGGTTTTTAACGGTTGTTTAATCCGTTTTCAGCATTACATCACTTACATATGGACAGAGGCTCCGATTTGTCACAAGATCATCCAAACCGCTTATAAATTGGCCAAGTACTTTCTGATATATTCCATAAAGAAGAAAAACCGTTACAGGCCGTTACAACCGTTAGTAACGACTATAGCGGTAAACATCGGGCATCATTCGTGGCCCATAATGAACATACCGACAAATTTTCAGAAAGATCGGCCCAGTAGTTTTGTCTGGAGCGAGTGGAACACATTTTGACCACGGACACACACAGAGACACACGGACACACAGACAGCATTTCTTCGTTCCATTCTAAAGTACTCCCTGTTATATAAGAACTGGGAGTACAAAAAAAAGCTGCAGTTTTAAAGGAATTTTAGGGAAATTCCGTTTTGGGTAGAAATTGCAATGTTAAAGAAATGGGTGCGCTGTAAAGATTCGGGCAAGGGTGAGCCCTGTCTTCTCCTTCGTATGTATGCACACTGACAGCATCCAAGAGCCTGTTGTGTTTTTTTTAAACGCCTGTGGTTCACAGCAAATGATGTGAACAAAATACTGCTTTTCTTGTGAATGAGTTCTCTGCAATACCTTACCTCCCACCCCCACCCCCACTCTCCCCTGCCTTCCCTCCTCCTGCACTCGCCGCCTCCCACTGTCTGTCTGTCTGTCTGTCTGTCTGTCTGTCTGTCTGTCTGTCTGTCTGTCTGTCTGTCTGTCTGTCTGTCTCTTCTCTCTCTCTCTCTCTCTCTCTCTCTCTCTCTCTCTCTCTCTCTCTCCCTCCCCACAACACTCCATATTTCATCAATGTTCTGTCCCAAAAAAAGACACAAAGAAAAAGAAACCCCCAAAGCTCCAAAAAGAAGCACAAACAAACGAAACAAAAACAAAATCTATATTCAGCTATTATCGAGCGCTTCTCTCAAACACGTTGGCCTGTACACACAGCAGTCGGTCCGAAATGTCAAAAGCAGGAGAGGAGAGACCGAGACACATCTGTCGACAGCACGGCTGAGAGGAACGCAGTCCTCAGTGTGACAGAATGTTTGGATTCTTCCGTCTGAGGAATTATGGAAGAACGTCAGAGAAATGGGCGCCGGTTTTGGAATCTCATCCTGGCTCGATAGAGGTATGTCTCTTCGCCTTCGCCTCCTCGCTGCGGCCATTGAAGGGTCTGTCATTATCAAGATTGGAAATACCCCTGCAGAACCGCAAATATTACGTAAATAGTCTTGCACACGTCATTTCCTGTATCTAAAACTGCAATAAACAGGTCAGTAAGCTTCTGTCTCCATCTCGCTGATGTTTTTAGATTGGTTACAATATATAAACTACTTTTTTTTCACAACAGTGAACATTGATGCCAATTGGTTACAATATATAAACTACATTTTTCTTTCACAACAGTGAACATTGATGCCAACAATGACAAGTTTATGTGTAAAGGTCTGGATTCTGTTCGTTGTCTTGTTATTGTGTCTTTTCAATGAATCTTCGTCGTCAAAATTTCATATACATACTGGCATCCATGGCTGAGACCATTTTAGTGTGTCTGCAGCTGAAATATATCTCCACCTACTCCACCTACTCTTCGATTTCCCTGAATATCATACAATTCAAAATATATATATATTGGTGCATTTATACAGAACTTCTTTTAAGAGGAGAACACAAATAAAGAAGAGAATTGAGGATACCGACTTTATCAGTTGAAAGAACGGAACTTTAATGGACAATCCCAAAACATACACATACAACAGACACAGAGATAGCAAGAAACAGAGTAAGCCACACAGAGAGGGGAGAAACACAAATTTCAAAACTGCACTTGCTCGTGATTATAAATGTAAAACTACCACAAACGTAAAAAATTTAAAAAATAATAACAAAATAAAATACACACAATATGAATCTCTCTGTTAATCTCTGTGCAGATCAGCACTCTAATGTGCTTCCGTATATATGCGTATGGAGTACTAAGTATAAGTGCTCGAGTTGGTGTGTGTGTGTGTGTGTGGTTGTGCGGTGTTCGTGCGGTGTGCGTGTGTGTGCGTGTTGCGTGCGTGGTGTGTGTGTGCGTGTTCGTGCGTGGTGTGTGTGCTGTCGGCGTGGTGTTGTGCGGTTGTGTGTGGTGTGTGCGTTGTTCGTGCGTGGTGGTGTGTGTGCGTGTTCGTGCGTGGGTGTGTGTGTGCGTGTTCGTGCTGGTGTGGTTGTGGTGTGTGCGGTGTGTTGTGCGTGTTCGTGGTGGTTGTGTGTGCGTGTTCGTGCGTGGTGTGTGTGTGCGTGTTCGTGCGTGGTGTGTGTGTGCGTGTTCGTGCGGTGGTGTGTGTGTGCGTGTTCGTGCGTGGGTGTGTGTGTGCGTGTTCGTGCGTGGTGTGTGTGTGCGTGTTCGTGCGTGGTGTGTGTGTGCGTTGTTCGTGCTGCGTGTGTGTGTGTGGGTGTGGTGCGTGTTCGTGCGTGGTGTGTGTGTGCGTGTTCGTGCGTGGTGTGTGTGTGCGTGTTCGTGCGTGGTGTGTGGTGTGCGTGTTCGTGCGTGGTGTGTGTGTGCGTGTTCGTGCGTGGTGGTGTGTGTTCGGCGTTGTTTCGGCTGCGGTTGGTGTGTTGTGCGTGTGTCGTGTGTGCGGTGCGTGGTGTGTGTGTGTGCGTGTTCGTGCGTGGGTGTGTGTGCGTGTTCGTGGGTGGTGTGTGTGTCGTGCGTGTGTGTGTGTCGTGTTCGTGCGTGTGTGTGCGTGTTCGTGCGTGGTGTGTGTTGTGGCGTGTGTTCGTGCGTGGTGTGTGTGTGCGTGTTCGTGCGTGTGTGTGTGTGGTGTTGTGCGTGTGTGTCGTGCGTGGTTGTGTGTGTGGCGTGTTCGTGCGTGGTGTGTGTGTGCGTGTTCGTGCTGTGGTGTGTGTGTGCGGTGTGTGTCGTGCGTGGTGTGTGTGTGTGCGTGTTCGTGCGTGGTGTGTGTGTGCGTGTTCGTGCGTGGTGTGTGTGTGCGTGTTCGTGCGTGGTGTGTGTGTGCGTGTTCGTGCGTGGTGTGTGTGTGCGTGTTCGTGCGTGGTGTGTGTGTGCGGTGTGCGTGTGTGTGTGCGTCGTGCGTGGTGTGTGTGCGTGTTCGTGCGTGGTGTGTGTGTGCGTGTTCGTGCGTGGTGTGTGTGTGCGTGTTCGTGCGTGGTGTGTGTGTGTGTCGTGTTCATGCGTGGTGTGTGTGTGCGTGTTCGTGCGTGGTTGTGTGTGTGCGTGTTCGTGCGTGGTGTGTGTGTGCGTGTTCGTGCGTGGTGTGTGTGTGCGTGTTCGTGCGGTGGTGTGTGTGTGGCGTGTTCGTGCGTGGTGTGTGTGTGCGTGTTCGTGCGTGGTGTGTGTGTGCGTGTTCATGCGTGGTGTGTGTGTGCGTGTTCGTGCGTGGTGTGTGTGTGTGTGCGTGTTCGTGCGTGGTTGTGTGTGTGTGTGTGCGTGTTCGTGCGTGGTGTGTGTGTGCGTGTTCGTGCGTGGTGTGTGTGTGCGTGTTCGTGCGTGGTGTGTGTGTGCGTGTTCGTGCGTGGTGTGTGTGTGCGTGTTCGTGCGTGGTGTGTGTGTGCGTGTTCGTGCGTGGTGTGTGTGTTCATGCGTGGTGTGTGTGTGCGTGTTCGTGCGTGGTGTGTGTGGCGTGTTCGTGCGTGTGTGTGTGTGTGCGTGTTCGTGCGTGGTGTGTGTGTGCGTGTTCATGCGTGGTGTGTGTGTGCGTGTTCGTGCGTGGGTGTGTGTGCATGTTCGTGCGTGGTGTGTGTGCTGCTGTTCGTGCGTGGGTGTGTGGGTGTTGTGCGTGGTGTTGTGTGCGTGTTCGTGAGTGGTGGTGTGTGCGTGTTCGTGCGTGGTGTGTGTGTGGTGTTCGTGGTGGTGTTTGTGGGTGTTCTGCGTGGTGTGGTGTGCTGTTCGTGCGTGGTGTTGTGTGCGTGTTCGTGCGTGGTGTGTGTGTGCGTGTTCGTGCGGGTGTGTGTGGTGTGTCGCAGTCGGCGTGTTCGCGTCTGTCTGTCGTCTGCTGTCTGTCTGTTGTCTGTCGCTGCTGAGCGTGCGTGTACAACGCTGTGTGTCTGTGTGTGTGTGTGGTGTGTGTGTTGTGTGTGTGTGTTGTGTGTGTGTGTGTTGTGTGTGTGTGTGGTGCGTGGTGTGTGGTGTGGTGTGTGTGTGAGTGCGTGTGTCGTGCGTTGGGTATGTTCTTCTGTCCTCTTCTAGCGTCTTTACTGCTTGTTGCTCTGTGGTGTGGGTGTGAGTGTTTTTGTGTGGTGTGTGGTGGGTTGGTGTGTGGTCAGCGTGAGAAGGAATGGAAGGCAGGGGGGGGGGGGGAGGGAGGATGGAAGGATAATGTTATGAGACTGACGTGGTACAACACGCGAAATCAACACAGCAATCTTCTCTCAATCCATCCTTCTTTCATCTTCTCCTCTCTCTCTCTCTCTCTCTCACGCACACACACGCGCGCGCGCGCGCTCGCACGCACGCACGCACGTGCACACACACACACACGCACATGCACACACGCTCACATACAGAGAGAGAGAGATACAGAGAGAGAGATACAGAGAGAGAGAAAGAGAGAGAGAGAGAGAGAGACAAAGAGAGAGAGAGAGAGAGAGAGAGAGAGAGAGAGAGAGAGAGAGAGAGAGAGAGAGAGAGAGAGAGAGAGAGAGAGACTCTTGCCTCCATTGAAAACATATTCCGGAGTACGCTTCCATCATAAAAAAAAAAGTCCATCCTTTCTTTCAGTTGTCTCCCTTCCATCTTCCTGCTCTGCAACGATCCATCATTCCAGCCTGCAGCCAGCAGAGGGAAAGAGGAGACAACTCGCTGTGGTCCTCCTTGCCACGGTCAACTCTCACAATGTGCACGCCTTTCCCCGACCCCTAGGAAGGGGCGACCACTCCATCACTATCCCCACCACTCACCCGTCTGACTCGCTCTTCGTCTGTCTTTCCCTGGCTTGATGCTAAAAACTGTTGTTGTTGTTGTTGTTGTTGTTGTTGTTGTCGTTGTTGTTGTTGTTGTTGTGCGTGTGTGTTTGTGTGTGTGTGTGTTTAATGAACTGTTCAAGTTAAACAACTCTCTCTCTCTCTCTCTCTCTCTCTCTCTCTCTCTCTCTCTCTCTCTCTCTCTCTCTCTGTGTGAAGAGTGAGTATTAAGATTTTAATTATCCAAATGGAGTAAAACTAGGATGCCTGTCGAATCCATAGTCGTTTTCTCTTTTTAATGAACGAGCTGGTTCTGGAATTGTCCCGTAAAGGGAGACATGGTATCCAGATAATGCCTGGAGCAGTGGAGATATTTTCGTTACTGTTTGCTGACGATGTTATTCTTCTGTCCGGAACAGGTGTAGGTTTGCAAAATCAAATGAAGGTATTGAAAGAAGGATGAGACGAATACAGTGGTCTATAGAATGGGTGCATATATTCAAGTGGTTAATTCGTGTAATATTTAGGAGTGAGATTTTCACCAAAATTAACTTTCCGCTATGCATGGAAAGAATCTCTTAGAAAAGGGGAAAAATGGTGTTATTGAAATTCTGCAATCCACAAGAAAACTGAATTGCTGTGACTGCTATATTCTGGAAAATGTTTGATGCATAGATAAAACCTCTTCTTGCATATGCAGCTGAAATTTGGGGCTTGAATGAGAATTCACAGATGGAAAAAGTGCATAGGTATGCTTATGAAGTGTTTCCTCTAAGTGCCCATTCATTCATTCAGTACTGGTTTACATCGAGTGATGGGCAGATGTATACAAGAACATTTGTGAAATGTATCAAGTATTTGTTGAAGATCATGAAGCTACCAAAGTCCCGTTTGGCCAAGCAAGCCTACGATATGATGCTTTTACAAATGGAAAAAGGTCCAGAAAACTGGGCTCATAAAGTAAAGAGAGTTCTTTCAGAACAGGGTTTTGGATTCGTGTGGATGACCCAGGAAGTAGGAAACGAGCAACAGGTCATTGCAGAATTTAAAGACAGGCATATTTGTTCTTTTAAACAGAATTTGCACTCAGATCTGGAAAGTAAAGAAAAGTATCGCTGGTTTTTCTCATTTGAATTTGTTTTTCATTCTGAAAAGTTTCTTAATGCTATAACAGATAAATGGCACAGAATACATTACGCAAGATTCAGGTTGAGAACTTAGGTTTTAATGCGAACAAAGGACGGCTTGAATGCGGAACATCTACAGAATCACCTTGTCCTGCATGTAGACACATTATTGACGACGAAGAGCACTTTCTGTTCCACTCTACTGCATATAATGAATTGCGGGGAAATTGTTCTTTTTTTTCCAGTAAGAGATAGCGAAAAGACAAGATGTTGCTGTTGCGTTATCATCAGATGACGAACTTGTACTTAAATCAGTTGCGAAATTCATCACGGAAGTATTGATAATCAGACAGATGAAGAATAGTAAAACTCAAAATTTAGGATATTCGTTACAAAGAATTATAGGATAAATAATACCATTCATCGCAAATGGGTGAATCACAAGATGCAACACCATCATTTGATCGAGCGGATGGTGGAGTCAGTCTTCTATTTCGTTTCTTTTTTTCTTTCTAATGCGCTGCATTACTCCTGTGTGCGAGGACTTTCCGAGATTTACCATTTTATGTGCTTTTGTTAACCTTGATTTCATACACACTGGGGATAAATGGGTACATTATTTGTAATAAAGGAAGAGGTAAATGTTATTGTCCCCCCCCCCCCCCCCCCCCCCTTGCCAAAAGACCTCTTTGGTAATGACCATAAAATATCAGTGCGCCAGAGTCTCTCTCTCCTCTCTCTCTCTCTCTCTCTCTCTCTCTCTCTCTCTCTTCTCTCTCTCTCTCTCTTTCTCTCTTGCCAGCTTCCGTGCGTCCAGGCGTGTATGCATGCATGTGTGTGAGAGATATTTGGGCCGGGTAGGGAATAAGTACTAAACCACGTTCTGTTCGCATTAAGCTGGCGAGAAATAAACAATTATGTGTAATGGAGGAGGAAATGTGTGTGTGTGTGTGTGTGTGTGTGTGTGTGCGTGTGCGTGTGCGTGTGTGTGTGTGTGCCAGAGAGAGAGAGAGAGAGAGAGTCTGTGTGCGTGTCTGTGTGTGTGTGCGAGTCTGTATGTGCGCGTGCGGTGTGTGTGTGTGCGCGTGTGTGTGTGTGTGCGCGTGTGTGTGTGTGTGTGTGTGTGTGCGTGCGCGTGCGCGCGTGCGTGCGTGCGTGCGTGCGTGCGTGCGTGCGTGCGTGTGTGGTGTGTGTGTGTGGTGTGTGAATTGGTAGTTCCACAGATAATTGTCACTTTCATATCTCCTGAGGATTGCCGACTACCACAGTCGCCTGCAGATTTTCTTAGCAGC
>CM031621.1:9178579-9186079 GCA_018398815.1 Conus ventricosus
TGTGTGTGTGTGTGTGTTCGTTCGTTCTTCTGTTTAACGTCTGTTCACTTTGAGCGTGTGTGTGTGTGTGTGTGTGTGTGTGTGTGTGTGTGTGTGTGTGTGTGTGTGTGTGTGTGTGTGTGTGTGTGTGTGTGTGTGTGCGCGAGTGTGTGTGCGCGAGTGTGTGTGTGTGTGTGTGTGTGTGTGTGTGTGTGTGTGTGTGTGTGTGTGTGTGTGCGCGTGCGCGTACGTGCGCGTACGTGTGTGCATGTGTCTGTGTTTGCGCGAGTGTGTGTGTGTGTGTGTGTGTGTGTGTGTGTGTGTGTGTGTGTGTGTGTGTGTGTGTGTGTGTGTATGTGCGTGTGCGTGCGTGTGTGTGTGCGCGCGCGCATGTGTGTGTGTGTGTGTGTGTGTGTGTGTGTGTGTGTGTGTGTGTGTGTGTGTGTGTGTGTGTGTGTGTGTGCGCGCGCGCGTTTGTGTGTGTGTATGTGTGTGTGTGTGTGTGTTCGTTCGTTCGTTCGTTCTTTGTTTTTACGTCTTTTCACCATAAGTGATATTAGACCAAGGTGTGCGTGAGTGAGTGCATTCTGTCTGTGAGTGTGTGAGAGTGTAAATCTGTGAGGTAATGAAAACTGTGAACACTGCATCAACAGTAAAGAGGAAATGTTAAAGATGCATATAACAAACAAAAAGCAAAATACAGAAACGTGGGTGGGTGGATGTGTCCCTCACCACTAATTTACATTGGAAGAAGAAGGGGAAAAAAATTACAGGAATGACCTGATGGGGGAGTGAATTAGGGATTCAGCAATTTGTAGTAAAACCTTTGTGTCATGTAATAAATCTTCTATGTTTTCCTCCGAAACATTTTTTGCTGAGACTGAATCAGGTAGAAAACATCGGAGACTTTTACAATGAAATAAAATGTGATTAACTGTGATTTGTGCACCACACATGCAATATACATTTTTGGAGAATTTTGTTTTTAAAGCGTTAATTTTTAGGCGGAAAAAAAGGGAAGTGACAAGTCTAGAATAATATAACGGTGCATTTGATAACTTCCTTGATACAAATTCCAACGGAACTGCAGCTGTATTTTGTGTTAGAGTCTTTTCATCATAACGTCTGCTAAATCTTTTCCATGCTGTTGTTTCTAGCAGCCTGTAATTTTCATGTAGAGACAAAGGAAGTGTCATGTCTACAGTCTTCTCTAAACCTTTTGCACCTCTTTTAGCAGCTCTGTCGGCCATTTCGTGTGTGTGTGTGTGTGTGTGTGTGTGTGTGTGTGTGTGTGTGTGTGTGTGTGTGTGTGTGTGTGTGTGTGTGTGTGTGTGTGTGTGTGTGTGGTGTGCACGTGAAAGAGTATAGGAGAATATGCTTAACATGACAAAGTCAGAATATGACCCCCCAAGGACGAGCTCATTAAATGTTGGTGTGGATCCGTGATGGACAAATCCAGGATCGATGTATCAAGATGACGTAAACACTACTGAACTGATATCAATGACACTTGATGCAAAGACGGGAGATTTTTTTTTCCCAGAATGAACCCATTCGTGTTAATCAAAAATCATACTGTCAGAACGACCATGCACAAGTTACTGAACTCGGTTTTGGCAAAAAGCGTTAGAAAGGTTTTAAAAAAATGGCCCAGAAAATTTCACTTAGTTTCATCAAGGAGGCGTCACTGCGTGCGGACTAGTCCATATACGCTACACCACATCCGCTAAGTTTTGAGACCACACTGTGCATGATCTTAAACCGATGGATAAATTAATTTATAACTAAGATGAGAGAATTGAAGAAGAGGGTCTCGTGGCTACTACCTAGCAGATGTCTGACCTACGCATTAGCCCAACGCTCTGGTCAGACTTTGAGTGCCTACCTAACATTCGTTGTACCTTTTTTTTTATCATTATAGGCTATGTGTGTGTAGTGAACGTACACATGTGTGTGTATGGATTTGTGGGCACGGGCCCATGTGTGTGAGCGAGCGCATGTGTGTGTGCATGATGTGCGTGTATGTGTATGCACATGTGTGTGTGTGTCTGTGTGTGCGCGCTTGTGTTTGAATGTGTGCACGCACCTATGTGTATATGTGTGTCTGTCTGTCTGTGCGCGCGCGTATGTGTATGTGTGTCAGTGCGTGTGTGCCTGCGTGCGTGCGTTTTGTGTGTGTGTGTGTGTGTGTGTGTGTGTGTGTGTGTGTGTGTGTGTGTGTGTGTGTGTGTGTGTGTGTGTGTGTGTGCGTGTGCAGAAGTACATGTGCATCTGTGTGTGTGTGATTTGTGGGTTTGTGTGAGCATACACACGTACCTGCATATGAATGTGTACATACATGTGTGTATGTGTGTGTGTCTTTGTATGTGGGCGTGTACGCATGTGCGCGTGTGTATGCATATGCGTGTACATGTGTATGTGCGCAAGCGTGTAGATGTGGATGTGCACATGCACACATGTGCATATGTGTGTGCGTAGAAGCGAGCGCATGCACGCGCGCACGTGTGTGTGTGTGTGTGTGTGTGTGTGTGTGTGTGTGTGTGTGTGTGTGTGTGTGTGTGTGTGTGTGTGTGTGCACGCACGCGCGCGCGCGTGTGTGTGCACGTGTGTGTGTGCCTTTTATTGTTTGTGGGAAATGAATGTTCCAGAAATAGAACTATTAGATTTCAGTCAGGATCTCCCATGTAGATCCTGGCGAAAGGTCAGCACAAGATCCATTTGACCTTTCTGGAGATTTGCACACACGTCTGATCGTCTCCAGCTTTTGTTCGATTCATTCTTCTGCATTCTGACATGCACAATTCACGATGCAACGTGCAGGTCACCTGCTCGATATGATGCAGGCGTTAGTGTTCTCTCCTTTTTTCTCTAATCTGTCTTTTTTTTTAACACAACACAAGTACAATGCACAACATAACTATTTCGACGTACGTGTGCTTCGTTATTTCAACAGTACGAAAAGATAGGCCTCAGTAGCAGATGAAGAACAAAGACAAGAAACAAGAGAAGAATGTGGAGAAGAAGAAGGGGGAGGAGGAGGAGGAGAAGGAAGAGGAGGACGAGGACGAGGAGGAGGACGAGGACGAGGGGGGGAGGGGGGAGGAGGAGACAGATGGAAGAAGAAGAAGAAGAAGAAACAGAAGCAGGAGGATAAGGAGGAAAATGTGAGAGACAGATAAACAAAGACAGACAGGCAAGCAGAGAGAGAGAGGGAGAGAGAGAGAGAGAGAGAGAGAGAGAGAGAGAGAGAGAGAGAGAGAGAGAGAGAGAGAGAGAGAGATGGCGTACATAGAAGTTAGGCCAGTATTTCTGAAAGCATGGAAGAACAAAGGGAGTATACAGACGGACAAGGGAATCCCGTTTCAAAAGGGCTTAGCTATACAAATCAGACAATTCAGATACATGCTGTGCAAATTACAACACTGTTGCCCTCATACGCCTACGCACTAAACCTATCAAGCAAAATGTCCAGCAGTAATGCACGCACTGATTTTGCATGGTGAGCCTGAGTCGATCAAAAGAAAGAGAAAAAAGCAGTTGGAAAAAGTTGAAAAATGGAGGCCCCAATTAAAAAAAATTTAAAAAAAAATTAAAAAAAAAAAAAAACGACAACAATAAAGGGGGAAAAAATGATGTGTGGGGAAAAATGGAGGTTGGAGAACCCACACCCAAAAAAAAACTAATTAGAATGAAATAGAACGGTTTGCTGCTGTATGTAAAACAGCACGCAAACAACTCCACTTTGCTGACAACCAGTTTGGGGCTCCTGCAACGAAGACCTACAGATCAACATCCAACACCTGATACATGACGAAAACTGTGAACTGTCCAAGCTGACAAAAAAAAGAAGAGGGCCACGGCAGTGCCACACACACACACAGACATCCACGCACAAGGTTCCACAGAAGGACTGACCTCCTCATAGGCTGATCCTGTGTCGCGATTGGACACGACGGCGCTCTCCGACATGGAAGAGCTTTCAGACCAAAGTCCCTTTGCTTGTTGAATGGCCGTTATTGTTGCTGTCGTTATCATTGTCTTTTTTTTATGTTTGTCGTTGTCGTTGTTGTCGTCGTCGTTGTTGTTGTTGTTGTTGTTGTAGCTGCTGCTGCTGTCGTTGGTCCTGATCTGAAGGTAGTATTATGGATTCAATGCCAAGAGGGAACCGGGTGAGAGTGTGTTACTGTTGCTGTGGGGGCAAGTTGCGAAAGCGCTCTCTCTCTCTCTCTCTCTCTCTCTCTCTCTCTCTCTCTCTCTCTTTCTTTCTTTCTTTCTTTCTGCACCAAAGCATGCATGCTAATCCCCCTTCTCTTGCCCAAATTTCCTTCCTGTACCCACCTCCATTCCTCCCACCACACGACATAAATGCGAGGAAACGTGTGAACATATGTATGCAGATGCATAGCGTGTGTACGTGAACACAAGAATAGATATGTCCGCGTGTCGCAAAACGTGGGTCATTGCTACCCCTGATGTTTACTGGAACACTGGATATAACACAAGCGCACACACACACTCGCACACACACACACACACACACACACACACACACACACACACACACACACACACACACACACACACACACGCTCGCACGCGCGCACACACACACCACACACACACACACACACACACACACACACACACACACACACACACACACATGCACATGCACATGCACGCACATGCACTTGTGCGCCCATGACCTACATGCATACATATCCATGTCTGCCGTACAACGGAGGTTTTCTCATATGTTATGAAAATCTCCATGTGGATCTGAAGAGGAGAGAGAGAGAGAGAGAGAGGAGAGAGAGAGGAGAGAGAGAGAGGGAGGAGAGAGGAGGGGGGGGAGAGAGGGAGGGGGGGGGGGGGGAGGGGGGAGGGAGGGAAAGAGCGAGAGAGAGAGAGAGAAAGAGAGAGGGGGAGGGGGGGAGAGAGAGAGAACTGAACTGAACTGAACTGAACATGTTTAATGTCATTAGCTATACAGCCTTAGTGACATGGGGGGTAAAGCACAAAATAATCATATCGAAAACGAAAGTAACAACATAAAAGAAACATCCATCAATTGGAAGCTTGAAATACAAGCAAAATAGGCCAGTATCTCGACCATCCAGATTAATATTAATCATAAAAGTAAATATGTAAATACGATAACCAAAATATTTTACTACTTCCTGTACCATTCATTTCTTTTTTTTCATTTGAACATCGTAGAAGAAAAAGAAACACCCGAAGGTGCTGGGGAGGACCTAGAGAAGCACTGAACATCGAAAGTTCTAGTTGATGATAACTTCTGGCGGTATCTTCAATGCCTCTGTAATGTATCTGGCAAGTGATTTCACTGACTTATCATAATTCAGTTTCAGAATTCCAAATGTGTCCCGATTTATGGCAACATTCTTTTGAAAAACTACACACTTATCTCGTACAGCACTGTAATTTCTACAATGAAACAAAAAATACGACTCATCCTCCCTAAGGAAGCCACACAATGGACACGGTGACGCTGTAGATGACTCAGTATAGAACCATCTTTTATGGGCGTTTAGACCAAGAGTCCTTGTTCTAAGTCTGGATAGACAAATTTTATGCCATCTGTTCGTTATTACTGAAATATACTTTTCCGTTTCAAATATACTTTTAAAGCCATAAAAACCAGTTATATTTATCCGTGTTTTCCATTTTAGAATGCCAGTTTTGTTTATATGAAGCTCTAATCCTGTCTTTGAATTCCAGAATAAAGCCATCCTCATAACCAACTCCCTGGCACATCCATACAATCCCAAATCCGTGAGTAGTCAAAATCTTCTTAACAGAATATACCCAATTTTCTTTTCCCCGTTCATGTTCATTCAATAACATTTCATAAGCCTGTTTACAAAGTCTTGAGGCAGGAACCCTCAGTAGTTTTAGCCAATATTTTATACATTTAATGTTTGACCTAATATACAATGGGTATCTGCCGGTTTCTCCATAGAATACAGTATTCGAAGAATGTAGAGGAACATTTAATAAGCGCTTAATTGCAAACGTATTAACTTTTTCTAAATCTTTGTTGTTATGAAGTCCCCATATTTCAGCACCATATGTAAGAACTGGCTCAATTTTGGCATCAAAGAGTTTCCAGAATATTCTTGAATCAAGTGAGTTAAGTTTGTGCAAAGCTCTTAAAATCTCTGTGACACCTTTTTTTTCCTTTTCTACAAGTCTCTGTTACTGCGTTTTGTAAACTCAACTTTGTTGTAAAAATCATGCCTAAATACTTGTAGGAATTAGTTACTTTAACCTCACTAGTGCCGTAAAACCATTTTTCATGACGGGAGAGATGACCACCCTTTCTAAATACCATTATGTTAGTTTTATCAAGGTTAACCTTTAAAAAAAGACGATCTGCCTCTTGCTTTAAACTATTTAGCTGATTCTGAAGACCTACAGTAGTGCTGGACAACAATATTACATCATCTGCAAATAGCATAAGAAAAAATTCAGCCGCTCCTGGGATCATTTGAATACCATGTTTTCCATTTTTACTTATCTCCACTGCCAATTCGTTAATAAAAAATGAAAACAAAAGTGGGCTTAATAAACAACCCTGCTTCACTCCTTGTGGACAGTTAAAGACATCTGAATAAACACACCTATCCCGCACGCATGCTAACACAGAATCATAGACACCACGAAGAGCCATATACATCTTGCCATCCACTCCACTTTTACGTAAATTAATCCACAGCATATTTCGATTCACGGAGTCGAAAGCCTTTCTAAAATCCACAAAGGCGACATACATTTTTTTGTTTTTCAATAAATGCGTTTGAATTAGTGCGAAAAGGGTAAATATATGGTCTGTAGTACTATAACCTGATCGAAACCCAGCCTGTTCTTCAATGATTTTTTCCTCACGTTCTGCCCATGTTGTCAGTCTTTTATTTAAAATATGAGTATAGATTTTGCTAACGACACTTGTAAGCGCAACACCACGGTAATTGTCTGGGTTGTTAGGATGGGAGAGAGAAAGAGAGAGAGAGAGAGAGAGAGAGAGAGAGAGAGAGAGAGAGAGAGAGAGAGAGAGAGAGAGAGAGAGAGAGAGAGAGAGATGGGGAGACACGGAGACAGACAGACAGGCAGGCAGGTTAATTGACTGACAGACAGAGACGTAGATGGAGATGGAGAGTGAGAGAGAGAGTGAGAGAGAGAGAGAGAGAGAGAGAGAAGGGGGAGGGAGGGGAGAGAGCGAGACAGAGAGAGAGAGAAAGAGAGAGGGGGAGGGAGGGGAGAGAGAGAGAGAGAGAGAGAGAGAGAGAGAGAGAGAGATGGGGAGACACGGAGACAGACAGACAGGCAGGCAGGTTAACTGACTGACAGACAGAGACGTAGATGGAGAGTGAGAGAGAGAGAGAAAGAGAGAGAGAGAGAGAGAGAGAGAGAGAGAGAGAGAGAGGGGGGGTGGGGTGGGAAGAGACAGACAGACACACATACAGATAGACAGACAGACATACAGACAGACAGATATTG
>CM031621.1:9188579-9191079 GCA_018398815.1 Conus ventricosus
CTTTGCAACTTGTTTTATTGTTTTATCTTTGTACATTATTTTTAATTTTGCTTCTTTTATGACTTGTCTTTTTTGACGTGCACATATTAACATAGATTCGGTTTTATGAGGATGAACAAGCATGTCATTTGAATCACACCAGTCTTCCACTGATTTCATGCTTGCATTTAAATGATAATTAATTTCATCGATGCTATGACTAGAGTATTGTAAAGATGTATCATCAGCGAACAAATCACACACTGCATTTTGAATTGATAAAGGGAGATCATTTATGTAGAGGGAGAACAACAGGGGACCTAAGATTGATCCCTGTGGCACGCCTCTTGGCAACAGTCTCTTAGAAGAAATAACACCTCGTGAAAAAACAGATTGCGTACGGTTCAACAAATAAGATCTAAAAAATGATTCCGTATTGTTGTCGACGCCGTAAACATTAAGCTTTTTTAGCAGTATATTGTGATTAATTAAATCAAAAGCCTTTGTTAAATCAATAAACACTACACCAACTGCTTTCCTGTTGTTGATATCTTTTAGCCACAAATTTGTGATCCGACACAAAGCCGTCTCACATGAATGTAGTTTCCTAAATCCTGACTGATTGATATACAACAGTTTATATTTCTCAATAAAAGATGATAGATGGTGATGGATATGACGTTCTAATGGTTTTGAGACGGACGATAGCAGCGAAATTGGTCTGTAGTTATTTGGATCATCTAAATTCCCTTTTTTGTGCAGAGGGATAATTTTTGCATGTTTAAATGCATCTGGAAAGTAATGTTTAGATAAACATAGATTAAAGAGGTATGTAAGAGAATCTACAATATATGGTACAGATAGTTTTAATATCTTGGGACTAATTCCATCAAAGCTGTATGAACTTTTATTTTTCAAAGTTGACAGATATAAAAACACTTCATTAACAGATATTAGGGGAATAGAAAACTTTGCTTGTATATTTTTTGCATCACAAAATTTCTGTAAATTCGCAGTATTAAAAATGCTAGTTTTATCTTTCCCTATGTTTAGCGTGTTACCAATATTGGCAAAATGATCATTTAGTGTTTCTACTGGAATGGAACATTCCTGTCTTGATGAACACGGTCCCGTAAGTTTATTAATAGCTTTCCAAATAGAGGCTCCGTTGTTTTTATTTTGGACCAACTTTCTGAAAGAATCACATTTAGACTTTCTAATCATGTACTTCACAATGTTGCGTTTTCTCTTATACTCTTTGTCAGAGCCTACACTTTTTAAATCATCCCTCTCGTCCATGGCATTCAGAATATCCTGAGTGAGCCAGACAGGCAGGATATCTGATTTGACTCGCCTCTGGATCAATGGGATGTGTTTGTCGACAATATTCAGAAAGGTTCTCGTCCAAAAGGCAAGGGCATCATCTGGATCGGTGTAGCTATAGATGTTTGCAAAAGGCGAGGAAATGAGATCAGATTGAAAAGCGTGTAAGTTGAAGTTTTTGAATGAACAAAATGTGATTACCAAATGACTTGCCTTTGGAACTTTAAAACCCTTTCTGTTCCAAGTTACGCAAACAGCATTGTGGTCACTTGCACCAGTAGGCGGTACACATATTTCTGCAAGTGCAGCAATGTTCGAGGAAGAAGAAGAAGAAGAAGAAGAACAAGAAGAAGAAGGAGACGAAGTAGAGGAAGAAGAAGAAGAAGAAGAAGAAGAAGAAGAAGAAGAAGAAGAAGTAGAAGAGGAAGAAGAAGAAGAAGAAGAAGAAGAAGAAGAAGAAGAAGAAGAAGAAGACACGCAGATCCAGACATTTATTCATAAAGACCATAGCCCTTAAAAATAGGGTAGATACATAACAAATCAAGAAAAAGGAGGCGAGAGAGAGAGAGACAGACAGACAGACAGACTCACACACACACACACACACACACACACACACACACACACACACACACACACACACACACACACAGAGGCAAGCAGGTAAGCAGGCAGGCAGATACATTGATAGAGACAGACATAGATGGGGGGGGGGGGGGGGGCGAAGAGAGGGGGAAAGAAACGAAACGAAACAAAATGATTTATTGCTATAAAGCGGAACAGCTTCCTTAGCAATATGGCGCGATCAACAACAGCACAACAAAACAATGAAATAATGCCGCGCGATAAGTCCGACATGGAAACCATGGTAAACAATGTTCATTTTCCTCACTAGGCTGGCATATGTCCCATAGGAACCCGTCATGCAAGTCTCGTGAACACAGGCTGTCACCCCAGATAGAACTGGATCAGGCCGTGTAGCGAGAGGGGAAAGAGAGACAGAGAGAGAGAGAGAAAGAGAGACAGGCAGACAGACAGAGAGTGAGAGAGGCAGACAGACTGACAGACACAGACAGACAGACAGATAGAGAGAGAGAAAGAGAGACAGACAGACAGAGAGAAGCAAAAAACAGACATTCACCAACTACATCCACTGAAAAACACAAATCAAACACATACAATGTCAGCATCCCTTTCA
>CM031621.1:9213579-9216608 GCA_018398815.1 Conus ventricosus
CCTTCTTCATGTGCTGGCTTACTTGTTCCGTCATCATTTTAGGCGAAGGTGAAAAGGAAAAAAGGAAAACTGAAGGTGAGAAATGTTTTATTTTGCAATGACGATAATACAGCCTGATGCCCAATGATGTGTAGGTTGCAGAAGTATCAAAAAGTTTCGCAACTCAATGGACATGATGCAACATGAAATTTATGAATGTGAATCCTTCAAACAAATCGGCTGCCGTTCCTGAATAAATCATGTGCATTACCAGCTCCTTTTGCAGTGCCACACATAGTGCCCCACATTACATCCCTGGGAAGATTATTCCAGTTATTACATTGATGTTTGTAATGTATGTGGAATGGTGTGGGATGGCGAAAGACCTTCCTTTATGCGTCCCTCACAGAGAGAGACAGACAGAAAGACAGAGAGGTAGGGGAGGTGGGATGCAGACAGACATAGACAGACAGAGACAGAGGTACAGATAGGAACACAGAAAGGTTAGCAGCCAGAGAGAGAGAGAGAGAGAGAGAGAGAGAGAGAGAGAGAGAGAGAGAGAGAGAGAGAGAGAGAAAACCAGCTGTATGGGCCCAATCAAATATTTCCATTCGCAAGACGACCATCACCCTTCCCCCTTTCTCCTACTGTCCCCTTCCCCCAGGTTGACCACGAGCCTTTCCAATGATCCACTTCATCAGCAAGACACTAAGACAGCAGGCTTCACTCCACCTGACCACCACCAGTTCACCTCAAGTTGTTCCCCTTCTTTGACAAAAAAAACGCGACGCGTTTAGACCTCTTTGTTCTTCTTCAGGCAAGATAAACAACGCTCAGGACAACGCAAATAAAGAACGAGGAATCACTTGATCACATGCCCATCTTGCGCCAAATTTGATGAGATAAGTGATCACTCGTTCTTTGTTTTCATTGTCCTGACTGTTGTTCTCTTGCAGGAAGAAGACCTTAGAGGTTGAAACGCGTCATGTTTTAACTTGGGATCCGTTTGTTCATGTGTGGCGGATAAAGTACTTCAACGTTTTCCGAGCTATCACGTGCTGGTTCAAGAGGGTGGATGAAGGGGGAAGAGAGGTGGTGGTGAAGGAGGGGTGAGGGGCAGTCCTCTGTCCATGCCCAAATCCAAACAAAAGCTGATTTTTTTTACATGATTATCTTTCCGCGGCCCTGAAGTTCACATTCACAACACATTTTTCACGTCATTGCTCAAACACTATATATATACACCCCTTCCTACCCGTAGAAACACCAGTCTCCAAACATATTTGACCAAAACCTATCTGAAACAACATCCGCTCAATCACGACATACAGACATTCGCCTGGACTCGTCCCTGAGTCCCATTTGATCTTGACCACGTTTTGCTGCCATTGGTTTAACGATTGTTGCGTAATCTTGACAGACAGACACATTGACAGGCGGGGGTGAAAACGATCGGAGGTAATGATCCTAAAGAAAATTCAGGCCAGGGATGTACAGGGTGCTGGTTAAGTAGCAACAAGTTATTAGATGAGATTCTTACACACACACACACACACACACACACACACACACACAGTTCGTGCATGCACACGCGCGCATGCACACACGCACACACACACACACACACACACACACACACACACACACACACACACACACACACACACACAGAGATAAACAGAGACAGTCAGAGATTAGGTCCAACGCTCCAACCCTGACGAATTACGTGTTTCTTACATTGTCCTGCCCACAGGCACATGACGTACGACAGATGCTCCTCCTTGCTGCAGATGTCCCCTTCCCTGCCTGCAGCCTGCAGACCACCAGATGACAGGCGTCAGTCCCTCCTGCTACCATCATCAGCTCCATAACCCCCAGACCAACAGATGACAGGCATCAGTCCCTCCTGCTGCCATCAGCAGCTTCCACAACCCCCAGACCAACAGATGACAGGCGTCAGTCCCTCCTGCTGCCATCACCAGCATCCACAACCCCCAGTCCAACAGATGACAGGCGTCAGTCCCTCCTGCTGCCATCAGCAGCATCCACAACCCCCAGTCCAACATGTAGAGTCGTATGTGAGCATTCACACAACATCTACGAACACAGCCTGTGTGCTCAAAATGTTTAATAAAGCAAACTAAGTTGAAAAATGTACAGAGCTAAAGTAACACGTAGATCGTTCGTAGGCTTCGTTGTCGTTGTTATGTTTCCAGGGGCAATGCCCAGAACGAGGCTTGATTTAATGTCTTTTGATACAAATCATGGTTACCTTACGTAGACATTACACAACAGATGACAGGCGTCAGTCCCTCCTGCCGTCATCACCAGCTTCCACAACCCCCAGACCAACAGATGACAGGCGTCAGTCACTCCTGCTGGCTGCCATCATCATCTTCCACAACCCCCAGACCAACAGATGACAGGCGTCAGTCAGTCCTGCTGGCTGCCATCATCATCTTCCACAACCCCCAGACCAACAGATGACAGGCGTCAGTCACCCCTGCTGCCATCACCAGCATCCGCAACCCCCAGTCCAAGAGATGACAGGCGTCAGTCCCTTCTGCTGCCATCACCAGCATTCACAACCCCCAGACCAACAGATGACAGGCGTCAGTCCCTCCTGCTGCCATCATTAGCTTCCACAACCCCCAGTCCAACAGATGACAGGCGTCAGTCACTCCTGCTGCCATCAGCAGCATCCACAACCCCCAGACCAACAGATGACAGGCGTCAGTCCCTCCTGCTGCCATCATCAGCATCCACAACCCCCAGACCACCAGATGACAGGCGTCAGTCACTCCTGCTGCCATCATCATCTTCCACAACCCCCAGTTAACCTGCGGCCCTCCAATATCTACCCTCCACATACAATTTGCCAGAACCCCCATCAATATCTTCCAATGTCTCCGCCGACGGTATTGACGAACTGTCTGACGCCTTTCTTTCTGTGATGCTCTGAATGCTGTGCATACGCCTGTTTTAGAGCTGGAATATTGACAGCAAATAATACAAGTCCCTGCTTCCTCCCCCCATCTGCCCTCATCCTC
>CM031621.1:9217608-9225108 GCA_018398815.1 Conus ventricosus
GAAGCACAGAATAGTAGCAGAGAAGAGAGAGAGAGAGAGGAAGGAGGAGAGAGAGAGAGAAAAACAGCTGTATGGCCCAACAATATTCCATTCGCAAGACGACTCACCCTCCCCTTCTCACGCCTCCCAGTTACCACGACCTTTCCAATGATCCACTTCATCAGCAAGACACTAAGACAGCAGGCTTCACTCCACCTGACCACCACGTCACTCAGTTGTTCCCCTTCTTTGACAAAAAAAACGCGACGCTTTAGACCTCTTTGTTCTTCTTCAGGCAAGATAAACAACGCTCAGGAAACGCAAATAAAAACGAGGAATCACTTGATCACATGCCATCTGCGCCAAATTTGATGAGATAAGTGATCACTCGTTCTTTGTTTTCATGTCCGACTGTTGTTCTCTTGCAGGAAGAAGACTAGAGTTGAAACGCTCATGTTTTAACTTGGATCCGTTGTCATGTGGCGATAAGACTCAACGTTCCGAGCTATCACGGCTGTTCAAGAGTGGATGAAGGGAAGAGAGTGGTGTGAGGAGGTGAGGGCATCCTGTCCATGCCCAATCCAAACAACTGATTTTTACATATATCTTCCGCGGCCTGAATCACATTCACAACACATTTTCACGTCATTGCTCAACACTATATATACACCCCTCCTACCGAAAACACCAGCTCCAAACTATTGACCAACCTATCGAAACAACATCCGCTAATCACGATACAGACATTCGCTGACTCGTCCGAGTCCATTGATCTGACCACGTTTGCTGCCATTGTTAACGATTGTTGCGTAATCTGACAGACAACACTTGACAGCGGGTGAAAACGATCGAGTATATCCTAAAGAAATTCAGGCCAGGATTACAGGGTGCTGGTTAGTAGCAACAAGTTATTAATGAGATCTTACACCCACACACACACACACACACACACACCACAGTTCGTGCATGCACACGCGCGCATGCACACACGCACACACACACACACACACACACACACACACACACACACACACCACCACACCACACACAGAGATAAACAGAGACAGTCAGAGTATGGTCCAACGCTCCAACCCTGACGAATTACGTGTTCTTACATGTCCTGCCCACAGCACATGACGTACGACAGATGCTCCTCCTTGCTGCAGATGTCCCCTTCCTGCCTGCAGCCTGCAGACCACCAGATGACAGCGTCAGTCCTCCTGCTACCATCATCAGCTTCCATAACCCCCAGACCAACAGATGACAGGCATCAGTCCCTCCTGCTGCCATCACAGCTTCCACAACCCCAGACCAACAGATGACAGGCGTCAGTCCCTCCTGCTGCCATCACCAGCATCCACAACCCCCAGTCCAACAGATGACAGGCGTCAGTCCCTCCTGCTGCCATCAGCAGCATCCACAACCCCCAGTCCAACATGTAGAGTCGTATGTGAGCATTCACACAACATCTACGAAACAGCCTGTGTGCTCAAAATGTTTAATAAAGCAAAACTAAGTTGAAAAATGTACAGAGCTAAAGTAACACGTAGATCGTTCGTAGGCTTCGTTGTCGTTGTTATGTTCCAGGGCAATGCCCAGAACGAGCTTGATTTAATGTCTTTTGATACAAATCATGTTACCTTACGTAGACATTACACAACAGATGACAGGCGTCAGTCCCTCCTGCCGTCATCACCAGCTTCCACAACCCCCAGACCAACAGATGACAGGCGTCAGTCACTCCTGCTGGCTGCCATCATCATCTTCCACAACCCCCAGACCAACAGATGACAGGCGTCAGTCAGTCCTGCTGGCTGCCATCATCATCTTCCACAACCCCCAGACCAACAGATGACAGGCGTCAGTCACCCCTGCTGCCATCACCAGCATCCGCAACCCCCAGTCCAAGAGATGACAGGCGTCAGTCCCTTCTGCTGCCATCACCAGCATTCACAACCCCCAGACCAACAGATGACAGGCGTCAGTCCCTCCTGCTGCCATCATTAGCTTCCACAACCCCCAGTCCAACAGATGACAGGCGTCAGTCACTCCTGCTGCCATCAGCAGCATCCACAACCCCCAGACCAACAGATGACAGGCGTCAGTCCCTCCTGCTGCCATCATCAGCATCCACAACCCCCAGACCACCAGATGACAGGCGTCAGTCACTCCTGCTGCCATCATCATCTTCCACAACCCCCAGTTAACTCTGCGGCCCTCCAATATCTACCCTCCACATACAATTTGCCAGAACCCCCATCAATATCTTCCAAATGTCTCCGCCGACGGTATTGACGAACTGTCTGACGCCTTTCTTTCTGTGATGCTCTGGAATGCTGTGCATACGCCTGTTTTAGAGCTGGAATATTGACAGCAAATAATACAAGTCCTGCTTCCTCCCCCCATCTGCCCTCATCCTCACCCCATTTCTCCCCCCCCCCCCCCCCACCTCCTCACCCAACCTTCCTCCCCAACACTCCGTCCTCTGACATTTCTTCTGATGTGTATGAATAGATCACTTGTTGACAATGCCTTTACATGGCCTGTAGGACGCCAGCTCCATCAACATCTCCACACTGACCCCATTGAATCTTTCTTAAAATATCATGCTCTGGTTTTATAATAAAATCCATGTTTGGGACTCAGCTGGTTAAGTAGACAGAATTCTCTCTCTCTCTCTCTCTCTCTCTCTCTCCTCTCTCTTCTCTCTCTCTCTCTCCCCTCTCTCTCTCTCCTCGTGTGTGTGTCGTGTGTGTATTTCGTACCTTTGTTTCCATCCCTTTCAGCAGAGAGGGAAGAGGCAGAGATACATAACAAGACTGCAAGAGACGTATTCCTTCACCTTGAAGCATGAAAATATCACCGAAACACATGGACGTGATGAGCCAAGAATGC
This sequence comes from Conus ventricosus, assembly GCA_018398815.1. Lineage (NCBI taxonomy): Eukaryota > Metazoa > Mollusca > Gastropoda > Neogastropoda > Conidae > Conus > Conus ventricosus. Next base: position 9,220,483 of record CM031621.1, read on the forward strand.
GTTCGTTTGATCGGTCAACAGTGCAAAGTGACCAGTGTTGGAGATATGGGTGGAGCTGTCACCACTTCCTACAGTGTTGGAGATATGGGTGGAGCTGTCACCACTTCCTACAGTGTTGGAGATATGGGTGGAGCTGTCACCACTTCCTACAGTGTTGGAGATATGGGTGGAGCTGTCACCACTTTCCGCAGTGTTGGAGATATGGGTGGAGCTGTCACCACTTCCTACAGTGTTGGAGATATGGGTGGAGCTGTCACCACTTTCTACAGTGTTGGAGATATGGGGAGCTGTCACCACTTCCTACAGTGTTGGAGATATGGGTGGAGCTGTCACCACTTCCTACAGTGTTGGAGATATGGGTGGAGCTGTCACCGCTTCCTACAGTGTTGGAGATATGGTGGAGCTGTCACCGCTTCCTACAGTGTTGGAGACATAGGTGGAGCTGTCACCACTTTCTACAGTGTTGGAGACATGGTTGGAGCTGTCACCACTTCCTACAGTGTTGGAGATATGGGTGGAGCTGTCACCGCTTCCTACAGTGTTGGAGATATGGGTGGAGCTGTCACCGCTTCCTACAATGTTGGAGACATGGGTGGAGCTGTCACCGTTCCTACAATGTTGGAGATATGGGTGGAGCTGTCACCACTTCCTACAGTGTTGGAGATATGGGTGGAGCTGTCACCACTTCCTACAGTGTTGGAGATATGGGTGGAGCTGTCACCACTTTCTACAGTGTTGGAGATATGGGTGGAGCTGTCACCACTTCCTACAGTGTTGGAGATATGGGTGGAGCTGTCACCACTTCCTACAGTGTTGAAGATATGGGCGGAGCTGTCACCACTTCCTACAGTGTTGAAGATATGGGCGGAGCTGTCACCACTCCTACAGGTCGCAGACAGCGTGCCAATGGAGAGAGGTGACCACGGCAAGCAGCAGTGAAGCAGCTGGTCTCCTCTGTCCACCTGCTGGGGGCAGGCGGTAACCTATGGGTCCTTGCGCAGAAGGAGAATGTCCCACTAGCAGAAAGTGAAATAGACAGGTGAAAAGGGATGAACGATTTAGTGATAGAGAGACAGGAGATGTCTTCTTGGGGTGCGCGTAAGTAGACCTTTCTGTTCCTTCTTCATGTGCTGGCTTACTTGTTCCGTCATTATTTTAGGCGAAGGTGAAAAGGAAAAAAGGAAAACTGAAGGTGAGAAATGTTTTATTTTGCAATGACGATAATACAGCCTGATGCCCAATGATGTGTAGGTTGCAGAAGTATCAAAAAGTTTCGCAACTCAATGGACATGATGCAACATGAAATTTATGAATGTGAATCCTTCAAACAAATCGGCTGCCGTTCCTGAATAAATCATGTGCATTACCAGCTCCTTTTGCAGTGACACACACAGTGCCCCACATCACATCCCTGGGAAGATTATTCCAGTTATTACATTGATGTTTGTAATGTCTGTGGAATGGTGTGGGATGGCAAAAGAGCTTTTTTATGCTGTCCCTCACAGAGAGAGAAAGACAGGCAGACAGACCGACATATACAATGAGAGAGAGACACACACAGAGAGACAGGAAAGACATAGAGACAGAGAGACAGACAGAAAGACAGAAACACAGAGAGTTAGAGGGGGTGGGAGGCAGACGGAGACATAGACAGAGACAGAGGTACAGACAGGGATACAGAAAGGCAGGTTAGCAGACAGACAGACAGACAGACAGAGAGACAGAGAGAGAGAGAGAGAGAGAGAGAGAGAGACAGAGAGAGAGAGAGAGAGAGAGAGAAAACCAGCTATATGGGCCCAATCAAATACTTCCATTCGCAAGACGACCATCACCCTTTCCCCTTTCTCCTACTGTCCCCTTCCCCCAGGTTGACCACGGCCTTTCCAATGATCCACTTCATCAGCAAGACACTAAGACAGCAGGCTTCACCCCACCTGACCACCACCAGTTCACCTCAAGTTGTTCCCCTTCTTTGACAAAAAAAAAACGCGACGCGTTTAGACCTCTTTGTTCTTCTTCAGGCAAGATAAACAACGCTCAGAACAACGCAAATAAAGAACGAGGAATCACTTGATCACATGCCCATCTTGCGCCAAATTTGATGAGATAAGTGATCACTCGTTCTTTGTTTTCATTGTCCTGACTGTTGTTTCTCTTGCAGGAAGAAGACCTTAGAGGTTGAAACGCGTCGTGTTTTAACTTGTGATCCGTTTGTTCATGTGTGGCGGATAAAGTACTTCAACGTTTTCCCGAGCTATCACGTGCTGGTTCAGGAGGGTGGGTGAAGGGGGAAGAGAGGTGGTGGTGAAGGAGGGGTGAGGGTCAGTCCTCTGTCCATGCCCAAATCCAAACAAAAGCTGATTTTGTTTTAACATGATTATCTTTCCGCGGCCCTGAAGTTCACATTCACAACACATTTTTCACGTCATTGCTCAAACACTATATATTACACCCCTTCCTACCCGTAGAAACACCAGTCTCCAAACATATTGACCAAAACCTATCTGAAACAACATCCGCTCAATCACGACATACAGACATTCGCCTGGACTCGTCCCTGAGTCCCATTTGATCTTGACCACGTTTTGGCTGCCATTGGTTTAAACGATTGTTGCGTAATCTTGACAGACAGACACATTGACAGGCGGGGGTGAAAACGATCGGAGGTAATGATCCTAAAGAAAATTCAGGCCAGGGATGTAACAGGGTGCTGGTTAAGTAGCAACAAGTTATTAGATGAGATTCTTACACACACACACACACACACACACACACACACAGTTCGTGCATGCACACGCGCGCATGCACACACGCACACACGCACACACACACCACACACACACACACACACACACACACACACACACACACACACACACACACACACAGATAAACAGAGACAGTCAGAGAGTAGGTCCAACGCTCCAATCCTGACGAATTACGTGTTTCTTACATTGTCCTGCCCACAGGCACATGACGTACGACAGATGCTCCTCCTTGCTGCAGATGTCCCCTTCCCTGCCTGCAGCCTGCAGACCACCAGATGACAGGCGTTAGTCCCTCCTGCTACCATCATCAGCTTCCATAACCCCCAGACCAACAGATGACAGGCGTGGGTCCCTCCTGCTGCCATCAGCAGCATCCACAACCCCCAGACCAACAGATGACAGCGTCAGTCCCTCCTGCTGCCATCACCAGCATCCACAACCCCCAGTCCAACAGATGACAGGCGTCAGTCCCTCCTGCTGCCATCAGCAGCATCCACAACCCCCAGTCCAACATGTAGAGTCGTATGTGAGCATTCACACAACATCTACGAACACAGCCTGTGTGCTCAAAATGTTTAATAAAGCAAACTAAGTTGAAAAATGTACAGAGCTAAAGTAACACGTAGATCGTTCGTGGGCTTCGTTGTCGTTGTTATGTTTCCAGGGCAATGCCCAGAACGAGGCTTAATTTAATGTCTTTTGATACAAATCATGGTTACCTTACGTAGACATTACACAACAGATGACAGGCGTCAGTCCCCTCCTGCCGCCATCACCAGCTTCCACAACCCCCAGACCAACAGATGACAGGCGTCAGTCACTCCTGCTGGCTGCCATCATCATCTTCCACAACCCCCAGACCAACAGATGACAGGCGTCAGTCAGTCCTGCTGGCTGCCATCATCATCTTCCACAACCCCCAGACCAACAGATGACAGGCGTCAGTCAGTCCTGCTGCCATCACCAGCATCCGCAACCCCCAGTCCAAGAGATGACAGGCGTCAGTCCCTTCTGCTGCCATCACCAGCATTCACAACCCCCAGACCAACAGATGACAGGCGTCAGTCCCTCCTGCTGCCATCATTAGCTTCCACAACCCCAGTCCAACAGATGACAGGCGTCAGTCACTCCTGCTGCCATCAGCAGCATCCACAACCCCCAGACCAACAGATGACAGGCGTCAGTCCCTCCTGCTGCCATCATCAGCATCCACAACCCCCAGACCACCAGATGACAGGCGTCAGTCACTCCTGCTGCCATCATCATCTTCCACAACCCCCAGTTAACTCTGCGGCCCTCCAATATCTACCCTCCACATACAATTTGCCAGAACCCCCATCAATATCTTCCAAATGTCTCCGCCGACGGTATTGACGGAACTGTCTGACGCCTTTCTTTCTGTGATGCTCTGGAATGCTGTGCATACGCCTGTTTTTAGAGCTGGAATATTGACAGCAAATAATACAAGTCCTGCTTCCTCCCCCCATCTGCCCTCACCTCACCCCATTTCTCCCCCCCCCCCCCCCCCCCATCTCCTCACCCAACCTTCCTCCCCAACACCCCCTCCTCTGACATTTCTTCTGATGTGTATGTAATAGATCACTTGTTGACAATGCCTTTACATGGCCTGTAGACGCCAGCTCCATCAACATCTCCACACTGACCCCATTGAATCTTCTTAAATATCATGCTCTGGTTTTATAATAAAATCCATGTTGGGACTGAGCTGGTTAAGTAGACAGAATTCTCTCTCTCTCTCTCTCTCTCTCTCACTCTCTCATCTCCTCTCTCCTCTCTCTCCATCTCTCTCTCTCTCTCTCTCTCTCCTCTCTCTCCTCTCTCCTCTCTCTCTCTCTCC
>CM031621.1:9230108-9237608 GCA_018398815.1 Conus ventricosus
TCATCCTCTCTCCTCTCTCTCTGTCTGTCTCTCTCTCCTGTGACTCTCTCTCTCTCTCTGTCTCTCTCTCTCTCTCTCTCTCTGTTCTCTCTCTTCTCTCTGTCTCTTCTCTCTCTGTCTCTCTCTCTCTCTCTGTCTCTCTCTCTCTCTCTGTCTCTCTCTCTCTCTCTCTCTCTCTGTCTCTCTCTCTCTCTCTCTCTTCTCTCCTCTCTCTCTCTCTCTCTCTCTCTCTCTCTCACGGTGGTCACGTGATTTGACACAAAGCGACAGGCGCCATCTATTTACGCTGCGTAAAATATTTTCGATAATTGTTTGAAAATGCCAGTTACTGGACTTCCAGCGACTGCGGAGACAGCCCTGACCGCCCTGCTGAATGGAGGCAGCAAACGCCGTCGTCGTTCTACGACAGAAGCCAGCCGTCCCTGTGACAGCAACGGGGTCATGCCTGTTCCCCAGGTTCTTTGTTCCCCAGTCTCTATATCCCCAGTCCCGGTGTTCCCCTCAAGAAAAAAAATCGAAATTCAGTCCCTAAGTGCCACAGTTTCGTTGTTCCCCACCTGTGGCGATCCCGCTGTTCCCCATTCCCGCAAATCCCCGGTCCCGGTGTTCCCCAGTCCCGGTGTTCCCCAGGCCCGCTGTTCCCCAAGTTTTTGCCGTTGGTGGTGTTGGTGGGTTTTGCTGACTTAAACGTTGTTACTGTTGTTTTCATTGCTATAGGCGAGGCAGTGGGAGGGCGGGGTGGGAGGGTCGGGTATTGGGGGTAGAGCGGGAGGGCCATAGAAGAGGGTTTCATGCCGACTGGACAGCGCTGGAACCAGCAGGTCAGCACTTGCATGACCCCATCGGTCTGTGTAGACAGTCTAAAAGTAAAATGGCCCGTTGCGAAAGAAAAGGTGCAGCTCATGTAAGTGTGATATAAAGGGATAGGAGTTCAAAGCGTAAAAAGAAGCACATCACTGTCAAAACCCTTTTCTGGCGTCACAAATTCATGCTTTCCGTTCTAGAATCATACACGATCGAAATATTCTGTTTTCCTTACTGTTTTGACCAAACAACTCACAGCGAAATTGCCCCCCCCCCCCCCCTCGCTCTCTCTCTTTCTCTCGCTCTCTCGGTGGGGAGGGGAGGGGGGTGGGCATGTGCATTCCCCCCCCCCCCCCCCCTATTATTTTGTTTACCTTGGGATGTGCCCGGCGCAACCTCTCCTTGTACAGTAGGGCTCGTAGTGGCGCTAACGTGCATTGAAATCGGTTTGGGGAACAGCGCTACTGGGGAACAGAGAAACCTGGGGAACACCGGTACGGGAACAGCGGCACGCTTTTTCGGTCGAGGAACATCGACACTGGGGAACAGAGACACGGGGAACAGCGCTACTGGGGAACATAAAACCCGGGGAACACCGACAGCACACAATGGCGGATCCTGTGTTGAACGGGCATCGCGAGTTCGATACAGATAGAAACCACCCAGCCAGGTGCGACGTGACAAAAAAAGGGCCCAAGCAGAAAACAGACGACGGGAACAGGTTGGTGCAGATAACACTTGTGAAGTGAAGGAACTGGCCTTGTTCGACACAGAAGTGGAAGATCACGAAACACACTGCGCTACACAGGATGTTGTTGAAGAACACGTCCTGTCGACACACAACGACAGCGGGTCTGACACTTCGCATATATACAAGACAGTCTTGGACTTTTGCATTCAGATCAGTCTGACTGTGGCGACATACATCAGGAACCCAGGCCTCGAGACATTATAGAAAGAACAGTGGCGGGCTTTGACACGGGAATTGTGAAGGACTATGCTGCCACTTTGACAGATCAGCAGGTACAGACCCCAGAGGGGGGGGGTGGGGGGGGTACTCGATAGATCCCCGTCTCGATAGATCCCCGTCTCGATGGATCCCCATCTCGATAGATCCCCGTCTCGATGGATCCCCGTCTGGATAGATCCCCGTCTCCATAGATCCCCCTCTCGATGGATCCTCGTTACTGTTTCTTGGATCTACCGAGACGGGGATCAATCGAGATGGGGATCTACCGAGATAAGGATCTACCGAGACGGGGATCTATCGAGACGGAAATTCGTCCACATGTAGTGGGGGATCTATCGAGACGGGGATCTACCGAGATGGGGATCTACCGAGACGGGGATCTATCGAGACGGAAAATTCGTCCACATGTAGTGGGGGATCTATCGAGACGGGGATCTACCGAGATGGGGATCTACCGAGACGGGGATCTATCGAGATGTACCCCGCTACAGAAGACGTGTGCGAGATAAGCACAGGATAAGCACAGGGACATAGCGTTCAGAAAGGTTGTGCTTCGTAAGTCAGAGGGTGTCGATGTGTTGTTGTGGCGAGTCAGATGACATTGTATTGAAATAATCCTGCATGCCAATATACGGAGGACGACTGTGTGTTTTGGCATATTACACAAGACACAGGAACATGTCATCTGAGGAACGTGTCAATCTAGCCCACCTGCGGAAAGGAAGACATGCCAGCAACACACAACACGCTGAGATTCCAAGCACGTGCTCTACGGCGGTTGCACGCTCTCCTCGGCCTAGTTCAATTCTACCTGGGGTGACGGTCCTTCGCTGAACGGATTGTGTACATATATCAGGGACACTTTGTCATCTACAACTTTGCCATGTAATATGAAAGGGGGAAAAAAATGCTGTGGTTTCCATGAGAATGAGATCGTGTGTCGTGTCGCGTTTTGTCAATCGCGCCGATTTGCTAAATGGGTTGTACAGCTTAATAGCAATAAACTTCGTTCGTTCGTCCGTTCGTTTGTTCTCTCTCTCTCTCTCTCTCTCCTCTCTCTCTCTCTCTCTCTCTCTCTCTCTCTCTCTCTCTCTCTCTCCCTCCTTCATTCATCTACTTGTTTCATTTTACATCTTGTGTTGTTGTTTGTACAGTAGAACCTTCCACTAAAAACCCTCAGAACATGATATCTTGTGTTGTTGTACAAATGCTTGTTTTCTTCTGCTACGCGTTCTTCTTCTTCTTCTTTTCTTCTTCTTCTCATTCTTCTTCTTCTTCTTTCATTCTTCTTCTTCTTCTTCTTCCTCTTCTTCTTCTTCTTCTTCTTCTTCTTCTTCTTCTTCTCTCTCTCTCACATACGCACACACACACACACACACACACACACAACACACACACACACACACACACACACACACATACACCGTACTCACTCACACACACAACACACACACCACACCACACACACACACACACACACACACACACACACACATACACACATGATTCTGAGAAAATAAAACAAAAAGGCATAACAAACACAAAGCAAATAAAAGATATTAGTAAACTTACTGCAAACAATCACTGAGAGCTTTCATTCTGCTAAAACGGTTTTGTGAACTGTTTTTCAGTTCGACTTCTGACACTGTCATTGGTGTCCACGATGAATTGCATTTCTCTCCTCCCGTGGGAAACCATCTGGACGCTATCATATTGCCATGGTGTGGAAAAAACCATCATCAGAAACACAACGATGGAAACAGTTGCAGAGAGAGAGAGAGAGAGAGGAGAGAGAGAGAGAGAGAAGAGAGAGAGAGAGAGAGAGAGAGAGAGAGAACGAAGATTTAATGAATTAAGCTTACAAAGCCCATTCTCATGCACAGAGGAGAGGAGAGAGAGAGAGAAGAGAGAGAGAGGAGAGAGAGAGAGAGAGAGAGAGAAGAGAGAGAACGAACGAATGATTTAATGAATTAAGCTTACAAAGCCCATTCTCATGCAGGGGGTGGGGTGGGACTGTTCGAAAATGAATGTCAGAAAACAACATCGCGATGAGGAAACCAAACCACCAAATACCACACATGGAACACCGATGTGATTGTCACTGAGACTTCCAAAAAAAAAAAGTTTATCCACAGTCAACAAGATTTTCCGTTCTCCACAGCTGAATTGCCACTGGAAGTCAGTTGCACATTGTCTCTGTAAAAAAAAAAAAAACAAGAACGCTTTCCATGTTTTTTTTTTTATCATTCCCTGTAGGTACGCCCATAATGTCACTGGTAGTCGCGTTCTCTGGAGGGTCGTTCCGTTGTTCATTCGCCGGAGGCCTGTCCCGATCACAAACCACATTACAATGTTTATCAGTAGAAAGAAACTCGTGGACAAGCGTGGCAGCAGAGAGTCCTCAGAAGAGAAGCCCCCTTCAAGCAAGTGTTTCGGCCCTTATCTCCTGACACTCTAGGGGGTTAAGGGCGGAAACACTTGCCTAAAGGGGCATTACAATATCTATCAACACAGTCTTGATCAGCGCTTGGCTTCACTGAACCAAAATCCAACACCGACACTTCATTGTGTGAAACGGTCACAGAGTCTTTGTGACACTGCTCCAAGTCGATCTCCGTATGCTTGTCACTGTCGCTGTGTTTCTTCTGCAGGCTGAGTTAGAGACGGAGGGAGATGGTTGTCCCACTTGAAGATCTCATCCCATGTACCACGACTCTTGCTGGTTCTGTCAGCGTGGTAGTATACACTAGGAGGTGTCGGCAAAAACAAACCGGATGGAGAACATACATGGTCACTCGCCTGTTTCTTTTGGTTGTTTCTGTAGGTCTCTGCTCTCCTACCTATCCCTGTTCATCTGTGATGGGCGCCTGCAACGATACGCCATGCTGTGGCCTTGAGTTTGCCGTGGCAGGGGGCTGTTCGGTAGTTGAAGAGAATCGCAGAATGACGACAGTTTGTTTTCCTCTGCCCTCTGTTTTGAATGACGACAATGTCATGTCTTCCAGTGCAGCATTGAGTGTGGCTTCTACAGTGGATGGGAGACCTTCCACAGGCATGCTGGACGACTTGCAGTTGCTAGAGGTAGAAATTTATCGCAGCGGCTGAAACACGTCTTCCGGGTGCTGAACAAGGGAGGCCACGAGAGAGAGAGAGAGAGAGAGAGAGAGAGAGAGAGAGAGAGAGAGAGAGAGAGAGAGAACAGGGGGTCGGGTGTGTGTGGAAACGGGTGAGGTTGAGACTGGAAATATGTGGGAAGAAGTAGGTCCTTCATCAACTGACAGGAATATTTTACCCCCACCCCCCACCCCCCACCCCAATCCCCCACCCCCTTCCCAATCTGTGTGTCCAGAGTGGTCCCCGCACAAAAGAAGGGAGGGCAGCAGACAGTTCAGTCAACACAGGAGACGGAGGACAGCTGGAGATGGAGGGACACGTCACGAGTTTCAGCCTGAGAGAGAGGATACAGCTGGGGAAAGGACTGTCCATTCTGAGAGCACATTGCGACATTGGGAGGAGTGAAACATGTTATTTTAAATATTGTTATTATGAATACTTATATAGCGCCTATCCTCGGCTAGAGACCAAGCTCTAAGCGCTTTACAATCCACACTCATTAACACAACGGGCTGCCTACCTGGGTAGTGCTGACTGAAGAGCTGCAAGCTGGACCTTCATTCAGTCGTTTCCCGTGTCATCCAGTCAATATCGATCACTCAGTTTCCTTACTTCCTTCATTCTTTCCATTTCTCACGCAGGGTGCATGCTATGTGTAACGTGTCATCCATGCCAACTGCCGAACTGGCCTTCTCTTCTGGAAGGTTGGTGATGGGATTTGACGTGTGTGCAAGAACACGTGGACATCCTCCCTTTCTGTGGACTCAAGGTATGGAGAGTGGATCATCAGAAAAGAAGAGGATCTGTCCGTGGCAGGGGTGAGTACTAGGGACAAAGGTGAAAAGTGCTGGTGGTGGTGGTGATGGTTTTCACGGGTCTTCTTCTCCCTGTCCACTGTATTCTCATTTCCGTATGAGTCTCTGAGTACATTGACAGGTGGAACATTCGTACACACACACACACACACACACACACACACACACACACACACACACACAAACGTACACACACACGCACGCACGCATGCGCACGCACACACACATACACACACACACACACACACACACACACACACACACACACACACACACATACATACACACACACGTGAGTGCTTTTGTGGGGGTTTTTTTTGCTTGTTTGCTTGTGAGAGGGGAAAGGGTGGTGGGGGTGGCGCAAGTCTGTGTGTAATTGCCTGAAAATAGATAAAAAGGTAACCAACAGGCAGACAGACTGATAGACCATGAGGAATGGATTGACAGATAAAGACATGGAATGAAAGTGAATAAACCAAATGTATAAAGAGACGGACAAGCAGATACACAAGCAACCAAAAGCTGGAGATATGAACATGAATTCATGTAGATGACAGGCACAAAGGAAAGAAGAAAAGCAGCTATGCATGTGCGCAAACATTAAACAATGAAATGGATGTAAAATAATAGGTAGTACAACAGAAGAAAAAAATCACCAGTCTTCACATCTAAACAGACAGAAATAAAACTTCACCGCTGGAGATATGTACTTAAATTTATGGAAGTACAAAGAGAAACGGGAAAAAAAAACACATCTAAGTATGCATACACACCTAGAACAATGGACATACAAAAAACAACAGTAAGGGCGGCAGAAAAAAAAAACACCACCAATTTTCACATCTGCACAAAAAAAAACGCGCTGCTAACCATACATCTGTCTACCACACAATGCCGCAGATTAGAAAAAAAGCTTCAAACCAACCAAGAACTGGGGACTGTAAACACAAATAACGATGAACACACACTCCCATTCACCCACTAAATGCCTCGAAATTGATTGGGAAAGAATCACATTGCACTGGCTTCTCGTAACGACGACAAAACAGAGTTAAAACAAAACATGTGTCTGCGTTAGTCGGCGGCTGTCAATCAGCTTACCTGCCTTCGTCGTCCTTGATGTCCAGACTGCATTGGCGCTTCTCCACAGCGGACCGAGTCCGGCAACGCGTGAACTGACGATGGTTGGAAATGTGTTTATAACACTGGGACCAGAAACCTGCTTTTAAATCATGCTGTTAAGCTGCACAAACAATCGATGTGAAGAATAATCATGTTTTACTGGACTTCTTTAAAACACACACACTCTCTCTCTCACACACACACCACACACACACACACACACACAACGTGTGTGTGTACAAGCGACACTGTCCAGCAGTGAACATCAAAAACAATAGTTTGTCCATTGATTGAGATTTTGACCAGTACCAGCAATGAAGCTTACAGACTTTCAGCGAATCGTAAACCTCACAGAGAGAAGGAGAGAGAGAGAGAGAGAGAGAGAGATTATAAACAAAGCTTGCTCTTATGTCTTACATTGAAGAAATAGGGGACATAAGCATTCATATCTGCAGTGGTGGATAATTCTGCCTAACTAACAGTATGTGCTTGAGTGGGTGAATGGGGAAAAATAAAATAAGTGCTTCTCAAAATGAGCCTTCAGCAAGCTTATAGTTTCCAAGAGGGAGATAATCTCCAATGGGGAGAAAACTCACTAACATATAACTCCTGGTCAGACACCGATTTTTCGAAACCTGATTGTTTCTCCTCAGTGACCGCGGAAAGTGGTAATTT
>CM031621.1:9245108-9252608 GCA_018398815.1 Conus ventricosus
ACTGAAGGCCGAGAACGCATCCCTAAGGTCCAAGGTGGAGGCCAGCCAGAAGGAGACCCTGACGCTGAGGAGCGCACAGAACGACCATGAGCAGCACGGGCGTTCTTGGAGCGTTCGTGTACATGGGCTGAAAGAGGCAGCCAAACCCGCGGAGGAGACAGCGGCTGACTGCATCCAAAAGTGCGTGCAGCTGTTCTCGGAGAGGGTGATGTGGCCGTCAGTGCTGCAGACGTCGAAGTCGCGCACCGTGCAGGCAGACCGGGGGGGACCGACAGGGGGTGCGGAGGGAACAAGCCGCGTCCGATTCTGGTAAGATTTTTTCCAGACAAAAGAAAAAAGAAGTGTTGGCCAATCGCAGAAAACTCAAGCAAACAGGAATTTCAATCAGTAGGATTTGACTGTACTGAACCTCAAATTACTGAAACAGGCAGCCGATCACTCAGCCACAATGTCAGCCTGGGCATCAAACGGCAAAATCATCGCCAAACTCAAAAATGGAAAGACTGTCAGACTGAGCATTGAAAACGAAGTAAACTCCTTCCTCCAAAAGGAAATGTCCCGTTGAGTTATCTATTTTTGAGAGAAGTAATCCCACAGAAAAATATGTTTTCGTTGTTTTGTGCTTTCTTCATTTCCTTAAATACTTGAGTTGTAAAGCAACAGTATGAAGATGACATTTGTAAAGTCATTTTGTGCATTAATACATTTTTCATTAAGTGTGGACCATGAAACTAGTACTTCGTTCTTATGCGATGAAAAAACTGCAACCCTATAGACAGCTCTTTTTTGTACACATGGTCATGTCCTTTGAATTACCGATCAAACTATTAATCAGTTGATATGCTTTTCATTGCTGGTTAATTCTTCTACTATCCTGATAAAGAGGGGTTTGTAGGATTCGATTGAGGAGGAGCAAGTGTGGGAAAATGAGTGCCGGAAATTTCTATTTATTTACTCTCTTTTATTCATGTATTCATTTATATGATATCATTTTTAAAAAAAAACTTCCTCCCCTCCCCCCCCGCCTTGCCCCTCTGCCCCCATCCTCTGCCCCCACCTACCCATTCCCTTCCCCCCCCCTCCCCCCCCCCCCCCCCCCCCGCCTCCTTGCTCCCGAAATCGAAAGCTATAAATTATGCACTCATGAGCATGATGGTAAGAACTGTGTGTTTTGTTTTCTAAAAACTTCCTTTTGCCCCCCTCCCCCCCCCTCTCCCCGTCTATTCTCCTCCTGTCCCTATTCTCTCTGTCTCCCTCCCCGGCCCCCATTCCCATTACTATCCCCCCTTCCCCCTCCCCTCCCCCTTCCACCTCCTTGCTCCGTAATCGAAAGCTATAACTATGCGCTCATGAGCATGATGGTGGAACTGTGAGGTTTCTGTTTTCTCAAAACTTCCCTTTACTCCCCCCACCCCCCCTCTCTGCCCCCCCCCCCCCTCCCCCTGCTCCCTCTACCCCCGTCCTCTGCCCCCACTCCCATTGCTATTCCCCCTCCCCTCACCCTCCCTGTTCCCGAAATCTAAAGCAATAATTATGCACTCATGAGCATGATGGTAGAACTGTGTGTGTTGGTAGGCCTCTTGTGTGTGTGTGTGTGTGTGTGTGTGTGTGCGTGCGTGCGTGCGTGCGTGCGTGCGTGCGTGCGTGCGTGCGTGCGTGCGTGCGTGCGTGCGTGCGTGCGTGTGTGTGTGTGTGTGTGTGTGTGTGTGTGTGTGTGTGTGTGTGTGTGTGTGTGTGTGTGTGTGTGTGTGTGCGAAGGCGCTGGCGTGTAGGAGTGTGTGAATGTAGGTGTATTGGGTATTTTTGGAGGTATAAGTGTGTATGTGTGTGAGGTGAGATGCTTCCAACGTTTCGTTGAACAGTGTTTGGTTTTGAATACCTTCCGGACAACATGTTTGTATATTGGCATAATTTTGTACGGTACGTGTGGAAGTATGGCTCACGACTTTTTTTTTTTTTTAATAAAATTCATTGGTATGTGAAAGTTAAAGTTGGGACTTAACCTGCTGATACTAAGAATGACATAAAACAGCTTTTTCTCGGGTGATTGGAGGATTGCAGAGGCTTGTGAATGATTATGCTCAGTACACTGGCGTGTATAAGGTGTGACACAAACCCTTTTTTGGGGGGTGGGGGGGGGGGGGGGGGGTGGGGGGGGGGAGTAATATGACAACCGACTCCTCTTGATAATTATCTTTGCTACAATTGTGATTCAGAGAACAGTGATTTTAATTTTATGATGAGGATGTTGAGGATTATAATATTTAAGATTTCTTTCTATTGGCGTGCTAATAACATACACAAAACTATTCTACATGTGGAATCGAAGTGGTTGTAACTCATACCTATTGGTCAATTATCACTAATGCCAGTATTGACAGCATCATCATCACCATCGTTGTCGTCATCATTATTAGTCCTAGTATTGCTCCGATTGATGTTGCTGCTGATGCTGCTCGATATCGTTTTCCAATGTGATCATGATTACACACCAATATTGGTAGTAGTCATATTTCTATTGTTATTGTTATCACTATAATTTTTGTTGATTGTTATTATTATAATAATATTGTTATTATTATTATTATTATTATTATTATTATTATTATATTATTATTATTGTTGTTGTTGTTGTTGTTGTTATTATAATTATCAGTATTACTATTACAATGATTATTATTATTGGTGGGTGGTGGTAATGGTAGTGGTAATAACATTAATATTGATATTAACACCCTGCAGTTGATCTCCGTGTTCCCTACCCATCAATCTAATCTGAGTGTCCTTGTAATTTTTTTTTCTATTCCTTCAAGGCACTTCGCTTTGATTTGAACTGCAGACTGATGTATTTGCTTGCTGATTATTGAATGATTGAACTGCAGACTGATGTATTTGCTTGCTGATTATTTAATGATTTCGTGAGTGCATACATATTGGTTTTTTTATTCTTGTTTTTCTGCCAATGTAGGAAGCCAATATTCTTCAGTCACTAGGGTTAAATGTGCAAAACACTGTCCATGAACTGGTGTAGGTGCCTGTGCATGTGGGATTATGTGTGTGCGTGCGCGAATGCCTGCATGCTGCGTGTGTGTGTGTGTAAATGCGTGCGCGCGCGTGAGTGTGTGTGTGTAAGTAAGTGCGTATGGAAGTGTGTGTGTGCGTGCGTGCGTGCGTGCGTGCGTGTGTGCGTGTGTGCTGTGTGTGTGTGTGTGCGAGCGCGCGAGTGAGTGAGTGTGTGTGTGTGTGTGTGTGTGTGTGTGTGTGTGTGTGTGTGTGTGTGTGTGTGTGTGTGTGTGTGTATTTTTTGTGGCCTAAGATCTGTAAATGGTTTTTACTGTGGAGTGCATGTTTAAGAAGCCTCGCAGTTCTTATCTTTTTGATGAATGATCACTTTTTTTTTTCTGGAGAGTAAAATGTGTTTAGGAATGAGAGTACTAGCAGATGTATGTGTAAACATTGTTGAGTGAAAGGGTAAAAATAAAGGAGGTTTTTGAGGTTTAGGAAATGTAAATAGTTTGTAGTCTTGGGTGTTTTGTTTGAGAGGGTGCACATTTGTTGTTGTTGTCTTTTTGGATTTCAACCATGGTTCTTTTTCTGGAGAGCTGAGTGGTATCTAAGAATAAGAGTGCCAGTATATGTATGTGCAAACATTGCTGTGTGAAAGGGTAAACGATAAGAGTGCTTTTGAAGTTTAGGAAATGTAAATAATTTGTAATCTTGGGTACATAGTTAATTAGACGCACATTTCTGTTCTTTTTTTACTGGATATTATTCGTGGTTCTTTTTTCTAGAAGAGGTTCACTGCTCCCTGCAGTATTTTGAAAGCAACAGTTTTGTTGTTGTAAGAATGACATACAAGCTCCGCCGAAGCAAGGCCTGTAGTCACCGTCTGAAATAATCTTTTTGTGTTTCTGTGTGTTACATTGAATGTTAATTCGTCATGTTTTGTATGTTACTTGTTCACATGTTTGAGTTTTTCGTTTCAGTACAATATAAAACAGAACAGGGTTTGCTAAGACATATGGGGAAAGTGTTACTCACAATGATAATTATTAAATGAGTATCTCTCAATAGCCTCAGCGAATGTACAAGGCCTTGGAAATTTTCAGAAAGAAGGGATGTTTTCCAATTTCTTAGAAACAAAACTCTATATACTATTTACAAGACACTCATTTCACACAAAAGCTAGAGAAACAAGTAAGAGCCGAATGGGGATATGATGTTATTTCGCTTCATATACGTCACAATCAAGGGGGTTGCAATATTATTTAATAACAATTTTGATTTCAAGGTGAAAAAAGTTATTAAGGACACAGAGGGTAATTACATTTTCATTATTATTCGTACTATGGAAAAAGAATTAGCCCTTGTAAACGTTTATGGTCCAAACACTGACACTCCCCAATTTTACACAGATTTACAAAGTAAAGTTCAACAACTGACTTACGACAGAATCATATTTGGAGGGGACTGGAACTAGTTTTAAATCCAGCATTAGACTATTACAATTATAAACATAACAATAACACACGAGCTCAAGAAAAGGTGATAGAATTGTCAAATGAAATGGAATTAATAGATGTATGGAGGGAGAGAAATCAATCCAGAAACACAAAGATACACATGGAGAAGACCAAATCCACCACAACAAGCTAGACTAGACTTTTTTCTTATCTCAGAAAACTTAATCTCCAATGTACGTGATGCTGATGTAAACATCGGTTATAGAAGTGATCATTCTCGCATCTCAATAACATTGATTTTAGCGAGGACACAAAATCAAGAAATTTTTGGAAGTTTAATGCATCACTGCTAAGAGAAGAAAGATATGTGATCTTGTTAATGAAACTATCAAAAATACAAAAGAACAATATGCTGCATTAATATACGAAAGAAAAGAAATTGATAATATTCCTTTAGAAAACCTTTGTTTTACTATTTCAGATCAGTTGTTCTTAGACACGTTTGTTTATGGAAATAAGAAAAGCGTCAATGGAATATAGTGCAAGAAAGAAAAAAGAAAACGCACAGGAGAAAAGAAATTAGAAGAAGAAATATCAATCATAGAAAACAAACTAAGCAAAACAATTGAAGAACAGCATCAACTACACAATAAAAGAGAAGATCTTGTAGCACTGAGGAAATCAAAAATACAAGGAATATTAGTAAGAAGCAAAGTTGAGATGGGCTGCAGAAGGGGAAAAGATAACTAAATACTTTTGTAACCTTGAAAAAAGACACTACATTAGTAAAGCAAATGTATAAGGTCATTTCAAAAGATGGACATTGTCTTGAAAAGACAGAGGATATCCTACAAAAACTAGAAATTATTATGAAAACCTATATAATGAAAAAGAATGTAAAGCCACAGATTTAGAAAACTATGTTAATAACCTTCCAAAACTGTCAGAAACACAGGCAGCCTCACTTGAAGGTAAGCTTACTCTTGAGGAAGCATCGCAGGCACTCAAAAACATGAAAAATGGAAAAAGCCCTGGAACAGATGGAATGACCGCAGATTTTCTTAATTTTTTTCTGGAAAGAAATAGGTGTTCTAGTTGTTCGTAGTCTAAATGAGGGCTTTGAACAAAACAGATGTCGATTACACAGAGAGAAGGTATCATAATTTGTCTCCCTAAGGGAGATAAACCTAGAGAGTATTTGAAAAACTGGCG
The DNA here is from genome assembly GCA_018398815.1 of Conus ventricosus. Taxonomy (NCBI): domain Eukaryota; kingdom Metazoa; phylum Mollusca; class Gastropoda; order Neogastropoda; family Conidae; genus Conus; species Conus ventricosus. Next base: position 9,250,784 of record CM031621.1, read on the forward strand.
TCCCATTTCCCTTCTTAATGTTACTTACAAAATAGGATCGTCATGCATCGCAAATAGAATTAAATCAGTTTTGCAAAAACTAATAAATGAAGATCAACAGGGTTTTATCAGTGGCAGATATATTGGTGACAATGCAAGACTTATTTATGATGTAATCTATTACCTAAAGAAAAAAAACTTGCCAGGACTTTTAGTTTCACTGGATTTTGAAAAAGCTTTCGACTCTATTAACTGGAAATATATGCATAAAGTAATGAAAGTTTTTGATTTGGGAATGACATTTGTAACTGGATAAATGCTTTTTATACCAATATAAAATCTTCAATCATTGTGAATGGAAAAGCGTCGCAAAACTTCCCTATTAAACGCGGATGTAGGCAAGGAGATCCAATATCTCCTTACTTGTTTATTTTATGTGCAGAACTATTGGCATGTAAGATAAAGAAAAATCAAACCATACAAGCATACAGCTGTCAGACACGCAATGTAAAATCAGTCAATTTGCAGACGACACAGTGCTGTATCTAGAAGGAGATAAAAAATCGTATGAAACAACTTTAAAAATCCTCCAAGAGTTTCAATGTATATCAGGATTAAAACTAAATTATGAAAAAACTTGCAATGTGTGGATAGGCAATAAATGTAATAGTGAATGCAGATTTTTACCAAATCTCAAAATGACTTGGAACCCCATAAAATTTAAAATCTTAGGCCTTTGGTTTACAAATGATCTAAGCAATGTACAGAACTAAACGTAACAGAAAAGTTTCAAGAAACTAAAAAACTATTCAATGTATGGATGAAAAAACAACTACACCCCTTGTAGAAAAGCTATTCTTAAATCGGTTATATTGTCAAAATTAACCTACTTGTGGATCATGCTCCCAAACCCACCTGACAACATAGTTCAACAACTGCAAACAATGTGTTTTAAATTCGTATGGACAAAAAAAGGGATAAAGTTAAAAGGAATGTAGCAACACAAGATATACAAAATGGTGGAATTAAAATCCCTCACATAGCATCATTTATTAATTCACTAAAACTAACATGGTTAAAGAAGTGCTATGCACAGACGTTCAGTGCAAAATGGAAACAAATTCTGATTAAAGAATGCCCACAAGTTTGAAATGCTAGAGGAGTATGGGTCTTCGGTACTTAAAATTGGAGTCGCCCAATAAATATGTTTTGGAAAGATGTTTTCAAGAGCTATATACAATTCTTTGAAAAAATTGATTCATACGACAATAAAGACATACTGATGGAGCCCCTATTTACAATAACAAATTCAAGATCGATGGAAAGGAATTCTACTTTGATGAGTGGGCAGAAGGAAATGTTTTCCATGTAAAAGATTTACTAAAAGAGGATGGTAAATTCATGAATGTTAATGAGTTCCAAAACATCTTGCAACGTCCAGTTCAAAGACTGAAATATTTTGGCTGTGTAAGTTCTATTAGAGAATTCTTGAGAAAAAAGGAAATAAAATTAGAAAACAACAGAAACGAAGGAACTGAACACCACAAAGCCTTTAGCCAAATGATTCATGCTGCCAAGGAGCAAAAATATTCTATGAAATACTGATTGGTAAACCAGTGTTGCCTAATGCATGTGGGGGATGGAAAGAAATCTGCAAATGGAAATTCCTTGGCAAATATTTTCATGGAAACAAAAAAAATAAAAGAAATAAGGTTAAAGTGGTTTCAAATAAAAATTTAATTATCGGGTTTTGGTGACAAATTCAATTCTAACAGATATGGGAGTAACAGAAAACAACAAGTGTAGTTTTGTGAAGATGTTAAAGACTCCATTTTGCACTACTTGT
>CM031621.1:9257145-9259645 GCA_018398815.1 Conus ventricosus
AAAAAAACCCCCCCCCGCAACTTTTTAAAAAAAAAAAAAAAAATTTTTTTTTTCTCCCCCCCCCAAAAACCCCCCGTCCCCGGGAGAAAATTTCCCAATTTCTTCCCACGGGGAAAAACCCTTTTCCCCAATTACCCTTTTTAAAGAAAAAACAGTCTTCCACATGTATCCTCCTCACCTGAAGATAAAATAATCAGTTCCGCTTCAAAAACCGGCCTTCACATTCCGTTATCCAAAAAAAAACCCGGGCCCAGGAATACATAACCCCTAATCACGAACCGCCTCCCCAAAAGTAAAAGTTTTTCCCTCCCTTTTCCCTAAATTCCCTGTCTCTCTCTCTGAGACAATATACTCCCCCCCTCAAACCTCCTGTCCTGGAGATACGGTCCGACTTTCTTTTCCCGGGAGTTCTTCTGTCTCTTGAGAAACGACGATTCAACCCTCCCCTGATTTGGTACCTGCTGGGGCTGAACTACCATGTTTCCCACACCATGGCCATTTTAAAACCCCCCCGGGGTGAAAGGGGAAGGGGAAGGGGCGGGGTAAAAGGGTGAAGGGCTGGAAATACTGTCAGCAAAGGGGACCACCGTCCTGACAGGTCGAGTCCTAGGCCATCTGCGGGGTTTAAAACTACCTTTCCCCCCTTCCCCCTAGTGATGCATACTCAGTGTTCAAAACACATGACCACACCTTACCTTACCACCCTTTTAAACCTCACCAGGGGTCACTTTAAACCCAATACCACACGTTTTTTTAAAAGAGCATACTCACAATTATTTGGGACGCCCGCTACCTATTTAAAAACATATAATATTCTTCCTTAGGGGGCACGGGGAATGATTCAAACTTAATACAGCATGGGGCGCACATGCCTTTATTGAGGCATCCAGACACACACACCAACACACACACACAACACACCACACACACCACCCCCCAAACACAAAAAAAAAATGCTCAACACATACACAAACACACACACCCACACACACACACCCACATACCACACACACACACACACACACACACACACACACACACACACACACACACACACACACACACACACACACACACACACACACACACACTGATGTGTGCACACTTGTGGTATGCATGCACATACACGCTTACACAAACATTATGCACGCCTATACACATTTCCATACATCCAAAAACTACAGACATATCCTCCCTCAAATTACTGGTTCCCACTGTAAATCATCCCCCTAATCTGAATCTGTTCCAAACAGCCACAGAGTAACGTACAAGTCCTGTGGTCCCTCCACACTCATATCAACTACAGCCCCCATTCTTTTGCTTCACAAATAATGATTCCCTGACTTGCTCAAGTGTGAGGAAGCGACTCGTGTCTCTGGGGGGGAGGGGGGGGGGGGGGGGGGGGGGAACAGCATGGCTTTCATCTGCATACATGTTCCCGTTAAGACCTGTGTTCAGACCCTGTTGGCATGACAACATGCAGAAGTTCAATATACAGCCCATGCGTCCAAATAGTCCATACACTGCAGTGTGCTGCAATTTTGCGTGCATTGTATAATTTGATCACGCATGTGCACACGAGTTTCACAGTTCCAAATGGATGTACGCAGGAAAAACGCAGTGTGGTTAGAAGCTTCACAACTCTGTGTGAATGTGTGTGTGTGTGTGTGTGTGTGTGTGTGTGTGTGTGTGTGTGTGTGTGTGTGTGTGTGTGTGTGTGTTGTGTGTGTGTGTGTGTTGTGCGTACGTGCGCGCGCGCGTGCACGTGCGTGCTTGCATGGTTATGTGCGTGTCTGCATGCGCGCGTGCATGTAATGTATCTGTGTGTCTGTGTCCATCTAGCTGTCTATCTGTCTGTCTGTATTTCTGTCTGTCTGCCTGTTCACATGTACGTGTGTGTTTATTGTGTGTTTTGTGTGTGCATATGCATATTGTGCATGCAAAACACACACACACACACACACACACACACACACACACACACACACACACACACACACACACACACACACACACACACACACGCACGCACGCACGCACGCACGCACGCACGCACGCACACAGAAACAACATAAAAGGCTCAGACGTAAAAGCAACACATTTTCAATCGCAATGAATTCACAAAACTAACCAGCTCCAAAGAGAGACGCATCACTGTTACCTCTAAGTTCATTTTCACCTTCATTCAAAAATGAAAGGACAGAATTACTTTTCCTGCAGCCAAACAGGTACTGTCTCTCACACGTCATGACTTAGCTGCGAGGACCAAAGGGGTCTCTTGTGTCTCTCAGGAATGGTGTGACGAGCAGTGGCGTGCAGATTCCCACTTCAGGCCTGAGTTCAATTCCCTCGTGAATCAACAGCCTTGACAGCAGGCAGATTGTGTGGTGCTGGGTGTCATCAGCTGAAAATGTCGGTCAGCTGTGTGTGAGGCCTTGGGAAGTAGTGTCTGTATATTGGGAGAGACACGGATAGAAGCTGATTGAGATGGAGCACAACA
>CM031621.1:9262145-9269645 GCA_018398815.1 Conus ventricosus
TCACTCTTCCTTTTACCTTTCCATGCTCTACATATCGATCTTTCCTTATTGCTCCGTCTTTGTATTGTTCCTTTATTTTTGTTAGTCTCCTTTTTCCTCATTTGTTTGGCTATTTTTCTGGGTCTTCTCCAATTCCACCCAAGAGCACTCTTCTCCCACCTTATAGCAACAGCTTTTTTCCTCGTTGTGCGCATCACTTATGTGCGGTGAACAATTGCAAGCTACTTTGTTTTTGGCTCTCTTCTCAATACGTGTCTGTGTGCCTGTCTCTGTGTTTAATGCGTTCTTATGAACGTTCTGGCCGATAGAAAAAAATATTATTAAACCATTTCATCAATGTTTTAGGTTACCTGGTCACATAATTACTTTCACTACCCACACACACACACGTACACACACACACACACACACACACACACACACACACACACACACACACCACACACACACACACACGTACACACACACACACACACACACACACACACACACACACACACACCACACACACACACACACACACACACACCATACACACACACACTTTCTGTCTTTCCCTCTCTCTCACAAACACATACTGAGAGAGAGAGAGAGAGAGAGAGGAGAGAGAGAGGGAGAAATCATGTTATTGTGTATAACAGTCTGGAGATGTGGGCTTGTAAAGGTTATAGTGCGTTACTGGAGCAGTAAAAATGATCATGAAATAACCATGGTCTTTTTCCTGTTGGCAGCTATGTAAGTCTTCCAATCCATGCACACACATGTAGAAGGAAGATGACTTGTGTAAACATTCTCACGCACACGTGTTTTCATTCTCACATCCATTCAAATACGCAAGCGCGTATACAGAGAAAGAGACTCGTGACTCGTGACTCGTGACTTTAATGTGAGGCCATCAGCCTATTCACATGAGTACGCAACAAGAAAAAACAATTTTATATAATTAGAACAAAATGTACCATGACTGCAACAAAACATTCTTCCATGACAGTATGTACATGCAAAATTCATCTTAATTGTACACACATGCTTCTTAGTACGTTCTTCCTTTTAAACATAATATAGGTATATATATTAATTATTTTAAAACTCATGATATGAATGCTGTTGATACTAGCATGCAAAACACATGTTATCAATTACATTTCCCTCATCGTATTTTCGTTTGTATACAGTGGAGACCTTACTACATCTCGCGTATAACTCCCCCGGAAGGCCGTGCTATTTTTAGCTTTTTTGTTTACTATTTTACGCTGCGCCCTCTACCTGCAAAGGAAAGGAAAACCCGAATTTTTGGGGTCTCCCCTATAACCTTTTGACACCAGGTGTGTACTTCTGTGGCCCTGTTCATGGGTTTTGGGGACTTTTTTTGTTCGTTCGTTGGTTTTTGCCCCCCAGGGAAAAAATTACTAAAGCCTTCCCGCTTCCATGTATGGGTTTTAGTATTTTCCCTTTCGATTATTTTCACTTTAATTGTAGTTTTCCCTATTTCCTCAGCCAGTTTTATCATGTTCTGTAGGACTTGTCGCACTTGCCTCGTACCATGTCAAAATTTGCCTGTTGGCCAGCTAACCACCGCACCAAAATGGCGGGTTTAGACCTTCCCCCTTTATGATACAATTCGGACGTAATTCTACGGATCTGTGTAAAACCCTTGAAAATTTTAAATGAAGCCATTGTTAATTTACTTACACCAGTGTGAAACCCCGGGGGCATTTTCCAGACATGTGGTCTGCAAATTTAAAATTTGTATCTTTCCCTCCCCCACCAACAAAACATGAACAGACAACAGTCAAAAAAAAATATGCTGTACACAGACAGACATGTACAAAAGAAAATAGCATATAAAACAGACAGACATGTAAAAAAGACCCCCCGGGGGTTTGCAATTTTGACGTGGTCGGGGGCTTGCGTGGTCTGTGACCCCTTTTGGGCTTTGCGGCGGGGGCATCAAGTTTGGAAAAGGGCTGGTTTTTTCAAACTGCTTCTAGGCCGAGAAGCTAAATGCTGCCTGGCCTAAGCTAAGTGGTAAGGATTTGAGCCCGGTGGGGCTTCCATGTGGTGGTAAGGGTGGGGATCTGACTAAAGAAACCCGCCTTTTCTTGTTTTCTCCCTTTTCCTTTTTGCCCTTTCTATCTTTGCTCCCCTTCAATCTTTTTTTTCACCCCTTTTTTTTTCTCTCTGTGGTCTCCTTAAGCCCCCGCTTTTGCCGTGCGGGCGACCTGTGTCGAGGGGGAGACCTGGTGATTGAGGGGCCAGGGGCTTGAGGAGGCCAGTGCCCAACCTTTCACTTTGGCTCGGCCCTCTCCAGACAGGGAGTCCCCTTTTTGGCCCGGGTGACAAAAGGGCTCCCTTTTTGGGGCGGGGCAAGACGGGCAGTTCCCTGCGGCCAATGAACCCCTGCATGCTCGACTCCTGTTCCCGGGAGTTGAGCATGTCAGGGGGGATAGGGGTGTAGCGTTCTTTTGTGATGTCTCTCCTGAAGCCGGGAAAGGGGGGTCAAGACATGGTTTTTGGCCCGGGGCCCCTTAGGGGGGAAACCCAAAGGGTGGGTGGGTAAGGGGAGATGAAATCAATAAAAAAAATCTGGCTTTTTCTAAAAAATCCCCCCCCAAAAAAAAACAGAAGGGGAAGGCAGCACCCACTATTTCGGGGGATTTTTCAATCGAAGGGACTGGATACGAGGTTAGCAGGGAAAGGGATTCGGGTTTTCCTGGCCGTATGGAAGGGCGGAGCAGGAAAAACCCTTTCCCCAGCTCGAGCCCTTTCGCTATCCAGAAGGTTTCCAAGGTTTAGCAGGTGCCCTAGTCCATCAAAAGGTTGCGGAATGGCTCATTTCTTATTCAATCAATCCAAAAAAAAACCCAAAACAGTCTGAGGGCAAAAAAAGCTCGTGGACAGGGAACCCGGGTGACTCCCCAAAAACAATTGAACTGCCAAAGGGGGTGATTCGATCCCGAGATTTGACAGGTGTTCGAGGCGGAATCATGAGGAACGGCTCCCGGGGTGTGGGGAGGTGCAAAGGGTGACGGCAAAAAAGGTGCAAAAAAGAGGGCCCCCAAAAACCCCTCTTTCTGACATTCTAAAACCCTGTCTGCCTCCACATCAAAGTCGGTTACTTAAAATGTTCGATTTTCATTTATGTTCCGTCCCCCTTTTAGGTCTTAGATGCCAGAGGTTTGGCCATGTCAGAACCCCTGTTCTGGGCAGGGGGTGTGCGGTGTTTGCCAAGGGAACCCATATGGGCCGTGAAAGATCTGGAACTTTTGCGAACGGGGTGACCATCCCTCCTCTTCACGAAATCCCCCTTGGATTAGGAATCCACAAAAAAAAGAATAAAAACAGAAAAAAAAACTTCCCTTTTTTTAGGGCCCGAAACAGGGTTTTTTGGCAGTCAGACGCCAACAGCTTCTTATATGCTTTTGGCCGTAAAAGCGTTCCCACAGTTCCCCACTCGGTCATCTCGCCCGCTGATGTTTATTTTTTCAAGACATTTCAAGAGAATTGTAAACCTTGGGGAAGCAGGTCCCCCCCTCCCAACCCAAAGGGAATCCCCGGGGGAGGCAAAAAATCCGCCCCCCTCAGAGCCCAGGTCTACAACATCGGCTGGGCAGATTAAAAAAACCAGCACTCCCGCCCGAACTCCCCTGTACAGTGCCCTCGGGCAAGGGGGTTTTAAAAACCCCGTGTGGGAAAGGTGGAGATGAGGGGAAAAAACCCCACCCTCTCCCAAATCCCGACCTTCTTCACCGGGCAAGTCGCCCGCAGGTCTGAAAAGCAAACAGTCCGGGGGACAACCTCAAATAAATTTAAAACCCTTAAAACAGACGTTGATGAGGAGATGATGACTCTCTCCCTTTTTGCCCTCTGCACCCGGTTTGTCTAAACCATGGAAAATCCGGGACTAAATTCCAATTTTGAGGAGCTGCACTTTGTGTCAATTATAAAACCTTCCGTCGTGGGTCTTAGGAAACTCAAATTCAAAGCCAAAGACCTTCCTCTTTCTGGGTTAATATTCTTTCTAAACCTGCCCAAAACCTCCACTTGGGGTGTCGGGGGGTGTTGCCCTTTTTCCCTACATAAACTCTCTTAAGTCCGGGCGCTCTGACTACCTCCCTTCAGGCTTAGCTTGAGAGCACTCTCCAAAGACTGTGCAACTGTTTTCCTTTTTCTCCACCTTTTGCCCGGTTTGCGTCAGGACCTTTTCAGTCGATGGAAACCTTTCCCCGCCTTTTTTTCGTTGGGTGATTTAAACGGTCAAATCCTCTTTGGGTAGTGTTTTAGTTCCATCATCCAGGTCTCTAATTTAGGATGTCCTTTTGGGTTTTTGGTTTGTGTTGTTGAACGTCGGATCTGCAACTTACCCCACCTTCCCCCGGTTCACTTTTTGTGTTTAGATTTGTCGATTTGTACCCCTCGTGGCCTGGCTATGGTTGGGCTGTCCCGACGATCTGCACGGAAGTGACCATTTCCCCGTCCTTTTACAACCCGTAATAATGAACCGTCTCTGTCCCAAATCTAAATTATAAGAAAGCAAACTGGGTCTTTTGCAGCCACTATTTCTAAGGAAAATTCCCGGGAACTGATTTTTCTTAGAGTCCAGACCCCGCGAATTTTGAAACACTGTCACAAATGTCAAAGCCTGTATTCCAGTGCTTCCGAAACTCCAAATGCCCAAACACCCCGGTTCGATTCAGACTGCCAACAAATTTCCAAAATTCGCAAACGGGGTCAGCGTCGGGGATACCAACGCCTTCGGGCCCAACGCTCGGCCCCTCAGAAACTCCCTGATAACGGACACACTTTCAAAATCAAAACGCAGTCCTGGGGAACTTTTTGCTCCGGGGACACTAAAAAATTTATAGGACTTTTTTTCAACGGGGGGAAAAAAACCGGGCACTGCCATTATAGGACTGTTTTTACAAGGGGGAGAAAACCCGACGTCTGCCTTATAGGATGTTTCAACAGGGGCAGAAAACCCGGGCGATCTGCCATATAGGATGTTTCACACCAGGCAGAAAACCAAGAAAAAAGTGTGGAACATCATTAAGAAAAACAAGGAAGAACACCTGTCCCACTGTAACCATCTCAAGTTTTCGGCTCTTTAATAACAAAAAAAAAGCAGTTGCTAAACTGCTTTTCTTAACCATTTAAAAAAATTCCCCCTCTTCAAAAATCAGCCATTTTGTCCAAAAAAAAGCCCTTAAGAAAAATCACCCCGCAACTTTTCGTAAACAACATGGAAACAAAAATCTTCCCCTTTTACGTTAAAAAAAGAAATTCCTTACTTTCTTGCAGGATTTCCTCTCCAGGTATAGATGAAATCCTTATAACTTTTGAAAAAATCTTCCGCAAAAAGGTCTGAAATATGCTACAGTAACAACCTGTTGGGGGTATGGTTTCTTCCCCCTTTGGCGAAAAACCCCCAATTCCAATTTCCCCCAAACCCGGAAAAGATCTTTCTAACCCCTCAAACAAAAGTCCCATAGCTTTGACCAGCTGTGTCTGTAAATTGATGGAGAAAATGGTCAATGCTAGGCTCATGTGGAAACTGGAAACCGATGGCCTTTGGCGAAAGAACAGTGGGTTTCCCCAAACATCGGACTACAGTTGACCATTTGATTCGTCTGGAATCTACACTTCGGAACGCCTTTTTGAACAGACAGCATGCAGTGGCAATTTTCTTTGACTTGGAGAAGGCCTACGATACCACCTGAAGTCGGGGATACTTCATGATCCCATGATCTGGGTTTTCGAGGTCATCTTCCACTTTTCGTACAAAATGTTTGGCAGAACGACAGTTTCAGGTCCGGTTGGCACCACTCTCTCTGATGTTCACGAGGCAGGAGTTGGGTGTTCCACAGGGGAGCATACTGTCTCCTGCCCTCTTTAGCATCAAGATCAACAACATTGTTAAATCAGTTCAGCAGGGCTTAGACTGCTCATTGTTTGTGGATGATTTTGCTGTCTACGCAACTGGAAGCCTGTACCCGAGTATCCAGCGCAGGCTCCAGCTTTGCGTGGATAAAATTCATCAGTGGGCGTATGAAAACGGTTTCACCTTTTCTCCTACAAAGACACAGTGTATTCACTTCCATAATTTCCGTCAGTTTTTTCCAGATCCTGAACTTCAAGTAGGGAAATCTCCCATTCCAGCTGTCAAAGAGGCCAAATTTCTAGGAGTGATTTTTGACCAGAAACTTAACTTTCTCAGCCACATTAAAAACCTCAAAACTGCTTGCCAGAAAGCACTGAATATTCTGCGGTCGTAGCGCACCACCGACTGGGGCGCTGATAAGAAAACTTTGCTGCACCTCTACAGAGCCTTGGTCCGTTCCAAACTGGACTACGGTTGTGCTGTGTACGGCTCTGCAAGATCGTCTTACCTCAAACTCTTGGACCCTATCCACCATCAAGGCTTCGTCTCTGTCTTGGAGCGTTCCGCACCACCCCTGTGTAACAGCCTGTATGCAGAGGCAGGTGAACCTTCACTGTCCAACCGCAGGCTGAAATTGTCTTTGAATTATTAATACCGACTGTTCTCGGAACCAGAAAAACCCTGCTATGACTGTGTCTTTGACCCTCCGTTCCAAAGTAAGTTTGAAAACAACCCTAAATGTATTCCGCCGTTTGGTCTTCGATGCAGCCTCACGTGCGGAATGCAGGTCTAGACCTAGGAGTTGTGTCGGATTTTCCAAGTTTCCAGATCAGCCTCCGTGGACCTTTTTTCACGCCAGAGATTCGCTTCGATCTTGCAGCTTTTCGCAAAGAGTCTACCAGCTCTCTGGCGTACAAGGCATTGTATGCTGACCTCTGTTCGAAATTCCCATCCTATCAAAAGTTTTCACTGACGGTTCCAAGTCTGAAGATGAGTGGCCTGTGCAGCCTATGCCCTGGGGATCCTTCTCAGATACTGTTGGAACATATACATTCAGATGCTTCTGTCTGTTCTGCTGACTACTGCTCTGGTTCTGGCTTTGAAGATAATCTCACAATCTACGAAGAGGACTTTCTGGTTCTGTCGGATTCGCTGTCAGCCTTGGAGGCCATAGCTGGCCGCAACCTTCAGCATCCAGAACTTTACATTTCTTTGAACTTTTAGCAAGTTGAAAGCGGATGGTTACAACATTACTCTTGCTTGGGTTCCTGGTCATGTTGGCATCGCCGGGAACAAAATGGTTGATCGTTTAGCCAAGAACGCCACAAGAGAGAAACTGTCCAACATTTATAATCCCCTGCTCAGATGTGAAACCCAAAATTAACGATTATGTGAGAGACCTCTGGCAGGAGGATTGGAACACACAGACGAGTAACAAACTCTTTCAGATCCGTCCAAACCTTAAGGACTTCTCTCCCATCTACGTCGGGTGGTCGTAAAGAGGAAACGGTTCTGTGCTGGCTGCACACCGGCCATTCGTATTTTTACCCCATTCTTACCTTTTAAAAGAGTGAAGAAGCTCCGTGGTGCATTCCATGTCATGCGCCACTCACAATGAAACA
>CM031621.1:9289645-9294645 GCA_018398815.1 Conus ventricosus
ATCAACACACAGGTTCCCACTTCCATTGCCCGAGGGATCCACGGTGTGGGCAGTGCAAACAGCAACAGACCATGAAATTAGTGTATTGCACACGCTGTGGGGAAAGGGATCGTTTGATGTGAGATGCCTGTGTCGGCTTGGTTTTGTGTTTGCTATGATCTGATTGCAAGTGCGTGAAGGTGTTTTGGTTGTTGTCTGGTACCTTGAGGTGGGATGAGCAGATTTAGTTTGCAGTGTGTGTGTGTGTGTGTGTGCGTGCGTGCGTGTGTGCATGCGTGCATCTCTCTCTCTTTCTCTCTCCGTGTGTGTGTGTGTGTGTGTGTGTGTGTGTGTGTGTGTGTGTGTGTGTGTGTGTGTGTGTGTGTTTCGTTCATTTTTCATTCAGAGTAAAATTCTAATGTTAACTGGTTGGGTTCTCGCAAGTAGAATTCATAGGATATACACTGATGCTTACATGCACGGGTTTATATATCATAGAACATGGTGCTAACATTATGTTCTCCTATAGAATTGAATGTGATCCTTAGAAACTGTCGCTACATATATAAGATGGTGATGAAGGTGTATTTCACATATCACGTCAGCACGTTTTATAGCATTGAGAAGCTGGTAAAATCATGAACAGGGAATCTGGCGTTGTTCGTGAGAGTCGTATGGAATATTTGTGCCATCTTAATCTTGATGATTAAGGAGGAGGAGGAGGAGAAGGAGGAGGAGGAGAAGGAGGAGGAGGGGGAGGGCGTAGGGGAGCAGACAACTGCACAGTTGTCCACCCCTTCATGTGTGGTGTTTCATGGAGGTTCTGATCTTTGCTAGGTAACATTTCAATGATCCACAAGGAAGGGAGCTGAGATCCGACGTATCTCTGTTCCTCCCCCATCCTCCACGAACACTCTTACCTCCAACTTAGAAAACTCTCTCTCTCTCTCTGTGTCTCTGAATCTCTGTCTTTGTCTGTCTGTCAGTCTCTCTCTCCCTCTCTCTCTCTCTCTCTCTCTCTCTCTCTCTCTCTCTCTCTCTCTCTCTCCTCTCTCCCTCTCTCTCTCTCGTATATATATATATATATATATATATATATATATATATATATATATATACATATATATATATATATATATATATATATATATATATATGTATATATTGTTAAAACAAGTATTAAAAAGGAATACCAAAACTCTACAAATTTGTTTCGAGCGCGTTGCGCTGTCATCAGGATGGTTTTTGGTTTGCCCACCGCCGATGTTATATAAAATCATCGCGATCTATATATATATATATATATATATATATATATATATATATATATATATATATATATATATATTCGTGCATCATACAAGCATGTGTGCGCATGTTCACATTCATTCACATACATACATACAACATCACACACACAAACACACACACACACACACACACACACACAACACACACACACACACACACACACACACACACACTGACTGTCATTTTATCTGTATCTTTTGCATGCATTTGATTTAGACTTCACGTAGTCCATACTTCAGAGGCTGTTCAGTGATGATTCAAAATCGGGTTTAATTAAACTGAACACGTTCAATCCCCCCAAGCAAGAAAATATCTAATAATAATTGAATTCAGCTTCCGATAACACTTTGTAAATTTGAGGGGTACAAGAATTCTTTTTCTTTTTGGTTTCCCTCTCGGTTATGGTATTTTTTTACGAGAAGGTTGAAGGAATGACGAAAAGAAGGGCCTGCTGATCCACTACACAGTTTCTCTGAGAACACCCTTGTTTCCCCAGTAAGGGTAAATTCTACTGCGATAAACGAGCAGGAAATATTTCAGGGGGGGGGGGGGGGGGGGGGGGGGGGGGAAAGCAAGAAACTGGTCGATATTTGAATGTTCGTTCAATCAAGTTGTTTATTAAACGACAATCTTCTAAACATATGTTGTTGCTATAGTTTACATTGTTTTAACGGTTATACTTTTTGTGCTTCATAGGATCATACTTAATCGTTTAAAACTTAGGAATTGTAAAATAACATATCATGCATTTATGGTGGAAAGACTAGAAATGTTCGCATTGTGTCTATATTGTGAGCAGTTCAAACCGTTTTGTCGGAACTGGCTGATCATTCCTATGAACAGGTTTCAACCAAAGTATGATTTATTGCTTCATGGTCCCATTTCTGATTTCTTGTAAACAGCAAAATGTTATTCAATCGTTGCTATTGGTTGATTGTCCTGTTCATTGTAACATTTGATTGTTATTCAATTCCTTTCCGCAGGTATGATTGTTATTCAATTCCTTTCCGCAGGTATGATTGTTATTCAATTCCTTTCCGCAGGTATTCTTTCATCATTTGTTTGCATTTTCCTCATTCAGTAACACTTAATGTGGACAGACGTTATACTGAAGAAACAACACTAATATGCATGCAAGCGAGCATGCAAGCACAAACCTTTGCACATACAGGTCTCACTGTAACCACACACTCAATATCAATCAATATTAAGTTTATGCAACACACATGCAAACGTTACGTACCAAAGTGAGGTACCAGAAGTATATCGCCCTACGGCCAATGTCCAGCCCCATAAACTAATTTCCTGGCCTGTTGTCGTGTCCACTGTACGCACTGTGGGTCTGGGTGTGTCTGTGATAGAACTGCTTTTGTGTGTTTTGCTATTATTTACTAGTATATGTATTTTAATATGCTGTGAAATGAAGTGGGACCATTGTGCAATACTGAAAATCTATTATAGTGTTGTTGTTTATTCAAGTGTGTTTTACTATTGTTTGATCACATATTATGTACATGTATACACTTAAATGCTTCTTTTAATGTGAATTGTAGTCCGACTGTCTTGTTTCTGGTTTTTAAGCAAATTCTGAAAATCATTAAGTGGTGCGTGCGTGCGTGCGTGCTTGCGTGGGTGCGTGTGCGTGCGTGCGTGCGTGTGTGCGCGCGTGCGTGCGTGTGCACGCGCGCGCGCGCGCGCGCGCGCGTGTGTGTGTGTGTGTGTGTGTGTGTGTGTGTCCGTAGTATGTGTTTATCTACATGTATGAAATCGGAAATGAAATGAGGTAGGGAACAGTAAACAATAAACAGTAAATAAGTGGGGTATGTTTTGCTCCCATAAGGAAACCTAACACAGAGTAACTTTTATTCAAGACTGGCACAGCCTTTTAAACTTGAATAAAGTCAGACAAATACATAGACGAACAATCTTACAGTGGGGGAAAAACAAGCGCAGGCCAACAACTGAACTGTCTTCATAGTAATGACCTGGCAAAGATTTGGACTTGAGGGGAGGGGCCGGGGAGAGGGGAGTTTGAAGATGGAGAAACTAGGAACATGAAATTAAAAAAAAAAAAATGTTACAGATATGGAAACTCTTCACTAGCTGCAAAAGGGATTGCGATGGTTCCCTTATGCAGCTAGTGAAGAGTTTCCATATCTGTAACATTTTTTTTTTTTTTAAATTTCATGTTCCTAGTTTCTCCATCTTCAAACTCCCCTCTCCCCTCCCCTCAAGTCCAAATCTTTGCCAGGTCATTACTATGAAGACAGTTCAGTTGTTGGCCTGCGCTTGTTTTTCCCCACTGTTAGATTGTTCGTCTATGTATTTGTCTGACTTTATTCAAGTTTAAAAGGCTGTGCCAGTCTTGAATAAAAGTTACTCTGTGTTAGGTTTCCATATGGGAGCAAAACATACCCCACTTATTTACTGTTTTACATGTATGAAATTTTACATTATAACAAAATTGATCTTTTTTTTATTATTGTTTGTTTATGTCACCAATGTATAGTTAGTCAGCAGCACGATTGTAATTTCTCAGAATTGAGATAATAAAGTATTCTTGTATCTTGTATCTTGTATCTTGGATCCCTCGGGGAAATGAACACAGGCCTGAAGTGGGAAGCTGTATGTTGATGAAAGCGTCTGTGTCCCTTGAGAGACACAGGCCCCAAACTGTGTCTCCCGCTGGTCAAGGTAAAGTCAGAAATGAATTCTGTCTGATGCCACTCCAGTTTTCTGACCAAGGTCTATGTTAGAGGCCAAAGGAAACTGGAGAATCCCGAGTGTCTTAGCTTTTTGCTGCTGTTAGATGTGTGTAACAGTTTCCAGCCAAAACGTATCACTGTGGTAAGTAACGTTTGTATGTTTGTTGCATAGACTTGATATTGATTGATATTGAGTATGCGGTTACAACGAGACCTGTATGTGCAAAGGTTTGTGCTGGCATGTTTGCATGCATGTATATTGTTTTTGTTTCTTCAGTTTAACGTCTATCCACATTAAGTGTTACTGAATGAGGAAAATGCAAACAAATGATGAAAGAATACCTGCAGAAAGGAATTGAATAACAATCATAACTGCGGAAAGGAATTGAATAACAATCATACCTGCGGAAAGGGATTGAATAACAATCATACCTGAGGAAAGGGATTGAATAACAATCATACCTGCGGAAAGGGATTGAATAACAATCATACCTGCGGAAAGGGATTGAATAACAATCATACCTGCGGAAAGGAATTGAACAACAGTCATAACTGCGGAAAGGAATTGAATAACAATCATACCTGCGGAAAGGGATTGAATAACAATCATACCTGCGGAAAGGGATTGAATAACAATCATACCTGCGGAAAGGAATTGAACAACAATCATAACTGCGGAAAGGAATTGAATAACAATCATAACTGCGGAAAGGAATTGAATAACAATCATAACTGCGAAAAGGAATTGAATAACAATCATAACTGCGGAAAGGAATTGAATAACAATCATACCTGCGGAAAGGAATTGAATAACAATCAAATGTTACAATGAACAGGACAATTAACCAATAGCAACGACTGGATAACATTTGCTGTTTACAAGAAATCAGAAATGGGACCATGAAGCAATAAATTATACATTGGTTGAAACCTGTTCATAGGAATAATCAGCCAGTTTCGACAAAACGGTTTGAACTGCTCACAATATAGATACAATACGAACAT
>CM031621.1:9304645-9327145 GCA_018398815.1 Conus ventricosus
AGAGAGAGAGAGAGAGAGAGAGAGAGAGAGAGAGAGAGAGAGAGGAGAGAGAGAGAGAGAGAGAGTACTAAGTGTGGAGCTACAGGAACGCTACAACGTTTACCTTTACAGTTTTTGTTACTCTGTTTGTTTGCATTACATAACCATCTACCTGGACTTGAGAAGGTGCAGGGGAACCAACTATCATGGCGCCCAGAGCTAGCTCCTTCCACTCTGGAACTGTCCAAGGAAGGAATGGCATTTTTCCCCTGCTACTGTGTCTCAAGCTGGCTGGGTAGTCATAGCAGCAAGGGTTGTTTTTCATTGTGGTCTGTCTGTTGTTCGACAGTAATGGCAAACTCGGTGACTTTGTAGAGATGACGCTGTGCTGGAACCTGCAGAACATCTTTCACACAGATCAGAGTTCAGGGTTACAGCAAAGGTCAACATACAGATCAGAGTTCAGGGTTACAGCAAAGGTCAACATACAGATCAGAGGTCAGCGTTACAGCAAAGGTCAACATACAGATCAGAGTTCGGGGTTACAGCAAAGGTCAACATACAGATCAGAGGTCAGGGTTACAGCAAAGGTCAACATACAGATCAGAAGTCAGGGTTACAGCAAAGGTCGACATACAGATCAGTGTTCGGGATTACAGCAAAGGTCAACATACAGATCAGAGTTCGAGGTTACAGAAAAAGGTCAAGTGGCAACAACAAAGTTTAAACCGATGGAAATTGCACTGGCTCTTTGGAAAAAAAATTGAATACGAACAATTTGATTTCATCCTGGAATTTGAGGTCAGTACATCAGTTCAGTGCCATGTGTCAGCAACAAAAAAAAAAAAAAAAAAGTAAAATGATGCATGACTTGTGGACTCCTTACGTTTCCACGCCATTGGCAGGGCGCTAGGATTTTGGAGTGAAAAGTCGAGCAGAAGAGAGAAAGAAATGAAGGGTCAAGTGGATCGTGCTTGCATTGAAAAAGAAACGGACATGAGACCTGCCCCAGAGTCAGGTATGGGGATATGGGTCAAGGACTGGACTGTGCAATGAACACGTTTTGGTACTGGTGGCTGATCTTCTGACAAAAAAAGCCAGGTGCAGACTTTGAGTGTAATGGAGAACATCTGGCGTTTTGGGCCTAAACTGTCACCGTGGACTCGGGACTTCACCTTGCCGTCTTCTGTCGTTCCCGCAGTCTGGGCCAGTTGAGATGGTTTCTAATGGGTGACACTCATCATGTTTGGCGACCTGTCCTGCGGCTCCGCACTGGACTTCTTCATCTTCTGCACGATCACTTGTCGTGTATGAGTCCCACACGACATTCCTCTGCATTCTCCATAAAGAATGGTCGGACAAGTGCATTGTAGGCTGTCAGCCAGTTTCATGACGGATCTGAATCAATGCGAGTACTGCTGTTAATATCGTTTGTCATCATCATCGTCGTCGTCGTCGTCGTTGTCGTCATCATCATCATCATCATCATCATCATCATCATCATCATCATCATCATCATCATCACCACCATCACCATCATCATCATCATCATCATCATCATCATCATTGTCGTCGTTATCATCATCATCATCATCATCATCATCATCATCATCATCATCATCATCATCATCTACATCACCATCATCATCACCACCATCATTATCACTTCCATCATCATCGCCATCGTCGTCGTCGTCGTTATCATCATCATCATCATCATCATCATCATCATCATCATCATCATCATCATCATCATCATCATCATTATCACTACCATCATCATAATCATCATCATCATCATCAACATCGTCGTCGTCGTCGTTATCATCATCATCATCATCATCATCATCATCATCATCATCATCATCATCATCATCATCAACATCACCATCATCATCACCACCATCATTATCACTTCCATCATCATCATCACCATCGTCGTCGTCGTCGTTATCATCATCATCATCATCATCATCATCATCATCATCATCATCATCATCATCATCATCGTTGTCGTCGTCGTCGTCTTCGTTGTCATCGTCGTCGTCGTCGTCGTCGTGATTACTTGCTGTATCAAGGATAAAGGAATGGCAGGAGGGATGACGTGGACCTGTTACCGTTGTGTTCATCGATTGGACACTGATCGCCTGATTTCCACGCCTGGGTGATGGCTTGTGTGATTAACGCTCAGCTTTGAAGTCATCGTTGGCCTCAGCCATGGGATAATTTAATGGCCCTTCTTTTCAACTCCTTCTTTTCTATTTTCCTCCGCCCTACCCCCCCCCCCCCTCCCTCCTCACCCACACACTCACCTCGTCTCCTTCTGTCTTTGCTCCACCCCCACTCCTTGTTCATTTTTCTCTTTTTTTTTTCCCTTTTGTTGTCGCGTTGCTTATTTTTGGTATCCTCTCTTCCTGATCCTTCCTTTGTTTGTATCCTCTCTTCCTCATCCTTCCTTTGTTTGTATCCTCTCTTCCTCATCCTTCCTTTGTTTGTATCCTCTCTTCCTCGTCCTTCCTTTGTTTGTATCCTCTCTTCCTCATCCTTCCTTTGTTTGTATCCTCTCTTCCTCATCTTTCCTTTGTTTGCATCCTCTCTTCCTCATCCTTCCTTTGTTTGTATCCTCTCTTTCTCATCCTTCCTTTGTTTGCATCCTCTCTTCCTCGTCCTTCCTTTGTTTGTATCCTCTCTTCCTCATCCTTCCTTTGTTTGTATCCTCTCTTCCTCGTCCTTCCTTTGTTTGTATCCTCTCTTCCTCATCCTTCCTTTGTTTGTATCCTCTCTTCCTCGTCCTTCCTTTGTTTGTATCCTCTCTTCCTCATCCTTCCTTTGTTTGTATCCTCTCTTCCTCATCCTTCCTTTGTTTGTATCCTCTCTTCCTCAACCTTCCTTTGTTTGTATCCTCTCTTCCTCAACCTTCCTTTGTTTGTATCCTCTCTTCCTCAACCTTCCTTTGTATCCTCTCTTCCTCGTGCTTCCTTTGTTTGTATCCTCTCTTCCTCACCCTTCCTTTGTTTGTATCCTCTCTTCCTCATCCTTCCTTTGTTTGTATCCTCTCTTCCTCAACCTTCCTTTGTTTGTATCCTCTCTTCCTCAACCTTCCTTTGTTTGCATCCTCTCTTCCGCGTCCTTCCTTTGTTTGTATCCTCTCTTCCTCATCCTTCCTTTGTTTCTCCACTTCCTGTTCAGTTTCTTTTCTTTTCAAACTTTTTTTTCTGACAGAAATTGATTTATTTGTTAATTGCTTTTCTTTTTCTTTCTTTTTCTGTCTTTCCCTTTCTTTCTTTCTTTCTTTCTTTCTTTCTTTCTTTCTTTCTTTCTTTCTTTCTTTCTTTCTTTCTATTTGTCTGTCTGTCTTTCTGTCTCTTTCTGTCTGTCTGTCCGTCTTTCTTTTTTTCCCACACGCTGCAGTGACAACAGCCATACCTAGGCCTACAGACCGCTGGTGATCCATTGTTTGGAGTACCCGCTTGGATCAGTGGTACAGCACAGACTTTACAGTCTGGCGTTTAAGTTCGGATCCCTGAACGCCCTTAATGAAAGTTTGTCATTTTTGCACCCTGCGCCTGAATAGCTCATCAGTGGTACAGCACAGACTTTACAGTCTGGCGTTTAAGTTCGGATCCCTGAACGCCCTTAATGAAAGTTTGTCATTTTGCACCCTGCGCCTGAATAGCTCATCAGTGGTACAGCACAGACTTTACAGTCTGGCGTTTAAGTTCGGATCCCTGAACGCCCTTAATGAAAGTTTGTCATTTTTGCACCCTGCACCTGAATAGCTCAGTTGGTAGAGCGCTGGACTCGCGAACCTGGTGATCCGAGGGGTTGTTCGAATCTCTGCCGGGCCATTTCGGTACAGGGAAATATCCCCCTTGGGGTTAACCTTGGTTCTGACTTCAATCGTCTTTCAAATGAGACTATAAACCGAAGTTCCGTGTATGAACGCACACATGACATCTTGCACACATGTACAATCCCATCTCGAACTTTCGGAAGAGAGGGCCAGTTCGGTTGTTGGTATGGATGATATGTATACATGCTGCATGCATCTTCCGTAAAAAAAAAAATCGAAAGAATGATTGAAGAACTGAGTGAATAATATTTGACTGAATGACATGGGAAACGACTGAAAATGGCGCCGGCACGCAGTCCTTTTGTCGGCACTAAGCAGTGTGTTGTGAACGAGAACGTGAATTGTAAAAGCTCTTACAGCCTCGTCTCCAGCAGAGAACAGGCGTTGTCTAAGAAACACTCTCTACAATTTTACTGCGTTGATCTGGTGAAATTCGGATGTTGTGGTATTGGTTCCGTCCCTCTACGACTGTAATACCGCTCTGCACTATTGCGTGAAATGGACACCAAGTCTGAAAAGTAGTATCAAACCAATCGTCCATATGGCCCTGTTTGCAGTTCCGCTATCCCATTCTTTGCCCAAGCATCGTCCCTATCTTGTAAGGTGCATAATATACTATGGGAACATTATAACCTAGTCAACCACACAGAGCCCTTTCAGGCCAGCCAACAAGAAGGGTAACTCTTCCCCCGATGACGAAATAATTATACGTCCGCAACTCCAATGAAATGCTGTCTCCGTCACACAATCGCCTGTGTTGTAAGAAGAATTCTTTTGAAGTTATGGGCGTGTGATTAGTTCAACATGGGCTCAAGACTTACCTTACTTGCTCGTCACTGACCTGCCTCATTTTAAATTTCCTGTCTTTTCAGGCCGGTCAAAAACACACGGCAATACAACCCCTCAAATCTTACAAAACGATCAGGTGCTAAAAAGAAAGATTATTACATCATAGAAAAAGAAATAACTCAAACATCCCACGACATGCTGTTTAGACGGTCAACGTCTGTGGCCGCCTTACGCTAACATCTGATCGTAAACTAACAGCAATGCATACTCCCTTGCCGATCTAGCCTGCACATTGTTTCTCACAGCCATCACAGCACCAGTTCCGGCCAGCGCGCGCCCTCCGCAGAATTCCCATGCAGGGGAAGATGCTGATTACCGTCCTTACCGGTGTCGTCTAATATCTGGGAACCGTGATATCTGGGAATGCGTTCCCAGATTTCCTGAACTTCCAATCGTGAAATCCGGGAACGCGTTCCCAGATATCACGGTAAATCTGGGAAGAACTTGGTTCTGACTTCAATCGTCCTTCAAATGAGACTATAAACCGAAGTTCCGTGAATGAACGTGACAAAAAAAGTGACAAGAAGGCCAAAGATCTCAATTGCACCTAAGTAAATCGTTTCCCACCTTATCTCGAAAATCCATTCTTTTTTGTCCTTCTGAGCTCTGAAAGACCACGTTTCCAGATACCACGGGCATTCACAGATATCACAGTACATTTTGGGAACGCGTTCCCAAAAAAATCTGTGATATCTGGGAAGCCTTCCCAGATATCACGTTCCCAGATTTCACGCGACACCGGCACGTTGGCAGTATTTCTGGCCTTCTGTCTCACAGTGATCAGCGAGAGTGGGGAAAGTGGCTCTGACCCGGTGTTCGTGTGAAATCTGGGAACGTGATATCTGGGAAGGCTTCCCAGATATCACAGATTTTTTTGGGGAACACGTTCCCAAAATGTACTGTATATCTGGGAAGGCTCGTGATATGTGGAAACGTGGTCTTTCAGAGCTCAGAAGGGCAGAAAGAAGACGAAAAAAAGAATGGATTTTCGAGATAAGGTAGGAAACAATTTATTTAGGTGCAATTGAGATCTTTGGCCTTTTGTCACTTTATTTTTCGCACGCGTTCCCAGATTTACCGTGATATCTGGGAACGCGTTCCCGGATTTCACGATTGGAAGTTCAGGAAATCTGGGAACACGTTTCCGGATATCACGGTAAATCTGGGAACGCGTTCCCAGATATCATGGTTCCCAGATATTATACGACACCGGATCTCATTTAACGCGCGCTGACAATCTACGGAATGCACGGTTTCATCAGGTGGGGGAAGGTGTATTATTGTGTTCAATTACCCAGTTCGTATTACTTGTCAAATATCCTTTCTTTGTAGTGGATTCCGTACTTAGTGCATCACTAACAAAACACATCTTTGTGAGTTATTCACAGCAGTGCCAAAAATAATGACACAATGCTGTGTGTGGGACCGCTGTGAGGATACGGTGCTGTTGTTAACGTAGGGGGCCACACACGTCCTTAAGTCCCCAGGCCGTGCTGGCAACCTCAGTCATTCCTCTTCAGTCAACGAACCCAGATTTTGAATTACCAGTAAAAAATTGACACCCCCCCCCCCCCTCCACACACACACACACACCAAATTTAATGCCACAAACATAATGTTAAACAGCCATCTTGATAAACAGACAGCGCAGAAGACAGCTAGTACTCCACTCTTGATAGTGTGTACAGTGTTTACCACCAAGTCACAACAAGATCACAACAAAAAGCTAGCATGTTGTAAACTGCTTTCAGAAAAATAATTTTCAGAGTTTCTAAACCAAAAAGAGAACAATGGTCCACACGGCTGTTTTAACTAACGGCACGGAGAAATCGACAACACAATAGAGTTAACAATGGTGCACACGGCTGTTTTAACTAACGTCACGAAGAAATCGACAACACAATAGAGTTAACAATGGTTCACACGGCTGTTCTAACTAACGGCACGAAGAAATCGACAACACAACAGAGTTAACAATGGTCCACATGGCTGTTTTAACTAACGGCACGAAGAAATCGACAACACAAGAGAACAATGGTCCACATGACTGTTTTAACTAACGACACAAAGAAACCGACAACACAATAGAGTTAACAATGATCCACATGGCTGTTATAACTAACGGCATGAAGAAACCGACAACACAATAGAGTTAACAATGGTCCACATGGCTGTTTTAACTAACGGCATGAAGAAACCGACAACACAATAGAGTTAACAATGGTCCACATGGCTGTTTTAACTAACGGCATGAAGAAACCGACAACACAATAGAGTTAACAATGACCCACATGGCTGTTTTAACTAACGGCACAAAGAAATCGACAACACAATAGAGTTAACAATGGTCAACACGGCTGTTTTCACTAACGGCATGAAGAAACCGACAACACAATAGAGTTAACAATGGTCCACATGGCTGTTTTAACTAACGGCATGAAGAAACCGACAACACAAAAGAACAATGGTTCACACGGCTGTTCTAACTAACGGCACAAAGAAATCGACAACACAATAGAGTTAACAATGGTCCACATGGCTGTTTTAACTAACGGCATGAAGAAACCGACAACACAAAAGAACAATGGTCTACACGGCTGTTTTCACTAACGGCTCGAAGAAACCGACAACACAAAAGCAAAGTGTGTCAGACCCAACTGTCAAGCCATTGAGGAAACAACAACATTCCAGCAATGAAGAACGCGTTTCGACCCTGCTGCCAAGCGATTGAAACGAAGAAATGGCAACACAGAAGTAACGCATTTTGATTCTATTGTCAAATGACTTGACGAAATGACTAAAAAGAAATAATGCGTTTCGTCTCTATTGCCTAGTGACTGACACGAAGACATAAAAATACAGAAGCAATCCTTTACAGAAGCAATCATTTCCACCTTACTCCCAAACGATTGAAACGAAAAAAAAATAGCACGGAAGCAACGCATTTCGATCATAATGCCAAATAATTGAAAGGAAGAAATGACAAAATGACGAAAAAATGAAGTTGAAGAAATGACGACACAAAACCAACGCCTTTCGATCTTCGGCGAAATTATTAAAACAAAGAAATGACAATACAGATGTTACGTGTTTCTACCATACTGACAAAAATTTGAAAGAAAGAAATGGCAAAACAGAAGCAAGTGCCAAATGATTGAAACCAAGAAATGAGACACATAAGAAACGTGTTTTGACCCTACTGTCACGTGGCTAAAAAGAAGAAGAAGAAGAGGAGGAGGAGGAAGAAGAAGAAGAAGAAGAAGAAGAAAACAAAAATGACGACACTGAAATAACGCGTTTCCATAACCCTATTAAACGACGCAATGACAATATAGAAGAAATACATTTGGACTCCGGTACCAAACGATTAAAACAAAGAAATGACAGAACAGAAGCCGCTGCCAAACGATTGGAAGAAAGAAATAAACCAGCAAATGACAGTACCTCTCTTTGGTTCGTTAGTTTGGCAATACAACAATTGAACTTTACTTCTTTATCTTCATTTCCCTCCTGCAGCCGCCGCCCAGTTCTCAGTCGTGACTGTTGTGACCTCTGCCAAGCGGCCATGGTTTCACCCGTGTCTGTTGCTTTCTTTGTTTCTTTGTCTCTACACGAGACCAAGCGAAAGTAACTAGGATCGATCTTAACGAAACTTGATGGGATAAAAACAAAAATGGTATGGGGCCACTAAAAACCCCCATTTTATTTTGATAGGGATCTATGGAGAAGACCGGTGTCGTGTGAAATCTGGGAACGTGATATCTGGGAAGGCTTCCCAGATAACATAGATTTTTTTGGGGAACGCGTTCCCAAAATGTACTGTGATATCTGGGAAGGCCCGTGATATCTGGGAACTTGGTCTTTCAGAGCTCAGAAGGGCAGAAAGAAGACGAAAAAAGAATGGATTTTCGAGATAAGGTAAGAAACAATTTATTAAGGTGGAATTGAGATCTTTGGCCTTCTTGTCACTTTTTTTTTCATTATTTTTTTTGGCATGATTTTCAGCTAGTACTCTCTTTCTGAGGCCTAGTTCCCAGATTTCACGATTGGAAGTTCAGGAAATCTGGGAACGTGTTCCCAGATATCACGGTAAATCTGGGAACGCGTTCCCAGATATCACAGTTCTCAGATATTCTACGACACCGGATCACAACCTGTAAAGGAAACTTGATAAGGAAGACGGAGCTGGGTTCAAGGACGGGGCCATTAACGTGTGGTGGGGATCCGTCGCGTCGACCGGATCACATGGCGCATTCCAGAACTATTCACCGTTGGCAGATGCCTTCGCTCTCCCGAATGTCTTCTAGTTCAGTCTGAAAGTTCCACATCACCCGTCAACTTCATGAGAACGAGCCAGTACAAAGACACGCTACACCTGGGACCAGTACAAAGGCACGCTACGCCTGGGACCAGTACAAAGACACTCTACACCTGGGACCAGTACAAAGACACGCCACACCTGAGAGCAGTACAAAGACACGCCACACCTGGGAGCAGTACAAAGACACGCCACACCTGGGAGCAGTACAAAGACACGCCACACCTGAGACCAGTACAAAGACACGCCACACCTGGGAGCAGTACAAAGACACGCTACACCTGGGACCAGTACAAAGACACGCTACACCTGGGACCAGTACAAAGACACGCTACACCTGGGACCACTACAAAGACACGCTACACCTGGGACCAGTGCAAAGACACGCTACACCTGGGACCACTACAAAGACACGCTACACCTGGGACAAGAGATACAGCAGCGGAACAGCCATGTTTCAGGAACTAAGTTGGACCATCTCGGAAACCAGACGCAGTAAAAGTCCATTTCTGATGCTTCACATGATCTTCAACAGCACGTCTCTTAGCTGCCATGCCCAGCAAACTACTCTCCACCTCGATAAAAAAAAGCCACGCCCAAGTGTCTCTTAGTTTAGCAGCGAGAACCAGTCCTTCGAAACACTTATCTCTTCTGGCATTATTCCAACGTCCCCCCACCCCTTTTACTTCCCGCTTCGGAAACATAAACTCCCTGTCACTCGGGAGCTCTTCCATTTATCTTTTTTTTTTTAAGTTTGCAGCAAATGTAAGAAGTACCGTTACACTAAAGGTTAGAGCTGCGTGGATCGTGTCGGCGTCGACACCGGGATTTGAACAACAGCTAGTTTTGCCCTGAGAAGGGTTCCAAAGAATGAGCAAGAGCGCTGTTTTCTTTGCGTTGATTTGATTTTGGTTTTACTCTTGAATCTTGACTGGACACTCCAGGGTTGTGGGTTGACAGAGTTTTCATTTCATTCTTGCTTTACTTTGGTTTGGTTTGGTTGTGTTTTCTCTACCACATGTTGCCGAAGACTTCTGATTGTTTATATATTAATCAATATATATCTGTCTCTCTGTGTTTCTATGTGTACACCACACACACACACACACACACACACACACACACACACACACACACACACACACACACACACATATATATATATATATATTTATATAATATATATATATATATATATATATATATATATATATATATATATATATATATATCTCTGTCTGTCCATCTGCCTATCTATCTGTCTGTTTGTCTATTCCACCGTCCGTCCGTCCATCCATCCATCCATTCATTTATCAGTTTATCCATCTATCTATCTATCTATCTATCTATCTGTCTATCTGTCTATCTGTCTATCTATCTGTCTATCTATTTACTTGTCTGTCTGTCTATCTCTTTCTTTGTCTTTTGTCTATGTCTATCGATTATCCTATCTTTATCTGCCATCCATCGCCATATCTAAACTAGAATCATCATATGTGTTCTTTGTATCAAGACGTGAGGTTTTACAACATGAACACGTTTCAGCTCTTCTCATTTTCAAGGAATCAAACTCACTGACCATTCGTAAAAGACCTGCAGATAGGTAATAGGCCCGTGACACTTTGAAGCTGGTCCAGTGAGAAGATGTTTGTCTGGGGAATGGACAGATAAACAGAAAGACAGACAGACAGACAGACACACGCCTCCCCATTTGTACGGTTATTTATTTGTATCTCTGGTTTCAGTTCAAAGTGGGCGACTTTATCATTATGACGATAAGTCAGTGCATCTGCCAGCAGTAAAGAACACAACAGATGTAACGAACGAACTGTTAGTTGTTACCAGTCGGAACGACGTTCGTAACGTTCTGTGAATCACATTGGCCCACATATACATTGCCATACGTACAGAAAGGAGACCGTGATGAAGAAACCAAATTTAACAATCTAGTCTAGGACTCAGCTTGTTTTGCTTATGATCCATTTCATTTTCGCTGCAGACACAATGAAATTTCATATCGATCGTCTTCGAAGGCTAAGGATAAGAAAGGACCTCTTTTCTCATTCTGCACCACTACTATTTTTCAAAAGCACTATAAATAGAAGCATTTTCTGATTGGTGCATGAAGATATTTACAAATCATATGTCGCAGACTTCCTTAGGAGTTGACGACGTAACGCAGGAAGAATTCTAACTTAAGATAAGAAGGGGAGGGGAAATGATAAAGAATGAATGTGCCCGCGATCACATCTATGTAGACACATACACATGCATACGCGTGCTCGAATGCAGATGTACACACACGTACGCAGCATGTATGCACGAGGATGCACACGCACACACACACACACACACACACACACACACACACACACACACACACACACACACACGCCGGCGCGCGCGCGTTGCACAAACAAATGCAGAGATTTGTACGTGCACTAGCGCGCATAGACACACTTTTACACACGCACAAGATGTTTGTACAGAAAGCCAGAATCAGGATAATGTACAAACTTAAACTTTATCTGGATGGTAACTCTCTCTCTCTCTCTCTCTCTCTCTCTCTTCTCTCTCTCCCCTCTCTCTCTCTCTCTCTCTCTGTATGTGTATGTGTGCATGTGTGTGTGTATACGTGCGTGCCTCTGTATGTGTGTGTGTGTGTGTGTGTGTGCGTGTGTGGTGTGTGTGTGTGTGTGTGTGTGTGTGTGTGTGTGTGTGGTGTGTGTTGTGTGTGTGTGCGTGCGTGCGCGCGCGCGCGCGTGTATGTGTGTGTGTGTGAACAACTCTCACATCTTGGAACATGTGCGTGTTTTCCTGAATCTAGAATTGACTTACAACCGCCACTCACATTAATCTTTCTCACGTTAACTACACTGTGTTTGTTGATAAACCTGTGCTTTCCACCAAAGGTCTGTTATCTGTAGAACGATCCAGAAATCATTACCAAGGTCTGTTATCTGTAGAACGATCCAGAAATCATTGCCCCCCCCCCCACCCCCCCCCCCCCCCCCCCCCCACCCCCCCACCTCCTTCCACGCAGTTCCCGACCATCGTCACCTACCGACTCGCAGCCTCCAGCTACGGCACAGATCCCTAGCTCTTTGTCGATTTTTATTCAGAATCCACTGCGTTCAACTCATGAACGCAGCATGGAGAGCCGCAGAAGAGCGATGCCTTGGCAATGGAACCCGGGCCATCACTGGCAGCATCTTTCAAATCGCACCCCGCCATGCCGCGGAAGGAGCGAATGACCCCCGCACTTCATCAATCTTTCATAAGCGCTGAGTCTGCGCAGTCTGAGGAGGAAGGAAGGGAAAGGGGGAAGGGGGGGGGGGGAGGACTTGGAGAGCCATCACGCGGCGACAGCGATTCCCGACGCGTGACGGTTGGCTTCCGGAGTCAGGCGAAGGCGATGGGTGCGAGAGTTGGCGGCCGGCCAAGCAAGAGTTAACGTCCAGCAGCAGGCTAGTCAGCGCCGCTCGGGTCGCCGTCCCAGGGCAGCGATCAGGTAGCGGGCGACATTCGTCAGTTGTCTCTTCTGTCTGTGTATTTGCGTAGTCATGCACTAATCTTACACAGCTTCCTATCGATCCACGACTTTACCCTGCCCTCACCCTCCTGCCACCCCCCCCCCCCTCCCCCTCCCCCCTCCCCCCAAACCTTTCTCTCCTCCGTTCTTCTGTCGTTCTTCCTCTACGACTCTACAGTCTTTACCACTTACTGGCTGACTTCTAATGAACTCTTGGCGCCGATGCAGCACTACCGCAGCAGCCAGACTCCGTTCGGCTGTCACATTATTATACACCACCCGCCAAAGGGACGCTACTGTAAGATTTTAGACTGCAGATATATATTTTAAGCTGCAAGCTGTTTCCTTCGGCAGAAAAAAAAACAGCGGTTAAAAAAAAAAAGAATTGTATCAAAAATGAATTTACGATCATTAATAGAGATGAACTAAAATCGGCAGATTAGGGGGATATGCTGGATGTCGTGCCAGCTCAGGCTGAAAGAGTGGAAGTTTTCACTGTGAATGTGGCTCCTTTTCTTTTAAGAAAGGGGGGGGGGGGGGTGGAGAAGGGGGGGGGGACGGGAGTGGGGGAGGGGAAGGGGGGGATGCCAAACGAAGGTTTAATTTTGTTTTGTTTCTCTGTTTTCCGCTACACAGTGCCGGATGTGATTAATTGTGTTCTGTACTTGTCTACCCATTCCCTGATTTCTGCGTCCGCAGCCTTTGTTACTAACATCTCTGTTCTGTACCTTCCCTACCAAATCCCCGATCCCTGCATCCACAACCTTTGTTACTAACATCTCTGTTCTGTACCTTCCCTACCAAATCCCCGATCCCTGCGTCCACAACCTTTGTTACTAACATCTCTGTTCTGTACCTTCCCTACCAAATCCCCGATCCCTGCGTCCACAACCTTTGTTACTAACATCTCTGTTCTGTACCTTCCCTACCAAATCCCGATTCCTGCGTCCACAACCTTTGTTGCTAACATTTCTGCCATACCCTTTCCCATCCCCAGCCACGCAGCCTTTCTCTCCTCATGATAAGCTGACTTGTAGCCAACACTGTGATTGAAAACTGACACGTTAACATTTAAAAATAGGATTTTAGTCATTTTTACGTTCCACAAACATGATTCAGTTTTGGTGTACTGGTATGTCTCTATGTTAGCCAGATAATAAAAGAAAGCATCAAACTGTTGTTTTGGGGTTTTTTAAGCAAAAACATGATGAAAAAATGGAATATAACCCAAGGAAGAATCCACTAATTCTGGTGTAAATCCATAGCCCGACTCCGCGTCAACGAGTGGATCTGACGTATACTTCTATACGACCTGCTTCTGGACAGAAAACGGTGTTAGCCTTACTCCTGGTTATCAGAGGAAGAGTGGCGACGTTGGGGTTCCATTGGCTCCTTAGGTGTCGGGGTTTTTCCTGTCTTTTATTACCCTGTGGTCTGCTCTTCCTCTTTCCAGCTCGGTGGCCTGGACCAGCTGCCTGTACCAGAGGAGACGAGAAAGCCACCACTGAGGAGATTTGGGTTGCATCCCTTGAGAAGGGTGAGGATGGAGGAAGTCCTGGACTCGGAGGTCGTTGGGTTCTCGGGGAGACTGGGAGGATCAGTGGGTGGAGAACTCACTTTGGGGGCATGTTGGGGGGATAATGCACCACCACCCCCATTCACAACGCAAGGATCGTGCATAATGAGAAAGGTTTTTTTGAGACAAAGGATTGCCCTCTACTTACCTAACCAAGGAAAAAGACAACACCCAAAAACTCCAGAGGAAAAAAACAAACCATCCTGCTAATTCACAGGCCGAAGACAGGACTCCAGAGAAGTGTGTTCCCAGGCACCGAATGTTTCTTCCCCTTTCTATCCCTCTTTTTTTCTGAGCTCTTGTGTCGGTTGGCAAACACTGTCAATTATTCAGCCACCCTTCGTCTGCAATACCGCATCGCAGACCAAGAAAAAAAAAAGGGGGGGAGGGGTGGAGGTGGAGTGTGTGTGTGTGTGTGTAGAGGTGGGATGGGGGATCGGACGGGGCTGGGGTGGGGGTGGGGGCGGGGGGGGGGGGGGGGGGCGTAGTGGAGAAGACTGTTTCGTCATTGTTAAAATCAAGACGACGTTGGTGTCCAAAATGACGGCCTGTCCTTAACAGAAAATAACTGCAAATAAATCAGCCACCCTACGTCTGGAGTACAGCATGTCAGACAAGAGAGAGAGAGGAGAGAGAGAGAGAGAGAGAGAGAGAGAGAGAGAGAGAGAGAGAGAGAGAGAATCAATCATCATCAATTAATTAATTTATTGAGGAAGGCTTACAGAGAGAGAGAGAGAGAGAGAGAGAATCAATCAATCAATCAATTAATTAATTTATTGAGGAAGGCTTACAAAACCCATTCTCAAAGGGAGGACTCGATGGGAGGGGGTGTTCGTAACATTACTGTTAAGGAATGAAGAGAGATAATGCATGTCAGAATACAACATCGTGATGTGGAAACCAGATCACGGAAGATATCGGACACTATCACAGTACACAGGTATGACCGCAAACGCGGGTGTCATACAGTCATCAAGATTTCCGTCGTTGACAGCTTCAATGTTGCTGGTAGTATATCAGAAAGCTGTTCATATTCCTGGTCATTTCCTGCGGACAGGCCAGTATGTCGTCAGGGGTGACGTCATCAGAAGGAGCACTCTGCGGTTGACTGACCCGAGAAATGTGTTCAGGATCATCTTCACTGTGCTCTGACTCACGGTCCTCCTCATGTGCCAAGACTTCCTCTCTTTTGTTTTGTACTCCAGGATCTGGTGGCCTGTCATGTCCACAGACAAAGTCACAACATTGTTCACGACACCAGCCGCCGTGGCGAAGTGGTTAGCGTCGCGGACTCCCGGCTGGGAGGTCGTGAGTTCGAATCCCATCCAGAGTCATGTGGGTTTTTCTGCCCCGACCGGCTCCTACCCAGAGTTGAGTTTGCTGCGGACTCAGTTGGGAAGACTGGGACCACACAGTCGAGTTTCATCCACTTTATGGATGCGTTTCTGAGAGTGTTGCTGAAATTTCCTGACCAACACTGCAGGTGCCTGTATCTCTCGGGCCTGGTTGACGCCGGGATATATTATGAAAGGAAGCGTAGAGTACAGCCCTGTCATGTAGTCTCAGACCGAAATGGGAATCCATAGCATCATCTTAATCATCCTCTTTCTCATTGATCAGCATTAAAAAAAAATGTCTCAAATTCTGTTGCCCTTCATGCCCTGTTCTCATGGTGACCTCAGTTTCGATGTCCTCTCCACGTCTGTGGCCTTGGTTTGGTTCCGTCGGGGTCACCGGTATCGGCGAGTCCATGGGGGCTGTCGTTGGACGGACGTGGTGGCGCCCTCCGGAGGGAGAGCTCACTCACGCCGGCTCCGCGACTAAGCAATTATTGTCGTCAGTAGGGGCTTAGTAGGTGGTGTCCTGCGTATGTTAGATCAGAACAGGCGCCACTGAACACCACCGAAGTGACTCGGCGGCAGTGCAGTGTCTCCTCCGGTGGGTTGCCTCTTGACGACTTGACATGGACTGCTCCCTGTGAATTGCTGGTGCCGGGGCTGGGCGGGGTCGACCGGGCTGTGGCTGTGGACAGGGTGTCGGAATGAGCGGCGTGGGTGCACTGCCTCTGAGGTGGCGCAGTGGTTGGGACAGCAAAAAAAAAAAAACACACACACACACACAAAAAACCCACACCATTGTTCACGACAGTTGTCATGCACACTTTTAGCTTGACTGAAGTCGGAGTGTGGCTGCCCATGTGGCGGGGTAATCAAAAACGGTCACACACGTAATGTTCTCATCCCCAGCTGATGCATTTGTACCATAGTGTTCAAGTACTTAGGCTGTTTGGATGATCCCTGGAGTCTTTTAGCCAGGGTACGACAACAACAACAACAACTGACACAATATCTGACATGAAGGCTTCATCGTGTACGATTGTCACCGATTGTTCATCACACTGTCCGATGTCGATTTCTTGTTGCTGAGTTTCACTGTGTCGTGCATCTCGTGCAGGCTGCTGTGGATAGGGGAGGGGGGGGGGGGGGGGGGGGGGGGGGGGGGAGGGGGGGTACAGGCCGAATGACGGGGCCAGATGCACGGGACCGCATGCACGGGGCATTGCCCGTACGGGGCCGCAATACCACGGGGCCATAATGCCACGGGGCCGCAATGCCACGGGGCCATAATGCCACGGGGCCGCAATGCCACGGGGCCGCAATGCCACAGATCCTATATGCTACATCAGAGCTACGGCTCTGGGTCTCAGTGTTTCTTGATCTATATCTAAACAACATCGCTCTTTCTCTTCTATATAAACACATTGTTTTAACATGAGCTTGTGATATGAAGGCCTGTGGCATTGCGGCCCCGTGGCATCGCGGCCCGTGGCATTTCGCCCCCGTGCGTCATGTAGCAGGCATGTGACATTGCGGCCTTTGTGTGGTATTAGCAGGTCAGTGGCATTGCGGCCCCGTGGCATTGCGGCCCTGTGGCATTGCGGCCCTTTGTGTGGTATTAGCAGGTCAGTGGCATTGCGGCCCGTGGCATTGCGGCCCTGTGGCATTGCGGCCCTTTGTGTGGTATTAGCAGGTCAGTGGCATTGCGGCCCCGTGGCATTGCGGCCCTGTGGCATTGCGGCCCTTTGTGTAGTATTAGCAGGTCAGTGGCATTGCGGCCCGTGGCATTGCGGCCCTGTGCATTGCGGCCCTGTGGCATTGCGGCCCCGTGGCATTGCGGCCCCGTGGCATTGCGGCCCTGTGGCATTGCGGGCTGCCCCGGAGGGGGAGGGGGAATTACTGTCACACTGAACAATGTCAGCACAAGCAGTAACGGCTGTGACCGGTTCTGTCAGCACTGTGCAAATTAGGCTGGGTGGAGTCGGTCAAAATACACTGGATGGAGACAAACCTTCACTTGCCTTTTCCTGTTGTTTCGTTCTGTTATACGTCAGCTCTGCGCCTATCCCTGCTATCTGTGACGGACATTTCCGTCGATAACCAGCGCTGTGGGGTTGGCTTTGCATTGGTGGTCGGTATTCGTGGTCAAACGAGAATCACGACTTTGGTTTCATCTGCTCTCAATTTTCAACAGGGACAGAGTCATTTCCTTTAACGCAGCATTCAGTGTCGTTTCCAAAGTACACGGGAGAACTTCAACAGGCATACTGTGCATTTACAGACAATACAGGTAGACATTTAGCAGAGCAGCTTGAAACACCGTCTTGCTAGGAGACAGGCAAGGGAAGCCACTCCCAAGAGAGAGAGAGAGAGAGAGAGGAGAGAGAGAGATGAGAGGAGAGAGAGAGATGAGAGAGAGAAAAGATTTAGTGTTCGGTCGTGTTATATTCAAGTAATCAAGACGATGTTGGTCACCACCGAAAAGTTGTCCTGAAAACCAAATAAGTGTGTATAGGCCAGCCCTCCCCCCCCCCTCCCCCCTCGTGCGGGGGACTGTCTGGTGGACACAGATTGAAACAGCCTGGAGGACTTATTGTCACTGTGAGCATCAAGGTGATGGGGACTGTTTGTCACTGTGAACATCAAGGTGATGGGGACTGTTTGTCACTGTGAGCATCAAGGTGATGGAGACTGTCTGTCACTGTGAACATCAAGGTGATGGGGACTGTTTGTCACTGTGAACATCAAGGTGATGGAGACTGTCTGTCACTGTGAACATCAAGGTGATGGAGACTGTCTGTCACTGTGAACATCAAGGTGATGGAGACTGTCTGTCACTGTGAACATCAAGGTTATGGAGACTGTCTGTCACTGTGAACATCAAGGTGATGGGGACTGTCTGTCACTGTGAACATCAGGTGATGGAGACTGTCTGTCACTGTGAACATCAAGATGATAGAGACTGTCTGTCACTGTGAACATCAAGGTGATGAGGACTGTCTGGTGGACACAAATTGAACAGCCTGGAGGACCCATTGTCACTGTGAACATCAAGGTGATGGGGACTGTTTGTCACTGTGAACATCAAGGTGATGGGGACTGTTTGTCACTGTGAACATCAAGGTGATGGAGACTGTCTGTCACTGTGAACATCAAGGTGATGGGGACTGTTTGTCACTGTGAACATCAAGGTGATGGAGACTGTCTGTCACTGTGAACATCAAGGTGATGAGGACTGATTGTCACTGTGAACATCAAGGTGATGGAGACTGTTTGTCACTGTGAACATCAAGGTGATGGGGACTGTTTGTCACTGTGAACATCAAGGTGATGAGGACTGATTGTCACTGTGAACATCAAGGTGATGGGGACTGTCTGGTGGACACCAATTGAACAGCAAAGCTCTGCAATGTGAAGATGAAATATTGAAAACTTAATATGAAAATCTTGAATACAGAATTGATTCGTCAGGGGAGCTGGCGTTCACATCTAGAGTGTTCGAGAAGAAGAAGAAGAAGAAGAAGAAGAAGAAGAAGAAGAAAAAGAAGAAGACTTGACGACCTTGAAGACAGATCTTCATGAAACAAACTCATCATCTATGAATTCCATTTTTGAAAAAGACAACGAATATAGAAGGACAGCGAAGACAGTGTCAGAAAAATGATAATTGACAAGTTGAAACTGACAGGAGACTGTCAATTTGACAGTGTGCGCCGTGGGCCCTCACAGAACGACACTCCAATTATGGCAGTGTACTTCCCTCAGGGACAAAGATGACGACCTGAGAGCCAGGGGTAAGCTGAAAGGGACTTCTATGTTCATTGGAGAGAATCTAAGTAAAATAGGTCGAGAAATGAGGGCAAAGGAGGAGGGGCGAATAGGTCCTTCTCTACACGATGCAGAAAAGGCGGAAAAAGAGTCAGCGTAGTCCTTGAACGGCTCACTCTAGAAGGAACTACCTTTTAACTTGGTGCGAACAGGAAACTTGTTCAGACAAGATAGACAGTAGACCGGCTAAATATGTTTAAAGAAAATCCAGGTTCTTCAAATTCTAGTTTTATCACGGCCCAGTTTTCACTAGATCGAGCATGACTGTGTGAAAAGCAGGTCGTGCAAGTCGTGCGCTTTCCGTGGTTGGTAAACTTGTCAGTGTGCCGCAGAATTCGAGGGTTGAGAAGGAAACATGTCACACATTAGGGGGTTGTGATGACAGAAATTTTAAACATAATACTAAATGTGCTAAGAATGGCCCAACGTAAACAAGAATAATGATTTTTTTACCCCTGCATTGAAAATAGCTGGTGTTAAGTCAAAACTGAATGACAAAGATTTTACTTCCTATGTTTCATCTGTTTACTTCATTTGTTTAGATGAGACATTAATTGATAACTTTGATCCACCAACATTTCCAAATTACGCAGCATATTTTAAACTAGCAGTTAGACTGTCAAACAGTGGAACCGTCCTCGGAGATTTCTTTATTTAATTGAAAACGAAGTTGTAAGTCGTGTAACGGAAATAAGGCTAAACACGGCAATTTCTTTTGTTTTTCAATGAACAAATCTTTGCTTTGTACAGATGAAGACACTCTTTTCATAGTTATATTTCACCAGAGCATTCCCCTCATTATGATATTAGTAGAATGGATAGTGATCTAGATTATGAAAGAAGAAGTTATTGGTGCATTGGGGAAACTGAGGTATTCAAAATCGATAGGTACAGATCGTATAATGGAAGAATTGTGATTCATTCTATGTAGTGACGGCGTTGAAATAATTTGAGTTAAGTTCATCAATGTCCTGTGTGAGAAACGTATATATCATAAACAACGGACATAATCCATAGTTTGTATATTACATGAAAGGGATAGATCACAGTACCCTTCTGTCTAGGCTTGAGCATACATTTGGCATCTCTGGCACAGCTCTTTCCTGGTTCAGATCTTATCTCTGTGGTCGTACTCAGACTGTCTCTGTGAATGGTTTCTCTTCTCAGCCAGCTGACTTGGAGTATGGAGTTCCCCAGGTCTCAGTCTTGGGCCCCATTCTCTTCGTTCTTTATACACAGCCTATCTCTGACATTGTCACTCATCATGGCATCTCCCACCACTGTTTCTCTGACGACAACCAAATCTACACCTCTGACGATATTTCTCAGCTCCTTTCTATCACTGAACGAACTCAGGCATGTTTTTCTGATATCAAAGCTTGGATGACTGACAACAAACTTCAACTGAACAACGACAAGACCGAACTGATTTTCATAGCATCTAAAAGATTATTGTCTACAAACTGCCTTCCCTCATCTGTCCAACTAGATAATTCAGTCATTCGGACTTCTTCAACTGTCCGTAATCTTGGGATCACACTGGACCAAACTCTATCCTTTCAAAGTCAAATTTCCTCTGTCTGTCGTGCTTGCTATCTGGAACTTCGCCGTATTTCTTCTGTTCGTCATCTTCTCTCGGATGATGCCACTAAAACTCTCATTTCTGCTTTTGTTCTCTCTCGCTTGGATTACTGTAATTCTCTTCTTGCTGGTTGCCCACAGAATCTTCTTGGCAAAT
This sequence comes from Conus ventricosus, assembly GCA_018398815.1. NCBI lineage: Eukaryota > Metazoa > Mollusca > Gastropoda > Neogastropoda > Conidae > Conus > Conus ventricosus. The sequence continues at coordinate 9,325,656 of CM031621.1, forward strand.
TGCAGAAAATTCAAAACAGTGCTGCCCGACTAGTATTGAAACGCTCCAAATTTTCTCACTCGGCTCCCTTGCTTGATTTTCTCCACTGGTTCCCAGTAGGCAAAAGAATTGAATACAAGCTTTCTTTGCTTTGCTACAAATCTCTCAGTGGTCTAGCCCCATCCTATCTTGCTGATCTTCTGAATACCTATAAACCTCTTAGACAGCTACGTTCTTCCTCTGACACTTCTCTTCTCCAAATTCCTCGCTTCCGCACTAGGACCCTCGGTGAACGTTCGTTCTCTTTCCAGGCCCCCTGTTGTTGGAATAACCTCCCTCTGTCTCTCCGCTCTGCGACTTCCCTCTCTTCCTTCAAGTCTTCTCTTAAGACTACCCTCTTCCAGTCATGACCCTTCCCCTCTTTCTGTCGAAAGCAGATGTACCCTACACCTGGCGTATGTGTGTGCTTGTGTGTGTGTTTGTGTGATTGTGTGCGTGTATGTGTTTGTGTGTGTGTGTGTGTGTTTGTGTGCTCAGCTTAAGCATGTAGAAATGTTGTGTGTGTGTGTTTGGAAGATTGCCTTTTGTTGTTTATCATATTGGTTGCTCCTCTTAATTTATTTATTCTTTATTGTAAGCGCTTAGGGCTTTTAAAGATTAGGCGCAAGAAATGCACATTATTATTATTATTATTATGTAGAGGATGCGGTCAATAATAGGGGCATATCACCATGCAATGTGTGTGGCAAGATTTACTATTCATTAATTAATTCAAGACCGCAAAAGTGGATAGGAGATGCCACCACTGGTGAAGATCAGGCTGGATTGAAACAAAACTGTTCAATAATGGATTCTAGTTTACACTTTTGGCGGGAGTTGAAAAGCAATAAGTGAACAGTATAATGTTACATGTTGCATTTATAGATTTTGAAAAAGCTTTAAATCCTATATCAAGAAAGTAATAATGTCAAAATTGAATAGGGGGTTAAATATTATGCGGGAGATGAATTCTGTTTTGCCTTTTTATGACCAGCTTACAGTAATGTAAAAAAAACACACACACACACTAATCCAAGAAAATGTTACATGAATCCATTTATGTTTCTGTGATGCCTTTCACTTTCATCATCTAACATTGTAACGATGCGGAAGTCGTCCTTATACTTGTATGAAGTCTTTGCGAGGCGTGATGTCGTCATTAGATGCTCAGCCTCATGTTTCGCCTCGTGCTGGGAGACCTGTATGTAAACTTGATTGTCGCCTGTAATTGGATTGTTATTGAGGCCCTATCAGGACGACCCAATGGCCTCCCTTTTTCATTCTTTCATTCCTTTTTTTCTTTCTTTTTCTTCTTTCCTTCTCTCTTACTTTATTCGTTCTCTCTTCCTTTCCTTTCTCAATGTTAAGCCTTTTTCCTTTCCGTCCCACCCTTCTGTTCCTTCTTCATTTCAAAATTGTTGTACTTTCTTTGTTTTAATCGTCTTTCCTTACTTTGTTTGTCTTTTGGTTAA
>CM031621.1:9342145-9352145 GCA_018398815.1 Conus ventricosus
GTCTATCATCTTCTGTCTGGTCAGAGAAAGGTCATCATCTTCTGTCTGGTCAGAGAAAGGTCATCATCTTCTGTCTGGTCAGAGAAAGGTATCATCTTCTGAGTTATCTTATAACCAGTCCCCGCCCTGTTGTATCAGGAAGGGAATACTGACAATGGGAAATTTGTCTGAAGGGATTGTTTGATATGCATCTAAAAACGGCCGCCCTTCTGAATAATAATGATAAAAATGAGGACAATTTCTACAGCGCCCATCCTAACAACATAGGCTACAGGGCGTTTTACATGTTTCAACAATTCAACATCTAAAACACACACACAACACACAACACACACACACACACACACACAACACACACATCACACACACACACACCACACACACACACACACACACACACACACACACACACACACACACACCACACACACACACACTCACAACACACACACACACCACACACACACACACACACACACACACACACACACACACACACACACACACACACACACGAACATAATGTTTTGCATACACAAACACACTATATAACACGATGGACAGCTCATTTGTACACGAGCAAAGTGTGCAAGTGACATGTAGTAATTGAGTCATATTTCAGGTGGTATCCTGCAACTGGCGTTTGAACAAAAACGTTTGAAGTGCAGACCTGAAAGTCGGGAAGGAAGGGGCATGACGTAGATGGAAAGGTAGGGAATTCCAGAGTATTGCCGCGGAAAATGAGAATGTTCTAGAACCGTGCTGCTTTCGGTTATATGTTCTTCTCCCTGTGCTTCCCTGTCAGCATATATGACAGAAGCCTCGTGAGCTGTGGACGGCTTGAAACAGTGAGACGGAACAGCAGAAACAGTACAGCACAGAGAAGACTGGATCGCTGACAGAGGATCCGACAGTGCATGACTGGATTACTGACAGAGGATCCGGTGGTGCATGACTGGATTGCTGACAGAGGATCCGACAGTGCATGACTGGATTACTGAAGAGGATCCGGTGGTGCATGACTGGATTATTGAAAGAGGATCCGGTGGTGCATGACTGGATCACTGACAGAGGATCCGGTAGTGCATGACTGGATTACTGACAGAGGATCCGACAGTGCATGACTGGATCACTGACAGAGGATCCGGTAGTGCATGACTGGATTACTGACAGATGATCCGATAGTGCATGACTGGATTACTGACAGAGGATCCGATAGTGCATGACTGGATTACTGACAGGGATCCGGGAAGTGCATGACTGATTACTGACAGAGGATCCGACAGTGCATGTCATGTGACGAACATTGACCAGAAATTGAACGTCAACGTCAAGAAAGAGTGGTCTCAGGTAAAAAAAAAAAAAAAAGTGCAATGCAGATACATAGTAACAGTAAGTGAGACAGAAGACTAGATTACCGACATAGGAGCCGAGAGTGCGTGTAATCTGACAAACATGGATGGAAAATGAAACCTCGGAGGCAGAGACCAGATCACAGACACTGAATCCCATCGTGTTTCTGACGTTCAGAAAAAAAAAAAACCCGCTAGAAAGGATGCTGAGAGACACCGCCACACGTCAAAACTAGGCCACACGCCACAATTAGGATTTTTGCACTAAAGCACTATGTAACCCATGACAGCGTTTTGAGGCCTACCATAAAATTGAGCCAGCGTTTTAATTTTAAAATGACAATTGTTCAAAGGACAACTCTCCACCAATTATTTCCCTTGTTTTGGGGGATTTTTCACCGATGAAATCAAAACGTTCGCAGACAAACAGATTCAGTATATGACCTTCCCCTTAGTTGACGTCACATTTCAGGCCTTTGCACTCACCCGTGTCCCTATCTTTGCGCCAGCTAGAAGCTCCCAAATAGTCCCATTCCTTTGATTTGGGTATGTCTGCTCGGAACCATCTGGCTTGTACCCTGAAGGCCATATGACGGGAAATGAGGAGAATCAACTTTCAGGCACTATAAAAATTTCTCAAAACAATCTAACGGCGCCAGTCTATAAATACTTGATTCCTCAAGCAAAGCCTTGGCGCATTCATTTTTGGTGTGCAGCCAATACAAGCAGAAGTTAGACCAAGCAGTTCCAGAATCAGGAGGGTGGTTGTCTGGCAGACTGTACATCCTTGCCCAGGTCGTTTTGGTCGGTACTGATGCGGTGCTCATCACGTGTCCAGTCAGGTCTGAGAGTTCGCAGACAAACAGATTCAGTGACTAAGTTTCCTGTGAGTGCTGCTTAGCTCAATAAGAACTGAAATCCATCCCTGCTCAACTGCTGACGTTGCATTTGAACCACGTTCATCTGCAGGTCGACAGCATGAGCTGTCTGTTTTTTCTCAAAAGGGGGAGGGAAGGGAAGTATGGGGGTTTGGGGGGGGCGTGGTGTATGTAAGTTTTTTTATAGTTAGTGTTCTGCAAAACACTTCTGCTGGTAAAAATAATAATTCGGCATTATCGTGATCGGTACCATCCTTTTGTTTTATGTTAAATTATTCATTTCACTGCTTTCACCCATGCACAGAAACATGAACCGTTTAAGAACTAGAACTACAACTGTCAGATGCTAAAGGTCCGTACAAACCTGTTCGCCATTCAACCTGGAAGTTAACATGGCAAACGTAGTCTGTTGAAAAGAAAGCCCCAGAGTGTCTACCGACTGGACACATTGTGTGCATGGGGGGCACTCGAAGATCTCCGTCTCGATAGATCCCCGTCTCGATGGATCCCCTTCTCGATAGATCCCCGTCTCGATAGGATCCCCATCTCAATGGATACCCGTCTCGATTGATCCCTGTCTTGATGGATCCTCGTAACTGTTTTTTTTCCCCCTTCAAATCTGATGAGTGACTTTTTTTGTTAAATGATTTTCCTTCAACAATTATTCAACTTGTGCATGCATTTTCTCGCCTTGTATGGGGGTATCGGTATGCTCCTTGTTTATTTTAACTTGTTTTAGTATCGAGACGGGGATCTATGAGATGGGGATCTACCGAGACGGGGATCTATCAAGACGGAAATCCGTCCACATGTAGTGGGGGATCTACCGAGACGGGATCTATCGAGATGGGGATCTACTGAGACGGGATCTATCGAGACGGAAATCCGTCCACATGTAGTGGGGGATCTATCGAGACGGGATCTATCGAGATGGGATCTACCGAGACGGGGACTATCAAGATGTACCCGAATGGGGGGGGACGATAGATCGACGGATTCGAAACGGAATCCGTCCATGTATGGGATCATCGGACGGGATCTTCGAATGGGACTACCGAACGGATCTATCAGATGTACCGTGTGGAATGTTAGCATTGTAGCAGAGTCTTCCCGAGCTTCCAGGCACATTTGAAAATTTAGCTGACAGACGTCACTACAGACGTGGACATTTGTTCTTCCCTACAACCTAGAAACCTTTCCCTACAATGTTCATTCGAGTATCCCTCTATTTCAAATAGCTGCAGCCAACTCTCTTTACTTGTGAAGAAATCAAATCGTCCATTGTCGCCTTGGCAGATGCCAAGGATGAACTGCTATGTGCAGGTCCGTCTCATTACCCCGTGTCCGTCTGTGTTCCAGACGTAAAGATTAAAAGTAGAAGGGCGTTCAATGTATAATTTATCCTTAAGAAATGCCAGAAGTCTCGTCGCTCTATGTTGAACATCTATTTCTTGACGGAATATTTTCGGCTGTCAGATACAATGTCCATACATCAAGATGTGTAGCACTAGTGACTGTACAGTTGCAAGAAGAGTTCTTCGGTAAGACAGTCTAAGGAGCTTCGGATGGCTCTTACTACTCTGAATTTCCCGAACAAGTGCTCTCCGAGATGTTCTTTTATCAATACAGATCCACACATCCTTCTCAGCGTCACTTTCGGATTTTAAGCAATGGTCCACTCTTCATCTTTCCTATTCACATCGTCATGTAACACAGTGATTCTGATTTTTTTTGTTTATCCTCTATCTTTAAAAGATGATATTTTCAGGGGGGAATTTTAGCAGCCATTGCCTTGACCAGTTTTGTCCTGTAGAGCAACGTGTTAATAATAATAATAATAATAATAATAATAATAATAATAATAATAATAATGAATACTTATAAGCGTCTATTCTCGGCTAGAGACCAAGCTCTAAGTGCTTTACAATCAACACTCGTTTACACAACGGGCTGCCTACCTGGGTAGTGCCGACTGAAGAGCTCCCAGCCGGCGCTTCATTCAGTCGTTTCCCGTGTCATCCAGTCAGTATCGTTCAATATCGATCACTCATTTTCCTTACTTCCTTCATTCTTTCCATTTCTCACGCAGGGTGCATGCTATGTGTAACGTGTCATCCATACCAACGGCCAACTGGCCTACTCTTCCGAAAGTTGGCGATGGGATTTGACGTGTGTGCAAGATGTTATGCGTGCGTTCACACACGGAACCTCGGTTTATAGTCTCATTTGAAGGACTGTATGGGAAATGGAGTCAGAACAAATGTTAACTCCGAGGGGAAAATTCCCCTGTACCGAAACGCCCGGCGGAGGTTCGAACCCGCAACCCCAGGATCACCAAGTTTACGAGTCCGGCGCTCTACCAACCGAGCTGTTCCGGCTCCGTGTTGACTCCTCTCTGCCACTCCCAATGAAAACCTTAGCGTCGTCCGCAAAAAGAGACACAGAGTTCTGAAGGAGGGTCAGTAAATCATTGATGCAGAAGACATAACATCGACACCGACACATTTCCCTGGGGGTTCCACTCAGGACATCAGCCTCTTGTGACTGTGTGTTCTATTGACAACGGCACACTGACGTCTGCTGTTTAGGCAATTTGTTTTTTATCCATAGTATATCTTCCCTCCAATACTATGTGCTTCGAGTTCTGAAATGAGTCGCCTAGTTGCAACCCATCGAACTCTTTTGAAAGAATGTTAAATAAATGTTAGCGAACCGCAAAAAAAACAACAACAACAACACCCCCCACCCCCCACCCAAACAAAAAGAAAAAAAAAGTGGACAAACGAATTACAATACATAACACGACGCGTTTCGACCTCTTAGGTCTTCTTGAAGCAAGACACAAAACAATTAGGACAACGGAAATGAATGAGCAATCACTTCTCTTCAATCACTTCAGCGCAAGATAGGCGTTGAATGAAAACGAGGCTGTCAGAAGGGAGATAATGTGTGAGTCAAGATAGTAATGATGATAATTATATCACTGATGGGAAATTATTAATGGTAAGGATGATGATATGTTTTATAATAATTGTCATTGTAAGCATATAGTAATGATAGTGATGCTATAGGAGGCTGGAAAAGTGATTAGCTGGAATATCAGAAATGTTGTAAAGAATAATAATTATATTAATGATGGTATTAGTAGTATATATAACATTTGTAATAGTTATGAAGGTGGTGCGTTAATTTTTTTAAAATGTTATTTATGTATTCACTTTTTTTTTATATGAAGGTGGTGATGATAGTGCTTTATTGTGTATAGGCGTTAGTATGTTGCCCCCCCCTCCCCCCCCCCCCCAGTTAGTATGTAAACCCATCCCCTTCTTCCCTCCACCCTCATAGCATCAACACCCGAAATTAGTATGCACCTATCCACCACTGCAGTATTATCCCACAATATTATCTACCAGCACACACATACCACCATAACTCCCAGTATTTATCTCACACACAACTTACAGCTACCTTCTTTTCCCCTCGCACTACACTCTCTCTATTTGTCATCATCAGTCTATTGTTTATTCAGACGCTTGTTCACTCCCTTTGCTTCTTCTAGTTTTCTTTTAATTTCATGTACTGTTTCCTCTACAAGAGCTTCTCTTCACTCTCCCCTCTTTCCTGTGCATATGTGTGTGTGGGTGTTTGTAGCTATGCGGAAACACAGACAGACAGACAGACAGACACACACACACTCACACACACACACACACACACACCACACACACACACACACACACTCACTCACTCACTCACTCACTCACTCACACGCGCGCATGCACACACACACACACAACACACACACACACACACACACACACACACACACACACAAACAACAACAACAACACACACACACACACACACCACACACACACACACACACACACACACACACACACAACACACACACCACACACACACACACACACACACACACACACACACACACACTTTCTTTTTCTTTCTCTCAATCTCTCTCCTTTTTCCCCCCTAACTCTCTCCCTCTCCTCTGCTCCAATACTACTGTTAACGTTTCACTCTTTGATCATTCCTACTCCTTTTCACCCACTGTTAATATCATTAACATTACAATATTTATCCTCACCACCTTCTCCCTGCTCCAGTAGCACTATCAACGTTTACTCATTGACCATCTCCATCCCTTTCCACCTACTATTACCGGTATTAATATCACTATTATCATCATTGATCTCAGTAGCACTGTCGTTACATCATCATTATCAGCACTATCATCATCACCTTCATTTACAAAAATAGCAAATGAAAAATTAAATTAAATTAAATTTAAACAAAGCATCATAACTGTTGCAATTGTTAATATATATTATATATATATATATATATATATATATATAATATAATATAATATATATACTACTAATACTATCATTAATATAATTATTATTCTTTACAATATTTCTAACATTCCAGCTTACCACTTTTCCAGCCTCCTATGCATGACTATCATTACTACATGCTTACATCACGATTATTATCAAAACTATGAACATACATATCATAATTATTAATATATTCCACTAGATTCCATCCTTCCCATAATTTATACCTTCCATCTCCTCTTTGTTCTTCTGCAGTTGTGGACAGAAGCAATCGGATTTAGCCCACCAGGACCGAGTGCCTTACCGGTGTAAAGGTCTGCTAATAGCTCCCCCACCTTTTCAGTGTGTAGGTCAAAGTCGCTGAGCTCGCAATCAAAGTTATGCTTAAAGGTCTACTTTAGAGATTTTCGATAATGTGTTAAAAACAGGTCTACATGTCATATAACTACAGTATGGTATTCATTTTTTTTTTAAATCGCCGGGAAGAATTTAATAGATAAAAAACGACTTTTGCACACCTGTTCAAACCCCGCGCGGTAGACCGAAAACCGTGACGTCACTTGGACTGGCCGTCAGCCGCGACCTACACAACAAGCCAACGCCAAGTGAAATCAACACGAGTTGCGATCCCCCACAGCCTAAAAAGTCACGAGGGGGTGGCAGATATTGTGCGGTAGGCGAGTGCAGCAGCTCAGCAGGAGACGGATATTCTTTGCACACATTTCCATCGGATCCAGATACTCGAAAGAAGTTGATTCGGTTCGTGCAACCATGCCGGGCAGCTAAAGTTCTTTTTACCACGTCAGTTCCAGCTGGACCGCGGAAACGAGCTATTCCGACAATTGCCGAGCCCGTTCGAGTGGATCAAAAACTTCATCTGCATTGTGCCCGTATACTTTGAAGGCGGAGTGGTAAGCTCGTACAGATGAGTACGATAGTCGCACGTTTATTCTGTTCTTATCTATGGACAGATCACACTTGTTAAATTGAATGAACACGTTAAGGCTTGAGGAAGGAGAATCTCTGCTCGCCGTCCACGTGTGATCTTATCAAGAAGTCGGTCGGTAGCCTCCTCGAGACTTCGGTAAAGTCCGTACGCCTTCGGAATGCTGTGTTCGGACGTCCAGCTGGAACTGAACTGACGTGGTAAAAAGAACTTAGCGTTCAAACTGATAAGGTACAGGCCTTGCAGAAACATCCCCGGAGTCACATTGGCTGTCGCAATCATAGTCACTGCTTTTACATGATAAATTAAATACCGAGTGAGATGTGCAAGAACCATCAGAATCGCTTTCTGTCGCCGTCGCTAACCATCATGTGACGCGTCGTCACATCCAAGAGCAGTTAAGCCATGCCAAGATTTAGTTGATTACCTCCCGTTTTCTTGATTACAGGTGAAAATGCCCACTTTCGCGGATCGATTTCGTGTGATCGGGAGCGAATCGGATGTTTATTTTACCAATTTATCAAACATTTCATATTTCTGCATAAGCTGACCAATTATCGAAAACCTCTAAAGTAGACCTTTAAGGGACGGAGGGCGGGGAGGATGAGGGGGGTCAGGCAAATTACCCTGACATGAAGCTGCCAACCGAGGGCTGACCAGTAGTAAGTAGGTTGATCCCCCCCCCCCCTCCCCTCCTCTCCTGGCACCGAGGGATGATGACAAAAACGGAAGAATTCTGAGAAAAAGAAGAAAAAAAATGTTTGATTCAGTTTTTTTTTTCAGAAACAGCAGGCAAAACTCAGTTCGAAAAAGGGGTCGGGGGTGGGGGGTGGAGGTGGGTGTGAGGTGGAAGGGTGTGTGTAGCTTTTTGGTGCTTGGGGGAGGGGACGAGAGGGAGGGAGCGGGAGACTTACTTACTTGACTTCTTCCCGTTGGCTCCTAGTGGAGCATAGGTCATCCACGAGCCTTCTCCAGCTCTGCCTGTCCCGGGCGGCGACTTCCAGCTGGCCCCAGGAATAGTCCCAGTGGAGTTGTCTCCGCCTCCGTTGATCTTCTCCAGGTGGTACGTGGTCGGCCTCTCTTGCGTCTTCCCTGTGGGTTCCATCGCAAGGTATGGCGGACAACACTGGCTGCCGGTTTTCTGAGGGTATGGCCAAGCCAGCCCCACTTCCTGCGCTTAATTTGATCTTCAATGGGCTCTTGTCCGGCTCTTCTCCACAAGTCTTCGTTTGTGACCATGTTCGCCACCTGATGCGATAGATGTACCTCAAGCATCTGTTCACAAAGGTCTGCAGGCGGTGTGTCGATGACTTGGTGGTGCGCCACGTTTCACAGGCATAGAGAAGCACAGACTTCACATTTGTTTTGAAGATGCGGATCTTGGCTTTTGCAGAGATGGTGTGTGAGGTCCAGACAGGGCGGAGCATCTTGACAGCTGCGGATGCCTTGCCTATTCTTGTTTGGATGTCTTTGTCTGTGCCCCCGTCCTTGCTGACGGGAGAAGGGAAGAGAAAAAGGTGGGCAGTGGAGGTTAGCAGGAAAGAAAGGATTATACAGACGTGTGTGGAGTGATGGTGGGGAACGGGAAGGTGTATGTGTTGTGTGTGTGTGTGTGGTGTGTGTGTGTGTGTGTGTGTGTGTGTGTTGTGTGTGTACGTGTGTGTGTGTGTGTGTGTGTGTGTGTGTACGTGTGTGTGTGTGTGTGTGTGTGTGTGTGTGTGTGTGTGTACGTGTGTGTGTGTGTGTGTGTGTGTACGTGTGTGTGTGTGTGTGTGTACGGTGTGTGTGTGTGTGTGTGTGTGTGTGTGTGTGTGTGTGTGTGTGTGTGTGTGTGTGTGTGTGTGAAGAAAGCGAGAAGGTAAGCAGGTAGAAACGGAGAGTAGGGGACGGGGGGGAGAAGGGGGGGGGGGGGGAGTAGAGAAAACATGCAGAAAGTTCAAACAAAGAATAAATAATGAATGTAATAAACCCCAGTCACCCCCCCCCCTCCCGATCCCACCCCCTCCACCCCCACTCTTCAAAAGAAAGCAACAACAATGATCATAAAAAACTTTGAGTGTAAAAAAAAACCCACAACAAAGAGAATATAAATAAGAACAACGTATATGTAAGAAATCAGTCATGACAAGGGGGCTTTCATAAAAAAAAACCTCCACAGACTTCCAAACCGAAGGGGATGGATGGGGATGGGAGGAGGTGAGGGGAGAGGGAGAGGGAGAGAGACTTGACTTGACTTGACTTGACTTGGTCCCTTAGACGTTGGTCCGTGGGGCACCCCTGAAGCAGTGACAACCATCCTTCTCCATTCCTCTCTGTTCTCTGCCCTCCGCAATGTATTTCTCAGCCGCAGGCCTGTCCACTCCGTGATGTTATCCTCCCATCTTTTCCTTTGTCGACCTCTTCGCCTTTGTCCTGGTACTGTGCCCTGCATGATTGTCTTGGCAAGGCCTGTTGATCGTG
>CM031621.1:9357145-9362145 GCA_018398815.1 Conus ventricosus
AACAGTAGTATGTGTTGTTAGTACAGACACTATCCAAACAAAACAGTAGTACGTGTTGTTAGTACAGACACTATCCAAACCAAATTGTAGTACGTGTTGTTAGTACAGACACTATCCAAACAAAACAGTAGTACGTGTTGTTAGTACAGACACTATCCAAACCAAACAGTAGTGCGTGTTGTTAGTACAGACACTATCCAAACGAAACAGTAGTACGTGTTGTTAGTACAGACACAATCCAAACGAAACAGTAGTACGTGTTGTTAGTACAGACACTATCCAAACAAAACCAGCAGTGCGTGTTGTTAGTACAGACACTATCCAAACAAAACAGTAGTACGTGTTGTTAGTTCAGACACTATCAAAATTCATTTCAAACAGAACGGTGTACATGTTTCCTTCCTGACATACATATTGTCAATTCTATGCAATTTAGGTGCTGTAACCACAAACACCCTACTGAAACATGGAGAAAATATGATATTGAAAGACACGAACGGTTATGTAAAGATTATAATAGGAACATCTTTGGTGATGAATATCATTTTACGATTAAATGCTCCAAATATGATACGTAACCAAAACATTATTTACCTACTAATTATTCCTATAAACAAAAGTCTGCGCGTGACCGCTATAAACTCATATCTGAAAGTAGATATGGACTACTGAAAATGGAAACCTTTCTGAAAAATAATAAAATCTTTCCCGTTTTGTATATTAAAAAAATCATCATCAGTTTTGGATCTTTGTTTTGCGTCACTAATATTCATGAAAGAAACGTTTATGTTTATGAATGTTGCCGCACTAGTTTGTCTGTCTGTTATCCCCCATACCACAAAAGGGTGTAAGGTTCAGGTGTAAGTTCAAGTGCACACTAGAGTGTGAAAGTACAGGTGTTCCTAGCAAGCCAATGTTGCCGAATTAAGATTGATGTATAAGTAAAATTAATACATGAACTAACTTACCTCGCTAAGCTCCAAGAGTACTCACAACTTCGACCCAACCATACCCGACTTCATCGAACACCTCTTGATATATTTGCAGAAATGCCACAAGTCGCAGGTTTCTGGCGTGAATTGTTCCTTTGCAGTAACCGATGACCCCCCCCCCCCTCCTTCCCCGCTCCCCCTTTCCCGTTGGAATCCTATGGTGCTCCAAGAATTTGGGTCGTCATCCAGATCCGCATCAATCGTACATGTTCATAGACATCATTTAACATGTTCTTGTAGACATCATTTCAACAGTTCTGTAAACAACATTTAACACATTCTCGTAAACATCATTAACATGTTCTCGTAGACGTCATTGAGCATGTTCTCGTAGACATTATTAAAGTGTCTTGTAGACATTTCACATACTATCGTGGACATCATTTAACATGTTCTTGTAGACATCCTTGAATATGCTCTCGTAGACGTTATATTACATGTTCTCGTTGACATCATTAGCATGTTCTCGTAGACATTTTTGCATGTTCTCGTGCACAGATACCTTTTTATTTACTCTGGTGTACAGGAATGTATGAGGTACAAGACATTGATGATAAGGAATGAGTGGAAATTTCAGGTGCAGCAGGTAGTGAGAGATATTCATTCAGTTTCAACATAGAAAGGCTGTTCTTCGTGCTCTCATATGAGTGTCTTCAATTTCACTTTTTTTTCAAGAAACCCAAAATGTATAAGCTATGTTCATTGAGTGTTGGCTATTTTCACTATTCAGTGTTTGTATATACACTACGCCCATATTCAGCTCCATGCATTACATCTGAACAAAGCTGGAAACGGATGGAACATGCCCGATCTTGGAATGTTCACGAAAGCGAAAAAAAAAAAAATCCTGGACATAGATATTCACCAAACTTAAATGAATTCGTCCTTTGCCCACAAATCTGTTTTCTCCGCCAAGCTTCACTAAAATCAGCCAGCGCCAAGCTTCGCTAAAATCAGCCCGCGCTAAGCTTTGCTAAAATCAGCCCGCGCCAAGCTTCGCTAAAATCGGCCAGCGCCAAGCTTCGCTAAAATCCAGCGCCAAGCTTCGCTGAAATCGGCCAGCGCCAAGCTTCGCTAAAATCGGCCAGCGCCAAGCTTCGCTAAAATCGGCCAGCGCCAAGCTTCGCTAAAATCGGCCAGCGCCAAGCTTGGCTAAAATACAGCCACCGCCAAGCTTCGCTAAAAATCAGCCAGCGCCAAGCTTCGCTAAAATACAGCCACCGCCAAGCTTCGATAAAATCGGCCAGCGCCAAGCTTCACTAAAAATCAGCCAGCGCCAAGCTTCGCTAAAATCGGCCAGCGCCAAATTTCGCTAAAAATCAGCCCACGCCAAGCTTCGCTAAAAATCAGCCAGCGTCAAGCTTCGCTAAAATCGGCCAGCGCCAAGCTTCGCTAAAATCAGCCCGCGCCAAGTTTCGCTAAAATACAGCCAGCGCCAAGCTTCACTAAAATCAGCCTGCGCCAAGCTTCGCTAATAATCAGCCAGCGCCAAGCTTCGCTAAAAATCAGCCCGCGCCAAGCTTCACTAAAATCCATGCCAAGCTTCGCTAAAATCAGCCAGCGCCAAGCTTCGCTAAAATCAGCCAGCACCAAGCTTCACTAAAATCAGCCAGCGCCAAGCTTCGCTAAAATCAGCTCGCGCCAAGCTTCGCTAAAATACAGCCAGCGCCAAGTTTCGCTAAAATCAGCCGCGCCAAGTTTCGCTAAAATATAGCCAGCGCCAAGCTTCGCTAAAATCAGCCCGCGCCAAGCTTCGCTAAAATCAGCCCGCGCCAAGCTTCGCTAAAATCGGCCAGCGCCAAGTTTCGCTAAAATCAGCCCGCGCCAAACTTTGCTAAAATCAGCCCGCGCCAAGCTTCACTAAAAATCAGCCAGAGCCAAGCTTCGCTAAAATCGGCCAGCGTCAAGCTTCGCTAGAAATCAGCCCGCACCAAGCTTCACTAAAATCAGCCCGCGCCTAGCTTTGCCAAAATCAGCCAGCGTCAAGCTTCGCTAAAAATCAGCCAGCGCCAAGCTTCGCTAAAATCGGCCAGCGCCAAGCTTCGCTAAAATCAGCCCGCGCCAAGCTTCGCTAAAATCAGCCCGCGCCAAAGCTTCACTAAAATCGGCCCCAGCGCCAAGCTTCACTAAAATCAGCCAGCGCCAAGCTTCGCTAAAATCAGCCAGCGCCAAGCTTCGCTAAAATCGGCCAGCGCCAAGCCTCGCTAAAAAATCAGCCCACGCCAAGCTTCGCTAAAATCAGCCAGCGCCAAGCTTTGCTAAAATCAGCCAGCGCCAAGCTTCGCTAAAATCAGCCAGTGCCAAACTTCGCTAAAATCAGCCAGCACCAAGCTTCGCTAAAATTAGCCAGCGCCAAACTTCGCTAAAATCAGCCAGCGCCAAGCTTCGCTAAAATCAGCCAGCGCCAAGCTTCGTAAAATCAGCCAGCGCCAAACTTCGCTAAAATCAGCCCGCGCCAAGCTTCGCTAAAATCAGCCCACGCCAAGCTTCGCTAAAATCAGCCAGCACCAAGGTTCGCTAAAATCCAGTGCCAAGCTTCGCTAAAATCAACCAGCGCCAAGCTTCGCTAAAATCAGCCCGCGCCAAGCTTCGCTAAAATCAGCCCACGCCAAGCTTCGCTAAAATCAGCCAGCACCAAGCTTCGCTAAAATCCAGCGCGAAACTTCGCTAAAATCACCCAGCGCCAAGCTTCGCTAAGATCAGCCAGCGCCAAGCTTCGCTAAAATCAGCCAGCGCCAAGCTTCGCTAAAATCAGCCCGCGCCAAGCTTCGCTAAAATCAGCCTGCCCCAAGCTTCGCTAAAATCAGCCCGCGCCAAGCTTCGCTAAAATCAGGCCAGCGCCAAGCTTCGCTAAAATCAGGCCAGCGCCAAACTTCGCTAAAATCAGCCAGCGCCAAGCTTCGCTAAAATCAACCCAGCGCCAAGCTTCGCTAAAATCAGGCCAGCGCCAAGCTTCGCTAAAATCAGGCCAGCGCCAAGCTTCGCTAAAATCAGGCCAGCGCCAAACTTCGCTAAAATCAGCCAGCGCTGCGTAATTTTGCTAACATGAACCAGTCCGCACATGAGAATACAGCCTCTTTGGCCCAGGGAATAATTTCTGAACTTGCCTCTCTCCAAGCGATTTTCAAGCGGGAAGAATAATCATTGTTCAAGGCGCTCTCTGTGTCTCCCTCCGTCCTGCGTTCCACTGTTTCTTTATCTGTGGAACAACAATCAACAGCTACGCAGATGGATCTTACTGTGCCCGTTAGTACTGTCCTATACGTGTGTGTGTGTGTGTGTGTGTGTGTGTGTGTGTGTTTTGTGTGTGTGTGTGTGTGTGTGTGTGGTGTGGTGTGTGCGTGCGTGCGCGCGCGCGCGCGCGTGCGTGCGTGCGTGCGTGCGTGCGTGCGTTCGTGTGTCTTTCAGCAAGACTGCGTGAGAAGTATAAATATTCATCGAGTTTAACCAAATTTGGTAAAAAGAAGAAATGCGTCAAAGGCCTGTCTGTTCCATTTTGATATTGATCCGAATCTTAGAGTAGATCAGGGGTTTTTCCTCTTTTTTTTTTCACTTTCTGTAACATTGTGAGATACAGCATATTTCAACATTTATCGTAAATTTCTCAGGAAGCAGTTCAAGCATCTCAGTAAAAATAGCCTACAAATGTATGTATGTATGTATGTATGTATGTATGTATGTATGTATGTATGTATCTATCTATGTATGTATATATATGCACACACACAGACACACAGATACAGACACACACGCACGCAACACACACACACACACACACACACACACACACACACACACACACACACACACACACACACACACACACACACAGATGGATCCATAGATCGATCGATCGATCGATCGATCGATAGATCGATAGATAGATAGATAGATAGATAGATAGATAGATAGATAGATAGATAGATAGACAGACAGACACATAGGCTAATAGACAGGTAACATAGGACATTAAGCACACGAAATACACTCAGAAACGTCCCTTAAAGA
>CM031621.1:9372145-9412145 GCA_018398815.1 Conus ventricosus
CTTCGTGCCGTTTGAAGAATTTGGTTTCGAATCATCAAGTGGGTTTGTTCATTTAAAAAAAGAAAAAGTCTTAAGTGTTCTCCCCGCGAAAGGGTGCGATGCGAGTGGTCATTATTTATTTATAACGCGGTCTGCTTGATGACGCCTTGGGTGGGGGGGGGGGGGGGGGGGGGGTTGGGGGGGGGGGGGGGGGGGAAGGGAGGAGACAAGAGTCAAAGATCCTCATCAGTTGAACGGTTCTGGAAAAGTCCAGCTCCTTCCCACTGTGGACCTGTGTTCAAAGTCCAAGAGCTGTTTTAAGACTCGATTGAAGAACTTTGGTCTTTTATGTCAATGGCAGAGGGTGTTTTTTTTTAATAATTTTTTAACCCCCCACCCCCCCCCTCCCTTCGCTTGTCCACCTAATAGTTTCCAACATTGTTATTTTATTTATTTTATGGTTCCCCCTCATGCCGTCTTTTGGCGCACCCCCCCCCCCTTCCTCTCGCATATAGTTTTTTATTCACTCTCATCTCTCTCCTCTCTCTCTCTCACCTCCATCTCCCTCTCATCTCTCTCGTCCTCTCCTCTCTCTCTCTCTTTCTCAGTCTCTGTCTGTCTGTCTGTCTGTCACTCTCTCAGACACTCTCTGTCCTCTCTCTCTTCGTCTCAACTCTCCACATCTCACTCACTCCCTCCCCCCCCCCCCCGCCTTTATCGCTTTTTTCCCACTCTCATGTTGTTTATTTCTTTCATTTTCTGCCTGTCAATTCTTCCACTAAGTTTTGAAGAGAGTTCAAAGATGCAAACAATTTGATTCAGATTTAACAGGTAAAAAACAACAACAAACAAAAAAACACACCTCTTTTTCATATAATTATTCGGAATCTTCCAACGGGTCTTTGGGATGATAGTGTGTGTGTGTGTGTGTGTGTGTGTGTGAGGTGTTGTGAGTGTGTTGTGTGTTGGCGCGCGCGCGCGCCTTCAATGCGCGAGCACATTGTCCATGTTATTTAATCATTGGAAGAGAGAGAGAGAGAGAGATAGAGAGAGAGATGAGGGGGGAAGAAGGAGGAAGAGGTATAGAAAAACAAAGGGGCGGGGGGGGGGGGGGGGGGGGGCAGCTCAGACAAACAAAGGCATAGGCAACAGCAAAAAAACTGTCTGCACGAGATTCTCTCACTTCTGATGTTTTCATTTCTTTTCTTTTCCCTTCTTTTCTCTCTCTCTCTCTTACTCCTCCTCCCTCCACTCTCTCTCTCTCTCTCTCTCTCTCTCTCTCTCTCTCTCTGTTTTTTTTTCTCTCGAGGGGTGGGGGGTGGGGGGGGGTGGCTTAGGGATGAAAGGGCATGTATGCCCTCCCCTTCCCCTGATTCTCATACACCCCCCCCCCCCCAAAAAAAAAAAGAAAAAAAAAAAAAGAAAAAAAGAAAAACTCTTACCCCCTCCTCCACCCACACACCTAGCCAACCGACCTCTCCACAAAAACACTCGTTCACACACACACACACACACTCACACAACACTCGCACTTTCCATGCATACTGACGCGTGCCGCACCCGCTACAACGCACAGCGCAAAGCACGTAAGCGCCGTTACCGGATCGACTCCGACACTATGTTTCCCTTCGTTAGCTAAATGCCCGTGACACGACGGCGGCGGGCGGACGGAGGAGAGATAGGGTGAGGTGGACACTGAAAACGAGATGGGGGTGGGGTGGGGGTGGGGGAGCGCAGGGGAGACATATAAGGACAGGGGGCAAAGGGGAGTGTAAGTTGGGGGAACGGTGGGGGAGTTGGGAGGTGATTATAGTAAGTGGAAGCTACGCAATATCCTGGTGCCCCGACTCGTTGGAGACGAATTCGGTATGGCCCATGTGTGTGGAATGGCAATAAAATGAGAAAGGGAATTATTTATCGTGATGTTGACTGGAGAGCGCATGCGTAATTTTTTTCTTACCGACGAAGTTCGTCGATTGGGACTGACCCATTATTCCCCCCCCCCCCCCCCCACCCCCACCCGCACACACACTCACAACGCCGCGCGGGTTGCTTGCTTGCTTTTCTATCGATACTTGGTAGAGAATAAAAAAAAAAACAACACACACACACAGACACATCAGATAGACACACAGACACCCAGAACACACACAGACACACACACACACACACACACACATCACACACAACCCACACACACACAACCCCGTCTCCTCTCTCTCTCACTCACATCCACTCCCCCCCCCCCCCCCTACACATACACACACACACACCAGAGAGAGAGAGAGAGAGAGAGAAGAGAGAGAGAGAGAGAGGAGAGATAAGAATTGGTTATATTGACAGGCAACTAGCCTCACCTGAAGGCATGGTGTGTGTGAATAAAATACCAGTACATTCATTACAGTACTTTGAAGCGTACCAGTGTTCTAGCTAGCAAAATAACATCAACTGCATAACAGTTTCACAAACTTGTAGTTGATCTGAACGGAAAACACTTACATTAGAAGAAAAAAAAAAGGACAAAGTACGCACATGGCACGTCATCTAGTGGATACAATCATAAACAAAGTTGAAGGCTTTCGATTTGAATGAATCTCTCTCTCTCTCTCCTCTCTCTCTCCTTCTCTCTCGCTCTCCTCTCCTCTCTCTCTCTCTCTCTCTGTATACTTATGTTTGTGTATAAAATATATAATAAAAATATATATATATAATAATAAAATTTATTAATATATATATATAAATATGTAAAATATATATATATATAATATAATGAATTATAAACAAAGCATGCTCTATATGTCTTAGATGAAAGAAATAAGGGGGAGTATAACCATTCATATCTGCAGTGGTAATGAATCGCCTAACGAACATAATGTGCTTGAGTGGGTGACTGGGGAAAAATAAAATTATATGCTTCTCAAAATGAGCCTTCAGCAAGCATTATAACTCCAAGGGGAGACATCCTCCAATGGAGAGAAACACACTAACAAAACTCCTGTCATATACCGATATTCGAACCTGGTCGTTTCTCCACAGTGACCGCGAAAGTGTAATTTTGACTCCTCTGCCTTTTTTCAGTTTTAAGAGAATCAATCCCAGAAAAGCTGTGTGCAATACCGTAGTATGTTTGTTGAGTTGTGAAAACTCAATCAAACATACTACGGTATGCAACACGCCTTTCGACTCCCGGTGAGCTCATCAGCGCAAACGGGTGTGCTGTGCCGGTGTCGGATAATATCTGGAACCGTGATATATCGGGGAACGCGTACCCTAATTTCCTGAACTTCCAATCGAGAAATCTGGAAACTTTGTGTGGAAAATCATGCCAAAAATGAATGAAAAAAAAAAAAAAAAAAAATAGCGAACAAGAAGGCCAAAGTATCTCAATTGCACCGAAATAACTTGTTTCCTACCTTTCACGAAAACCCATTCTTTTTTCTTTTTTTCTCGCTACTTCCTGCCCTTCTGAGCTCTGAAAGACCACGTTCACCATAATATCACGGGCCTTCTCAGATAACACAGTACATTCTGGAACGCGTCCCAAAACAACTGAAGCCTTCCCAGATTTCACGCGACAAACCGGGTTTTTTTTTTCCACCCCCCCCACCCCCTTATATAAAAAAAAAAAAGAAAAAACGGGCATATAGCGTGGGGACTCGCACGTATCAGTCTGGTGATATCTCTGGTGCGCTTATAATTCTGTGGTATTCTCTCGCCATCACGGGAGAAGAAATAGTAGTTGTGTGTGTGTGTGTGTGTGTGTGTGAGTGTGTGGTGTTGTGAGTGGTGTGGTGTTGTGTGTGTGGGCGGTGTGTGGTTCGGAGCGTGCGTGCGTGCGTGTGCGTGAGGTGTTGTGTGTGTGTGTGTTGTGTGTTGTGTGTGTGTGTGGTGGGCGTGTGTGTGGTGTCTGTGTGTTGTGTGTGCGTGTGTGGTGTGCGTGCGTGCGTGCGTGTTTGTGTGTGTGTTTGTTTGTGTGTGTTTGTTGTGTGTGTGTGGCGTGTGCGTGTGGGCGTGTGTGTGCGTGCGTGCGTGCGTCGTGCGTGTGTGTGTGTGTGTGTGTGTTGTGTGTGTGTGGTGTGATTGTGTGTGTGTGTGTTGTGTGTGTTGGCGTGCGTGTGAGTGTGTGCAATATACTCATAGACATAAATATCTTGAATATTTTCATTTTATAATGGTTTTATAGAAAACTGTTCCACCTTTTACGTTTAGGAGGGGGCGCTTTTTAGGATACTTAAAAATCAATTGTGTTGTGTGTGTGTGTGTGTGTGTGTGTGGTGTGCAAATACTCTAGACATAACATATCTTGAATATTTTTCATTTTATATAGGTTTATATAGAAAACTGTTTGCACCCTTTTACTTATAGGCGCTTTTTAATGGGATCTAAAATCATTTGGTGTGGTGAGTGTGTTGTGTGTGTGTGCGTGGTCCGTGTGTGTGTGGTGCATATACTTCTTAGACATACATATCTCTTGAATATTTTCATTTAATATAGGTTTTATATAAAATGTTGCACCTTTTTACTTTTAGGGGCGTCTTTTTTATGATACAGGAAACAATTGTGTGTGTGTTGCGTGGTGTGCATGTGTTTGTGTGTTGAAGAGTGTGTGTGTGTTGTGTGTTGTGTGGTGTGTGTGTTTACACCAGTCGCAAGGACCATTACCGCCCTCGTATTATGGAGCGTCACAATGCATATTTGATACTTCAGATAAGACTACCAAACCGATGCACGTATGTGAACGCGCGCCAAACATCTTGGGAAGACGTGTTTAAATAATACACCAAGTCTTTCGGAATGAAATGCCGGTTTGGCCGTTGTATGATACAATTTACACGTAGTCATCACCGCGCGTGGAAAATGAAAGAATGAGAAGGAAGTACTGAACGTGAGAGAACGACAACTGAGCTGGAAGACCACGGCAAACGACAGATGAAGCGCCGGGTGTCGTAAATATAATAACTGTTCGTGCCGTGGGAATAGTAACGCAGAGATAGCATTCAATCACGTGAAATATTGTTGCAGCGAACAATAATTGCTGGAAAAAAAAATGTTGCGCGAACAACTTTTCAACGAAAATGTCCCATAAATATTGTAGCTGTCCATAAAATGCAGTATTTCCCGGAAATACTGTCGTCGCCGCGACACGATTTTTATGAGCGACAGTATTATATACGACACCGGCCGACACTAGATCCACTTCAGTCCTGGGGCACTATACCCAGTAGGCAGGCCCGTTACACCACGAGATTGTGGATTAGGCTGCGCCTAGAACCTTTGGCAAGGCGCTTTAGGATGATCTAAATGTTCTTCTTCTTCTTCTTCTTCTTCTACTTGTTATCATATTAATATAATTATTATTATTAATATTTATTAATATTATTATATTAAATTATTATTATATTTGTAGTTAAAAGACCACATAACAACAAAATAGATGTGTGAAAGGAAGTGTTTCGAATATTGCTTCTTTCTGTTTACAATCCCAGTTTCATTTTCGAAACAAACGGAACAATTTTGTCCGAAAGTGCGACGGTCAGGAAAAAAGGACATTTTCATCGATCATGATAGCCATTGATAAACATGACGTGTATCTGATTGGCGGGAAAAAAAAGAAAAAAAACTTGGTATTTTCCATCTCACAGCGCGTTTCGTGAATGATGGCATCACGCGCGCTGTCCACTTCCGTCTGTGACCAAACGTATCGTCTTGTAAAACAGGACGCCTTCACAACTGAATGTGGTTTTCAACGGTTTTTACATTCGCCGCGTCAGCCAGGGACGCTTCTTCTATTCAGCACGGCGGTGAAAAGAGAACGAAAGAAAAAAACAATGAAAACAACAAAGCACACGAACAAACAAGTAAACACAAAAGTCACAGAACTGATTTGAAAATAATTCCTGGTGCCGTCACAACGAAAAGAATAACAAGTCTCACAGAACACGTTCTTTTCGTGTGGTGGCAGAGTCATTCGTTCTGAATCTGTTTTTGTTTTCAATTTCCGCCTGCAGTGAGTCACTCTGAAACCACCAAAGTAAACAAGGTTGTAACTTTCCATGCGTGAACATTACCTATGTGGAGGTTATAGTCAGTTTTTTAAAACATAATTTTAAAAGCCCATCTGACCACGCATGGCTTTTTCAAGGCTGCCCAAATTCAGGTCAGTCAGTCCAGGTCATTCCCCTGACTGACCGTTGGGGTTCGGTGGATGGACGTTAAGAGCAGCCGCCGTTTCTCTCCAGGCTCTTCTGTTTGGTGGCTATTCGTGAGATCTGGGCACTCATTTTGGTCCATCCTTTATATAGTCGGACCAACTCTTTTCTGCCGTCCTCGACTGCGCCCTCCTTCAACGGTAACCTCGAGGAAGGTTTTGGAGAGGTGTTGTGACGAATGGCATGCCAAACCCATGCCATCTTTTCCGTCGTTTGACGGTCCGCCATAAGTTGGTTCTTGGGCCCACCTAGGTAGACCAGTATTCCGCAAGCTCACTGGAAGGGGGGGGGGGGGGGGGGGGGGGAGGAGGAAAGGGGGGGGGGGGGCGGAAGAAAAAGTCACAACCCGAACCGAGCAGATGAAAAAAGAACTATTTCTGAAAAAGAAGCACACAACAACGCAGTGAATGAGGCGGTGGCTGAAGCACTGACGTCCTAACTCGGAATAAGACAAGGCTGTCCCCTAAAATGCCAGCCATCCCGTTTGTTTCCTATTCCAGACTGAAAAATAGTAAGAGAGAGAGAGAGAGAGGAGAGAGGGAGAGGGAGAGAGAGAGAACGAACGAACGAATTTTTTAACTGGGTACTGAATAACAAATTGCGATTGCTTATTTTCCTCCCACCCAGCCTGAGAGAGAGAGAGAGAGAGAGAGAAGAAGAGAGAGAGAGAGAGAGAGAGAGAAGAGAGAGTAGAAAACTAAAGAGTGAAAACAAACCAACAAACAAATAAAAATGGCAATCGTCAGTGCGAAATAGACAGCAAGCCATCCGCCCGGTACAAACGTTAACCGTCTAGTTGCCTGAAACCAACCAATGGGCAAATCGTCCAGTGCGAAATAGACAGCTACCATCCGCCCGTACAAACTTGACCGTCTAGTTGCCAAAACAACCAAACAAACAACAAATCAAAACAAACAAAAACTTCCATTCGTAAAATATTGTGAACCAGACATAAAGTGTGAAGGCCTTTCCCAAAACAGTCAGGTGAATGGTCCACAAAGGCAACAAAACCAACAACAACAACAAAATAAATAATAAATAAAAAAATATAAGACATAAAGAGAAGATAAGAAAATTCCACGCATGCAGAAAGAGAAAAAAAAAACAACAGAATAGAACCAAAACAAAGTCCAGAAGACGGACAGGAGAAGGAGAGATACTGGCACAGGAAACCTGCAAGGAAAGGTGTGGTGCGGGTGGGGGGGGGGGGGGGAGCAGCTGGCCTGAAAGAGCCCGGCAACCCCTCGGGGACGCCTTCCTGGAAATCAAAACAAATACGGCAGATGATTGTGTGGAACTCTGGGTGGGTCCCAGACGTTTTGCAACCAGATAGAGAACTCTGAAGAACTTGGCCGAGTCGCCAGATCAAGACTGCAGGAGGAGGTGGGGAGGTGCACCACTCGGCAGCATCTACTATGGGCCCAGGATCAACTACTGCAATGCAAGTCGCACACACTGACCGCCAGGCGAACGTACATGTCGGCGAACGACCGAGAAACAGGATGCTGAGGACAGGCTCAAGCATGACAACTGACAGACAGACAGGTTGCCCGGCAGACAACAGACACAGACAGACTCACTCCCTCCTCACTCACCTCACATCACTCACTCACTCACATCACCTCTGTCTCCTGTCTCTCTCTCTCTCTCTCTCTCACTCTCTCTCTCTCACACCACACACACACACACCCGCACACGCACACGCACACTGACACTCGCACACGCACACGCACACGCACACCACGCACACACACAACACACAAGCGCGCGCGCACACACACACACACACGCACACGCACACGCACGCACACCGCACACTGACCACTCACACACACTCACCACACAACCACACACACACACACACACACACACACACACACACACACCACACACAACACACACAGACACACACACACACACACACACACACCACACACACACACACACACACACACACACACACACACACACCACACACACACAAAGCCCCACGGCGTGTTTGTAGACTGGCGCGATTAGATTATTTGAATAATTTTCTTTGAATCGCGTCTGAGAGTTGATTCTCTTCGTTTTCTCTCATATGAAATCAAAGTACAAGCCAGGTGCTCCAAGCAGACGGATTAAAAACAAAGGAATGATTTGATTAGAGATAAACGTGCATCGCTGGTGCTTTTAGGATTTGACGAAAACGTTATTGTGGACAGTGTCCTTTACTTCATTATACTATTTGCAAAGTAGTATAATATATATATATATATAATATATATAATATATATATAATTATGCTTTGGGGGTGCTGTTGGATTCTTTTTTGAACCCTTGGTGATGAAAACACCACAGAATTATGGACTTTGGTGTGTCTCTATTTTGACGCCAAGAGCACAGACACAATCAGCCGTGTCTCCCTGATGAGTCCGATCCAGTGGACGAAAGGCCTGGGAGCAGGCAATACAAATAGATCTGCCTTTGAAGGGGAGTACGATGGTTCCCTCAGGCAGCTGGTGAAGGGTTTCTCATATTTATAATATATTCCCCCCATTTTCTTCATTTTTTTAATTTTTAATTCAAATCTTTGTCAAGTCATTGCTGTAATGACTGAAGAATTAACTTGCACTTGTTTTCTCCCACTGTTTAATTGTTCATAAATATATTCATGCAAACTGAATAGAAACCATCCACGAACAACTGTATTTTTGAAGAAACTAGAGTGGCGATACAAAATTGAAAAACACAATGCCTTACTTATCTCTAAATATTCAGATTTGTATGTAAAAATGGATGAGATATAAACCCTTAATAGAGGGTTCTTAAATGTATATTACTTTTGTATGATCTCTCCGATTGCGATTTGCCACGGTCCTATGTTGGAATTTTGACCCGTCTTTTGTGTGCCGATGCTATCTATGTTGTTGATGTATTCGAGGCCTTTTTAAAGATGTTTCTCTGGATAGAACATTGAATGAAAACGCCATTGATAACATCCATCCACTTCTCTCTCTCTCTCTCTCTCTCCTCTCTCTCTCTCTCTCTCTCTCTCTCTCTCTCTCTCTCTCTCTCTCTCTCTCTCTTAAGATTTTGCCCATATTGTTTGAATGTGGATGAGGATGAGAAACATCTTATATTTGTATGTCCTTTGTTTACTGATTTGAGAGACAGGTTTCTTGGTCTCTATCTTATTGTTCCGTTACAAATTCTTTTGAATGGTGTAGATAAACAGTTATCTCATGCAGTGGCAAAATACATATTTCACTCACTTAAGCGTAGACAAGAAACGGTTAACTGCCTTTGAAATATGTAATAGGCTTCAGTTAGATATAGCTTTTGTAATATGATGAGTTGTATGAAGTGTGGTGTCTTTTCTTCTTCCAAGTCAGAACGCTCATATTCGGAGTTATGATGAGCTTGTTGATCAGGATAGTTATGTTGAATGAGTGAGATCATATCTGAGCTAAGGTTATTTACTTTGAAAGTGTATGTGTATATCAGAAGTGTGATTTGTATGTGCGTGCTGTTGTTTTCCCCTCCCGCCATCTCACCCACTCCCTTCCCCCACCCACGTTCCCGATATTCCCTCTACCGTTGTGGCAAGATCCTATGTCCTGTATGCATTAACCATTATCGCATTCTCATCTTCTCTCTCTCTCTCTCATCTCTCTCTCCTCCTCTCTCTCGCTCCCTCTCTCTCTCTCCTCTCTCTCTTCCATCTCTCTCCTCGCACTCTCCTCTCTCTTACCACTTGGCTGTTAAAACAAGTATTTTCCTCTCCGGACTTTTGAATGGACAATGCCCATTTGTTTTTTATCCTTTTTAATGTGGTGTTTCATGTTAATACTGAAATGCAAATTTTAAAAAAAAGTTAAAAAAACAACAACAAAGGAATGGGACAATTTTTGAGGGGGGGGGGGGGGGGGGGGGGGGGTGGCAGAGGGGAGGGGGGAACCACCTGGCTCAAAGATTGGTCACGGGTGAAATGCGAAGGGCCTGAACGACGGTCAGCTAAGGGGAAGGTCAGCGTTTGAACATTGTGTATGATGTCCAACGGTGGAACCCCACCCCCCCCCCCCCCCCCCCCTTCAATCATAATCAAAGGGTTGGTCTTTAAGTTCAGTTATCATTTTTAATCAAACGCTCTGGCTCAGGCTTATGGCAGGCCTCACAATACTTACATGGGATTATATAGTGATGTGGTACAAAATCTAATTGTGCGTATGGCCACATACAGCCGGGCTTCTCCTTCTCGCCTCCTCTCTCTCCCTGCCTGTTCGTCCCTCCCCCCCCCCCCCCCCCCACAGACACACTCACAACGCACACACATACACTCACTTAAATACACTAAAAAATCACACGCACAAACACATACAGACTGACTACAACACGCACCACGCTCTCTGGGTCTCTTTTCCTCCTGTTTTTGGGCCCTTTCCCTCCCTCCTCCCCCTCTCACACCACACAGACATGCACACCATGCACACCAAAATACACACCACACGCACTCGCATACACACACAGACACAACACTGAACAGACACAGCACGCACACGCACACGCACACGCACAAGCACACACAACAAAACACACCCACGCACGAACACACGCGCAAGCACACGCGCGCCGCGCGCGCACAGCACACCACACACGCAACAACAAGCAGACAGACACACATACGCAGGCGCACACAGCCATACACTCGCTCGCACGCACGCACGCACCCATACAACACACGACGCACGCACACACACGACAACACACACACACACACGAAACACACACACTCACACACACACACCCTCACGCGCGCGCGCAATCTCCCACATACAGAGAGAGATAGAGAGAGAGAGAGAGAGAGAAGTGAGTGAGAAGTGGTGAGGTTAACACAAATACGCAATACATTTAATGTGATAAGAAGCGTACGATTGTTGTTCACTATATACTTCAACTAACACGTAAAGTCGTGTTCAGTTTTCACATCTCTCCTCTCTCTCTCTCTCTCTCTCTCTGCTCTCTCTCTCTGCGGCGCGCGTCGCGCGGTGTGTGTGTGTGTGGTGGTGTGCTTTCGTAAGCCAGTAAAGTAGATTTGCCATCTGATCAGAATAAAAATCGTGACTTTTAATTTTTTTTTAATAAACCCAGTTTTGTTTTGGATCGAGCCGTTCATATTTTTATGGTTAAAAAAAATCTTAAACAAAAGCTATAACAGTCTGACAGTTGTCATAAAAATGAAAACAAAAAAACATATTGTCAGGGCTGTAGTTCTCCTCGTGTGAATATTTATGGGGTCAATGTCGTTCAAGAAAGGCACCCCCCCCACCCCACCCCCACTCACACTTGTGTGGGCTTTGTCTTCCATCCTCACTCCTGCCAAAAAAAAAAAAGAAAAAAATGATGGATGAATTGCGTTCTTCTTGCTTGACAACGCAGACCGCGGCGCTGTTTTCTGGCCAACATCAGCGCGCTGCCAGTGACGATGTAATACGCTCTTATCCGCTTACGCGCAAGCTTGACACGCGGCCCGAAAGCGGTCATCGGTGCGGGCTGTCGCCGGCGTGTTCCCCGCGGAGAATGACTTGTTCCCAGTTATGTACGCACACTCCATGGTCACGGCGTGAAATCGATCACAATCCGTCGCGACGTCAGTTTTGTCACCACAAGTTCGAGGTGTAGAATCTTATACGTTTCGCTTTTTTGTGTTTTGTTGTTTTGTGTTTGTGAAGGGTGCGTTGTTATATTTGGTGCGAAACTAAATCCACCTGCCTCTTCCATGTCCGTGATGCCACAGATGGAGGTGTTTTAAAATAAATAAGTGAAAGTTAGCGAAGAGATAAAATAAAACAACGAAAAACCAACATAACCAATCAATCAAAATACCCAACAACAACAAAATGATAAATAAAGTCAAACAGACCGATTATCTGCTGGGAAGGGGCGGGGAAGGGATGTGTGTATTAGGGAAAGAGGAGCATGACTTGCACACGTAAAACGTCACGGCAGACTGGACGGGACATTGAGTACATTGCTAGCAATATTCACGTCGAACTACTGCCAACTTGAGGGTTTTTTGGTTTGTTGTTGTTGTACCGGATGCATTATGAACCCGATGAAATATCAAGACTTTCATCTTTCGTTGTGGTAAATAATCACATTTTGTTGTTCCCATCTTCTGCAACTGTTCACACGCTTAAACGTGCAGTGTTATTCTTTTAAACTCTTACAAATTTGTTGTTGTTTTTTTCTTTTCCTCCAACACAAACACCTTGCAGCTTTCTCACGAAAATTAAACATTTGTTGCATTTGTTGTGGGATATTAACAAACCATCACAGTAAAACAAACAAAACAAAGCAAACAAACAAAAAAAAGCAAAAAAAGAAAGAAAAAAAGGGGGAAAAAAGTCATATTGTTGACATTTTGCGTGGGGACGGCCGCATTGCTCAGTTTGACGTCCTACAAGTTCATGCACGAGACAGACGCGCACGTGCCGGACTCACGTGTAACTCCAGCGCTGACGAATCATCGGGCCTTGAGAGTGCCAAGCACTTACCGCCGGGATTGTAAAACAAGACAGAAAAAAAAAAAAAAACAGTCGATAATACTGTCCTCTGGTCTTCAAGACGAGACATAGACTGAGACTCACTCATAGAGCCACTGTTTGTGTGTAAGATATCTTTACATTTCTTTGTTTTTTTTTTTTTTTTGTTTTTAAATTTTCGATTATACATCCATTTAGTATTTTTTATTTTTTTTTTCCCCTGAAATACCAACAAACTACAATAATGATAAAGAAAGTGTAATTTTTCTTCTCTTAATAGTCATCACATCATCATCATCATCATCATAAAACAATAACAACATAGCATGCACCCGGCTGGAAATGGAAAGAATGGAAGAAAATAGGAAACTGATGAACGAATAACTGACTGATGAACACGGGGAAACGAGCAGAATGAAGCGCCAGCTTGGCAGCTCTTCAGTCGCAACTACCCAGGTAGACAACCCGTTGTGAAAGCGAGTGTTGATTGTAAAGCGCTTAGAGCTTGGAGTCCAAGAGCCCAGAATAGGCGCTATATTAGTATTCAATATTATTATTATTATTGAAAATAATATCGATGTAACTCTACTACTACCTTTAAACTACACTACTACTACTACTACTACTACTACTACTAACTACTACTACTTGCTGTGTTGTTCTTCTTCTCCTTCTCCTCCTCCTCCTCTTCCTCCTCCTCCTGCTCCTCCTCCTCCTTCTGTTCTTTTCTTTTCGTCAGCCCTTCCTCTTTGGTTCCTTATTTAGTGGGACAGAAGCAGAACTTCCATTAACACCATGGAGTGTCACGACAGACAACCATTAGTAATTGATGAGTCAACGAAGAGAGACAGAGCGGGTGGGTGGGAGGGAGGGAGGGAGGGAGCGAGCGAGCGAGCCAGAGGTGCATAGACAGATAGATAAAACATATAGATAGTATATAGAGAGAGAGAGGAGAGAGAGAGAGAAGAAGAGAGAGAGAGAGAAGAAAAAAGAAGGAGAGAGAGAAAAGAGGGGAGAGAGAGAGAGAGAGATGGACAGAGAGACAGATAGATGTGGGGTTGAGAAAAGAGAGAGAGAGAGAGGGGAGAGAGAGAGAGAGGAGAGAGAGAAAAGAGAGAGAGAGAGAGAGAGAGAGGGGCAATCAGGCAGGCAGACAGACAGACAGACAGATGGATGGTGATAGATGAGAAAGGAAAGCGGTGATAAGAGAAAAGAAGAACAAAGACAGGGACAGAACGTTGGACGAGTACTGGAAGCGGGAAGGGTCCATGACACTTCAGGGACCACGAGTCGACACAAAGAGCCCATGACATTGCTTCAGGGACCACGAGTCGACACAAAGGGTCCATGACTCTTCAGGGACCACGAGTCGACACAAAGGCCCATGACATTGCTTCAGGGACCACGGTCGACGACACAAAGGGCCCATGACATTGCTTCAGGACCACGAGTCGACGACACAAAGGGCCCCATGACATTGCTTTAAAGACCACGAGTCGACACAAAGGGCTCACGACATTCCTTCAGGGACCACGAGTCGACACAAAGGGCTCATGACAAATTTTTTCAGGGACCACGAGTCGACACAAAGGGTCCATGACATTCCTTTAGGACCACGAGTAGACAACAAAGGGTCCACGACATTCCTTTTAGGGACCACGAGTCGACACAAAGGGTCCACGACATTCCTTTAGGGACCACGAGTCGACACAAAGGTCCATGACTTCCTTCGGGACCACGAGTCGACACAAAGGGCCTATGACTTCCTTCGGAGACCAGGGTCGCGACACAAAGGGCCCTGGCATTGCTTCAGGGACCACGAGTCGACGACACAAAGGGTCCATGACATCTTCAGGGACCACGAGTCGACGACACAAAGGGCCCATGACATTCCTTCAGGGACCACGGGTCGACGACACAAAGGGTCCATGACATTCCTTCAGGGACCCCCGAGTCGACACAAAGGGCCCATGACATTGCTTCAGGACCACAGTCGACACAAAGGGCTCATGACATTCCTACAGGGACCACGAGTCGACGACACAAGGGTCCATGACATCTTCAGTGACCACGAGTCGACACAAAGGGCCCATGACATTCCTTCAGGGACCACGGGTCCACACAAAGGGTCCATGCATTCCTTTAGGGACCACGAGTCGACCAAAGGGTCCATGACAAACTTCAGGGACCACGAGGTCGTCACAAAGGGCCCATGACATTGCTTCAGGGACCCCCGAGTCGACACAAAGGGCCCATGACGTTCCTTCAGGGACCACGGGTCGACGACACAAAGGGTCCATGACATTCTTCAGGGACCACGAGTTGACACAAGGGTCCATGGGCATTCCATCAGGGACCACGAGTCGACGACACAAAGGGCCTATGACATCCTTCGGAGACCACGGGTCGACACAAAGGGCCCCTGACATTCCTTCAGGGACCACGAGTCGACGACACAAAGGGCCCATGGCAAAGCTTCAGGGACTCGGGTCGACACAGACACACGAAAACACAAATTACTGCTAATGCTTTATTTTATTTCATTTTACTTTATTGTTTGACATTTTATTCTCTCTTGCCAACTTGGGCAATGCCTAAGGTGGGGACATTCGGACTGATGAATGTTTGATGTGGTGTGGTGTGGCGCCAACTGATTTTATTATCGCCTCCACTTTAAACGTAAGCGTTGTCAGGGGGCCTGTGGAAAGGGTTGCGGTTGTAATTTAAACCCGTTGTCTTTGCTCTCCTGGTTTTTTTTTTTTAGTCGTCTTAATCTTTCGGGCTATCTGTCTCTTTTTCTTTACTTCATTTTCTCTCCCCCCCCTCTCTCTCTCTCTCTCCCCCTCCTCCCTCTTCCCGTCTCCTTTCTGTGCTCTCTCGCCCCTCTTTTGTGTTTTAATTTTTTCCGAAGCTTTTTCCCCTTTTTGCTTTTTTCTGTCTGTCTGTTGGCCCTCTGTCCTCTCTCCTTTTGCAAGCCCGTCTGTCTGCCCATCTGTGACCCCTCTCTCTCTCTCTCTCTCCCCTCTCTCCTCTTCTCTCTCTTTTTACCCTCACCCCTACGTTTTCTCTCTATTTCCCCCCCCCCCACCCCAATTTCCCCAACTTTTCCCCCCCCCCCCTTCCCCCCGGAGTCTGCGGGACAAACAAATACCCCCTAGCCCTGTATGGAAGAATTTAAATGCACCCCTTCCAAACGCCACCCTCTCTTCTCTCTCTCTTCTCCTAATCTCCTCTCTTTCCTCTCCCCTCTCCTCTCTCTATTTTTGTTCGAACGTCTTTATTTGGCATGAAACAAATTCACAAAAGAAGCAATAGCGTGGAGGCTCTAAACACCAAAGATATAAACTGGGGGTGTTTTTCGGCAAGAGTGTCGGGTTTTTTTTTTTTTGTTTGGGTTGGGGTTTGGTTTGGGTTTTTTTGTACTGTGTTCTCGCTTCGTTTGCCATGTCGATCAAAAAGCAATGAGGGTTTTCATGCACCCGTCACGCCGTGGAAAAAGACTTTTCATCAAAAGGAGATGGATTTAACATCAGCGCAGGTGAAGGACCCGGTATTTGTTTACAGCCCCTGTTGCCCCCATCACTGTGGTGTGGGGTGGGTGGTGAAGTTGCCAGGGATGATTTCCGAATATTCATAATATTTTTGGGGAAATGTTTGGGGGCGGTTGGGGGGGAAGAGAGAGAGAGAGAGAGAGAGAGAAGAGAGAGGGGAAGAGAGAAGAAAAGAAGAGAAGAAGAGAGAGAGAGAGAGAGAGAAGAGAGAGAGCGGAAGGAGAGAGAGAGAGAGGTGGTGCAGTGTGTGTGTGTTGGTGTGTGCCGCGCGCGCGCCCTTTGTGCGTCACCCTCCTTCTTTCGCCTTCTCTCTTTCTTTCTCTCTCGCGCCCCCTCCCCCCCCCCTCCTTTATCTATCTGTTTTGTCGCCTACTGTCTTTTCTTTTTTCTTTTTCTTCTCTCCTCCTCTCCTTTCTCTCTCTCTTCTTCTGTCTGGCCCTTCCCCCCCCCCCCCTCTCTTCTGTCCCGTCTTTTTCTCCTGCTGTCTTTTTGCCCCTTTTTTCTTCTCTTCCCCCCCCCCCTCCTCTCTCTCTCTCCTCTCTTTCATCCTTCCTCGTTCTCTCCTTTTTCTTTCTCTCTATTATACTCACCCCTCTCTCAACCCCCTTTCTCTCTACTAACCCCAACCCCCTCTCTGTAGCCTACCCCCTTCCTCAACCCCCCCCCCCCCCCCCCCTCCCCCCCCCCCCCCCTCCATTTCCCCAACCCCCTCCCCCTGTCCCCGGGCTTCAAAAAAAACACCCAGTCCAGTGA
Source organism: Conus ventricosus (assembly GCA_018398815.1). NCBI lineage: Eukaryota > Metazoa > Mollusca > Gastropoda > Neogastropoda > Conidae > Conus > Conus ventricosus. The sequence continues at coordinate 9,389,162 of CM031621.1, forward strand.
AACGAGAATTGCAATGGAACCATTCCAAAACTGCCGCCCGTCTCTCTCTCTCTCTCTCTCTCTCTCTCTCTCATCTCTCTCTCTCCTCTCTCTCCTCTCTCTCTCTGTTTGTCTGTCTGTCTGTCTGTCTCTCTCTCTCTCTCTCTCTCTCTCTCTCTCTTCTCTCTCTCTCCTCTCTCTCTCTGTTTCTCTGTCTCTCTCTCTGTTCGTCTGTCTATCTGTCTGTCTATCTCTCTGTCTATCTCTCTGTCTCTCTCTTTCTCTGTCTGTCTGTCTGTCTGTCTGTCTCTCTCTCTGTTTCTCTGTCTGTTTCTCTCTCTGTCTCTCTGTCCGTCTGTCTGTCTGTCTGTCTGTCTCTCTCTGTCTGTTTCTCTGTCTGTCTCTCTCTGTCTCTCTGTCTCTATGTCTGTCTGTCTGTCTGTCTGTCTCTCTCTCACTCTGTTTCATTGTCTCTCTCTCTGTCTCTCTGTCCGTGTCTGTCTGTCTCTCTCTCTCTCTGTTTCTCTCTGTCTGTCTGTCTCTCTCTCTCTCCTCTCTGTTTCTCTGTCTGTCTGTCTCTCTGTCTGTCTGTCTGTCTCTCTCTCTCTGTGTTTTCTCTGTCTGTCTCTCTCCTCTCTCTCTGTCCTGTCGTCTGTCTCTCTCTCTCTGTCTCCCTCTTTGTCTGCTGTCTGTCCCTCTTTTTTTCTCTGTCAATTTTCTCTTGTCCCCTATCTCGGGCTCTCTGTCCTTTTTGTCTGTCTGTTTGTTCTGCTGTCTGGCCCCCCTCTCTCTGTCTCTCCCTTTCTCTGTCTTTTCCTTTTCTGTCCCTTTTTTCGTCTGTCTGTCTGTCTCTCTTTTCTCTGTTTTCCCCCCCCCGTCCTCCCCTCTCTGTCTGTTTTGTCCTCCCCCCTTTCTCTGTCCCCTCTCTTTCCCTGTCTCCCTTTTTCTGTCGGTCCCGCTGTCCCGTCTTCTGTCCCGTCCCTGGCTGTTGTCTGTCCCTCTCTCTCTCTCCCCTCTCTCTCCTTCTCTCTCTCTCTCCCTCTCTCCTCTTTTCCGTTTGAAACAGTCTCCCGGTTTTGCATCAAACAGCATTTTACACAGACCCGCAAAGCGTGGGCAAAACCCCTTTACATCAAGATCAAACTGGGGGGGGGGGGGGGGGGTGTTTTGGCAAGACTGTCTTTTTTTTCTTTTTTTTTTTCCCTTAAAATGTGTGTCTCCTTCGATCGCCCCTATTGATCCAAAGTAAAATTCATTTTCACACGGGCTGGTGACCAGTCCCCCCCGTGGAAAAACGAATGTTCATCAAAGTAATTAATGAAACCAACACGCGGATTTAAATTTCCCCGCGGCACGGCTGGGCAGCCCCGGGGGCTGCGAGGGACGGCGATGGGCGATGTTGCCGGGTTTTTGGGTTCCCAAAAAATTTTTTTCTTGATGAAATGCTGGGGGGGGAGAGAGAGAAAAGAGGGAAGGGAGAGGGGGAGGGGGGGGAGGGGGGGGGGAGGGAGGGAAGAGAGGGAGAGGGGGGGGAGGAGAAGAGAAAGGGAAGGGGGGGGGAGAGAGAGAGGGGGAGAAAGGGAAAAGAGGGAAGGGGAGGGGGGGGAGGGGGGGGGAAAGGGAGGGGAGGGGGGGGAGGGGGGAGGGGGGGAGGGAGGGGGGGAGGGGGGGGGGGGGAGGGAAAGGGAGGATGGGGCGGGGTTGGGGGTTTTTTGGGGGGGTGGGGTGGTTGTGTGGGGGGGGTGGGTGGGGGGTGGGGTGGGGTGGGGGTGGGTGTGGGGGTGGTGTGGGGGGGGTGGGCGTGGGGTGGGGTTGGGGGTGGGGGGGGGGGTGGGGGGCGTGGGGGGGGGGTGGGGGGTGGGTGTGGGTGTGGGTGGGTGGGGGTGGGTGTGGGTGGGGTGGGGGGGGGTGGGTGGGGTTTTGGGGGGGGGGTGGGGGGGGGGGGGGGTGGGGGGGGTGGGGGGGGGTTGGGGGTGGGGGTGTGGGGGTGGTGTTGGGGGGTGGGTTTTGGGGTTTTGGACGTGTGTGCATGCTGGTGCCCTTCTTCACCCTTTTGTCCCCTTCTGTCTGTCTTCCTCTCTCTCTCCCTTTTTTCAATCTGCCTGCCTGTCCTGGGGTGGTCTCCTCTGCCCCGTCGGGCCCCCCCTCTTTTCCTCTCTGCCCCCCTCCTGTTTGTGTTGGGGTTTTTTATGTGTGTTCGGGTTAAAGGGGGGGGGGGGGGGGGGGGGGCCCGGGGCGGGGTGTGTTTTAAAAAAGGGAGGGGGGATAACATTTTTTTATGATCAAATTTGTAAAGAAAGTGATCAGGAATCCTTGATTTTTTTTTCTGTTTCATATAATTTTTTTTTACTCTATGCCCCCTGAATTTCCTCCCTGGAATGAAATGAATTTTTTTTTCAAAACCCCAATTTTTTCTTCTCTCTTTTAGGGCAAAAGTAAAGAAGCTTTGAGCTCACCTGTTTTTTGGGGGCATTAAAGATTGAAACAAATTTTTATTTAAAAATTTTTTCCCCCCTCTCTCTCTCTCTCTGTCCCTGTCTCGTCCCGTCTCTCTCCTGTTTTCTCTGTTCTCTCTGTCTATTGTTGTCTGGGGCGGGCGTCTGTCTTTCTCCTTTTCTCCTTTTTCTCTCTCTCCCCTCCCCTCTCTCTCCTCTCCCTCTCTCTCTCCTTTGTTTTTTTAAATTTTCTGTCTGTCCTTTGTCCCTGTCTTCTCTTTTCTTTTTTTGTTTTTTTTTCTCTCTGTTTCGTTTTCTCTGTCTGTCAGTCTGTTTTCAGCTGTCTCCTGTCCCGTCCCGTCCGCCTCCCTCCCCTCTCTCTCTCTCTCCCCTCTCCTCTCCTCTCTCTCCTCTCTCTCTCTCAAAGCCCTAGTGTGGCTCAAAACTTTTGCGGGTTGGGGTGGCGTTTTTGGAAATAGCCCGCACGCAGTGACGCCCCCCTTTATGAAAAGAAACTTTAACTGGGGAAAAAACTGTCTGTCCCTTCCCGTCTGTCTCTCTCTTCTACTCTCCTCTCTCTCTTTCATTCACTGCACGATGCTCACCAAGGGCCCGCTTTATCCCGCACTTGCCTTTTTTAGTAAAATCGTTTTTAAAATGTCCCTGCCCGCAAAAAAGCCCCCTCTAGGGATAGGGTGGGTTTTACGCTGTGTGATAAAGGGGGAATTTTTAAAGCAGTGGATAGGGTATTTGAAAGCTGATGGGTGGTGATTTTTACGCTGTGTGGCCGGGTATTGGTTTTTTGTAGACAAAGCAAACACAACCCACACACATTTTCTCCGTCCCTCTTTTTCGCTGCTGTCGTCTGTCTTCTGTCTGTCTGGCTTTTTTTCGTCCCCCCTCCCTCGTCTCCCCCCCTCACTCCCCTGTGTCTCTCCCTCGTCTCTGTCCCCTCCTCTGTTAGTGAGAGAGAGAGAGAGAGAGAGAGAGAGAGAGAGAGAGAGAGGAGAGAGAGAGAAGAGAGAAACCGAAACAAACAGAAAAAAGACCGATAAAACAAAAAAAAAAACAGAACACAATTTACACACAGACAGAGAGATTTTTTTAACGTGGGAAAGGGCCCCTGTTTTCGATCTGTTCCTATCGTAAAGAGGAGGGAAAAGGGGAGGGGGGAGAGAGAGAAAAGAGGAGAGGAGAGAGAGGAGAGGGGGGAGGGGAGGGCCCGGGGGGCGGACGGACGGCCCGGGCGGGCCTGCCGGCCCGGGCAGGCAGGCCCCCCCGACAGAAAACCCGCCCCCCCGCCCGAGGGAATTTATATTTAATTTTTAATTTCCCTTTCCCTCCCCAAAAACAAACTTAAATTGCCCCGCCACATACACCCCCACTTTGGGCATGCTACGCGCCCCGCACGTGCTTTTGCACACATACTTTCATACGCACCACGCAAAACAAACCAAAGCACCCCCCCCCCCCCCCCCCCCCCCACCCCCCCCCCCCACACCCCCACCACACACACACACCCCACATGTGTGTAAATCTGTAAATGAACTAAGTTTAAAAATTTGGGAAAGAAACCCGTGTGGAATAACCCCAAAATGCACTTAACCCCAAGATTGCGTATGTAAAAAGAGAAAGTAACAAAGTTTAATATAAACACTTTTTTTAAAAAAAAAAGAGCACCAAGGTTTAAAAATTTTAAAAGACATCATAAAAAAATAGGCTTGAACCATACCTCATCAAAAAGCACAAAAAAACATTTCAGGAAAGAAAATTTGTAAAAATAAAAATTTGCCCTCATGACCCCGCAATAAAAGAGTTGATATTCCCCTAATTTAAACGTGAAAAACAGGAAAAGAAAAACTTTTCAATATTTAAAAGAAGACAAGGTACATTTTTTAGACTCTTTAAAAGTTAAAGAAAAAATCAGGAATACGTTTAAAAACCATCAAAAACAAAAAAGGATATATACGCCCCTACCTCATTGAAAATAAGGTTTTTTCTGATGTCTAATTTATGACCTTCCGTTAAATGGGGAAAAATGTAAGGCTGCTTTACATAACGACTTGTTAAGTAAAAAGAACCAAAATTTTATTTCTTTGGACGAAGAGTTTTTTTAACATCGCCACCTTTTGTCCCAAAATCCCTTTTAAAGGTGGTTTTGTGACAACAAAAAAAAAATTTTCAAGTTTCACACACACACACCCACCCACGCGCACAAACACACAACCCCACACACCCACCCACAAAACACACCACACAACACACACACACAAAACACACACCCCAAAACACCCACACAAGGCAGAGAACAGGAGGCAGCCAAGGAGATAACGCTTTAACCCAGACAGGATTTTCCGATCGTTCCCCGGGGGGCCCGAACGCATCACGATGTGTTACCATTGACAACGTCATCCCCCCGCCAAAAGAAACACACAAAAACGGGCCGAAAACACAAAACAGCAAAGGGGGGGGGGGGGGGGGGGGGGGGGGGGGGGGGGGGGGGGGGGGGGGGTTTTGGGGGGGGGGGGGGGGGGGGGGGGGGGGGGGGGGGGGGGGGGGGGGGGGGGGGGGGGGGGGGGGGGGGGGGGGGGGGGGGGGGGGGGGGGGGGGGGGGGGGGGGGGGGGGGGGGTGGGGGGGGGGGGGGGGGGGGGTTTGGGGGGGGGGGGGGGGGGGGTTTTTGGGGGGGGGGGGGGGGGGGGGGGGTTGGGGGGGTGGGGGGGGGGTTTGGGGGGGGGGGGTGGGGGGTTTGGGGGGGGGGGCCCCAGGGGGAAAAAAAATGGTCGGGCCGGCGGCCGGTCACAGCCCCCCCCCCTCCCCAAAAAAAAAACAAAAAAAAAAAAACCCCAAAATAAAACAAAAAAAAACCCCCCAAAAAAAAACAAAAAAACCCTTTTGTTTCTTTGCTTTCCTTGGATTCGCATAGTAAAACAATAAACAACCCTGACGACCCTCTTATCAAACCCCCCCACCCCCGGGCCCCGCCCCCCCCCGGGGGGGGCCCCCCCGGCCCCCCCCCCCCCCCCCCAAAAACAAAAAAAACCCAAAAAAAAAAAAAAAAAAAACCCCAACCCAAACAACCAAAAACCCCCGGCAAAAAACCAAAAAAAAAAAAAAAACCCTTTAAATTCCTTTCCCTTTTTCTGGGATTTCCCGGGCCCTGACAGGGGGGTTTTTCCCCCTCCCCCCCCCCCCCCCCAAAACCCCCCCTTCTTACAATTACCTTAACTCATACTATCAAAATGGGGCCTTTTTCTCCCCTTAACCCAGGAAAAAAAGGGGGGTTTTTCCTGTGGGGGGCCTGTCTCTAAAACGCTTTTTTTCACTGGGGCGCGGGTTTAAGGCCCCCCCGAAAAACCTTAGGACAAAAAAAAAAAAAAAAAAAAACCCACCACAACCCAAAAAACCCCCCACCCCACTCCCAAAAAAATTCTATCCCAGGGAACCCCCAAATTAAACCTTGGCCCCCCCGCCCCCCCCCCCCCCCCACAGCCAGTGGTGGAAGAGAGAAGGGAAAAAAGGGATTTTTGAAGACGAGTAGGAAAAGCAAGAATGGGTTTGGGAAAAGGGGGGGGGGATGTATGGTTTTGGCTTTTTAATGGGGGTTTTTTCATATAAATTCTTTGGGTAAAAAAAAAACCAAAAACAACAAAAAAAAAAAAAAAAAAATTTTGGGTTGTTTTTTTTGTGTTTTTGGGTTTTTATGTTTTAAATGGGGGAGGGGGGGGAAGGAGGGCAAAGAAGGGAGGGGGGGGGCGGGGGGGGTTGTGTGTGGGGGGGGGGGTGGGTTGTGTTTTGTGTGTGGGGCTTGTGTGGTTGTGGGGTTTTTTGTGTTGGGAGGGCCCGCCTTTTTTTTTTTTTAGGGTGGGGTGTTTGGGGTGAGGGGGTTATTTGTTTTGGAGTTTGTTGTTTGGGGGTTCCTTTTATTTTTTGTTGCTGGCGACATGTTTATTGCCCCTTTTTTTTTTTTAAATAAAAAATTGGGGATTTCCTTTTCATACCTTTGCTTTTTTTTTTATTTGTTTTTTTTTAGTCTTTTTCTTCCTTTATTGGGGTGGCCCAAAACGCCCCCCCCCCCTGTTTTTGTTTCCCCGGTGGGGGTTTTTAGGGTTTGGGGGGGAGGTTTCGGAAACAAAAAGGGGAACCTTTTATTTTGGGGGTTTTTGGGTTTTTTTTCCCCCGGGGACCCCCTGTTTTTATTATGCAAAACCCCGTTGAACCCCGGGCTTTTGATATAAAGTTTAATTTTAATTTAATATCCCCCTTTATTTTTCCCCTTTCCCAAAACCCGGACATAAAACAAAAAAGAAAATTTTATTAACCATTAATCCAATTGTCAAAAAAGGGGGGTACTACAAATTTACAACAAACTTGAAACCCAAGACTGAACCCAATTCCCCCCTTAAAAACTTTCCCGAAAACCGAACCCTGCAAACCCTTTCCCGGTTTAAAAGGGGAAAAAAAGGGGGTGATTTAAAAAAACCAAAAGACAAGGTTCCTCCGGGCGATTTATTTGTCCACGGGGTTTTTTTTAAACCCCGGGAAAATGTCCCTGCAATCGGGAGAAAATAAAACGGGCCCGTTTTGGAAACCTTTAAAAGGATATTAATTAGTGTGGAACCCCCAAAACTTTTTCCCCTTCCCAAGACTTTTTCACGAAACCCCTGAAAAAAGGGGTTTTTAAAAAATTTATTAAAACCGTATGTTTTTTTAACACTTGCCAAAAAAAACCTCCCAAAAAAAAAATACTAATCTTTGCTTAAAATTTTTAACCCCCCTTCCCTTTAAAAATTGGGGAAGAAAACCCCAAAAAAACGTTTAAAAATTTAGGCAGTCCCAAAAAACAAAATACCCGGCCTTTTTTTTGGGGTGGGCTTTGGGGGTTTAAAATTAAACCTTTAGAGGTTTTTTCCCATTCATAATCACAATTATCCAGAAGTTTTCCCATGGAAATTTTCCTTTTTTTTCGGGTAAAAAGTTTCTTCCTTTTTCTCGGCCAATTCAAAAACCTCCCTCGTTGCGTTCGCTGTCGGGCCGTCTTCACCCCTCTGCTTTTGTTGGGCTGGTCGCTTCCGGGGTTTGTCCTGTTTCTTCCGTTGTTTTTTCACTGCTGGCTTCCCTTCCCCCCCCCCCCCTCTCTTTCTCGCCCCCTTCCTTTCCCCAATTGCTGCATGAAAACTTCCTTTTCCCCCCTTTTTTTCCCCCAAAAAAAACCCCCACCTTTTTTTTTTTTGTCCCCCCTTTTTTCCCCCTTGCCCCTTTCCCCCCCCTTCCCCCTTTTCTTCCTTTCCCCCTTTTTCCCTTTGGGCTTCTTCTTTCCTCCCTTGGGTTTTTCCCCTTTCCCCTCCCCTTTTTTCTCCTTTTTTTTTTTCTTTTTTCCCTTCCCCTTCCTTTCTCCTCTTTCCCTTTCCCCTCTCCTCCTCCTTTTCTTCTTTCTTTTCTTGTCTTTCCCCTTTCCCCCCCTTCCCCCTTTTTCCTCTTCTTTTTTTCCTTTTTCCTTCCCCTTTTTTTCCTTTTTTTCTTTCTTCTTCACCCTTTTTTTCCTTTTCCCCCTTTTTAACTTCCCTTGTTTTTCCTTTTTCCTCCTCTCCCCTCCCCTTTTTTCTTTTTCCTTTTTCCTCTTTTCCCCCTCCCCCTCCTCCTCCTCCTCCTCCCTTTTTCTCCCCCATTCCCGCTTCCTTCCCTTTTCCCTCCTCCCTTTCCTTTCCCCTTTTCTTCCTCCTCCCCCCCTCCCCCCCTTTTTCCTCCCCCTTTCCTTTTCCCTTTTTCTTTTCCTCCCCCCTTTTTTCTTTTCCTTTTTTTTCCCCCTCCTCCCCCCTCCTCTTTTTTCTTTTTCCCTTCCTCCCCTCCTCTTCTCCTTTTTCCTCTTCCTCCCCCTTCTCCTTCCTCCTCCTCCTCCCCCCCTTTTTCTTTCTTCTTCCCCCTTTTTCTTCTTCCTCCTTTTCTTCCCCCTTCCCCCCTCCTTTCCTTTTCCCCCCCTCCTCTTCCCCCTTTTTTCCCTTTTTTCTTTTTTTTTTCCCCTTTCTTTCCCCTTCCTTCCCCTCCCTTTCCCTTTTCCCCCGTCCTTTCCCCCTTTCCTCCTCCCCCCCTTTTTCCTTTTTCCCCCCCTTTTTTTTTCTTCTTCTTCTTATCCTCTTCTCCCCCTTTTCCTTTCCTTTTTCCTTTTTTTTCTTTTTTCCTTTTTCTTTCCCTTCCCCCCCTTCCTCCCCTTTTTCCTTTCCTTTTTTTCTTTCCTTTTTCTTCTTCTTCTTTTTTTCCTCTTCTCCTTTTTCCTCCTTTTTTCCCCTCCTTCCCCCTCCTCTTTTCTTCTTTTTTCCTTTCCCCCTCCTCCTCTTTCTTCTTTTTTCCTTTTTTCCCCCTCCTTTTTCCTCCCTTTTTTTCTTTTTTCCTTCCCTCCTTTTCCCCCCTCTTCCCTTTCCCCCTTCCCCCCTTTCCTTTCCTTTCCCCCTTCCCCCTTCCCTTTTCTCCTTCCTCCTCCCCCTTCAATTCTCCTTTTTTCCTTTTTTCCTTTTTTTCCTTTTTTCCTTTTTTTCCTTTTTTTTCCCCCCTTTTTCCTTTTTCCTCTTCTCCTTTCCCCCCTCCCCTCCTTCCCCCCTCTCCTCCTTTCCCCTCCCCCTTCCCCCTTTCCACTTTTTTCCTTTTCCTCCTCCTCCCTCCCCCCTCCTTTTTTTCCCCCTTCCCCCTTTCCCCCTTTCCCCCCTCCTCTTTCCCCCTTCCCCCCTTTTTCCTTTCCCCCTCCTCCCTTTTTCTTTCCCTCCCTTTTTCTTTCCCCCTTCCTCCTCCCCCCTCTTTCCCTTTTTCTTCCCTCCTTTCCCCCCTTTCCCTTTTCCTTTATCCTTTCCCCTTCTCCTTCTCCTCCTTTTTTCCCCCTTTTTTTTTTCTCTTTTTTCCCCCTCCCTCCTTCCCCATCCCCCTCCCCCTCCTCCTCCTCCTTTTTCTTTTCTCCCCCCTCCTCCCCTCCTCCCCTTTTTTCCCCCTTCCCTTTCCCTCTTTCCCTTTTTCCTCCTCCTCCTTTCCCCCTCCTCTTCCTTTTTCCTTTCCCCCTCCTCCTCTCCTTTTTCTTCTCCCTCCTCCTCCCTCTTCCTTTTTCTTCCCCTTGCCCCCCCCATTTCCCTTTTCCCCCCTCCTTTTCCCCCCCCCCCTTTTTCCCCCACCTCCCCCCTCCCCCCTTTTCCCTTCCCTCTTCCTCTTCCCCCTTTCCTTTTATCCTCCTTTTCTTCCCTCCCCCCCTCCTCCCCTCCCCCTCTCCCTCCTCCTTTCCCCTTCCTTCCTTTCCCCCCTTTTTCCCTTTTCCTTCCTTTTTTTCTCTTTACCTTTCTTTTTCCCTTTCCCCTCCCCTTTTCCCCCTTTTTCTCTTCCCACCTTGGGCCCCCTCCCGCCTTTTCTTTTTTCCCTTTTTCCCCCTTTCCCCTTCTTCTCCCGCCCCCCCCCCCCCCCCCCCCTTTTTCCTTCCCCCTTTTCCCTTTTTATTCTTTTCCCCCTCCTTTCCCCTTTCTTTTTCCCTTTTTTTCTCCCTCCTGTTTTTTTGTTTTTCTTGAAATTGTCCTTTTTTTTGTTTTTTCCTTTTCCCCCTCCTTTTTTCTTCTTCTTCTTTCTTTTTCTTTTCCCCTTTTCCTCCTTTTTTTCTTTTCCCTTTTTTTCTCCCTTCCCCTTCCCCCTTTTCTTCCTTTTCCCCCATCCTCCTCAAGGTCGTTCGTCCCTTTTCGCCCCCCCTCAACAACCCCTTCTCCCTCCTCTTCCTTCCCCTTTTCCTTCCTCCCCCCTTCCCCCCCTTTCTTCTCCCCATCCCTTCCCCCCCCATTCCCCCCCTTTTTCTTTCTTTGGGGCCCCCCCAAATTAAAGTCCCCCCAATTTTTTTATCCCCGGGGGGGGGGGGGGGGAACCTTCCAAAAATTTTTGTGGGGGTTTTTTAACTGGTTTTGGAGGGGGGGAAAAAGAAGAAAAGGGGGAGAAGAGGGAGGAAAGGGGGGGAGAAAAAAGAAGGGGGGGTTTTTGCAGACAAAAAAAAAAAAAAGGAAAAAAAGAGGAGGAAAGAAGGGTTAAAAAAAATGCCAAATGGGTTAAACAATAAATTTTTTAAACTAAAGAATCTGGCATTCCCTTTTCGCGAGGGGGGAGGGAGAAGGCGGAAGGGTTGGGGTGGGGGGCGGGAGGGGGGGGGGGGGGGGTTGGGGGAGGGCGGGACATTCAAAGCGGATGAACGACGAAAAACCCAAAATTTTACGGCCTTTTTTTTTTTTTTTTTTTTTTTTTCTTTAAAGGTGCCTTTCCAGAGCTAATAATGTGGACATTTCCTGCTGGTAAAAAAATTTTTAAAGCGAAAGGGTAGGTAGCCGCTGATGGGCCCATCACATCCACTGATCGGAAAAAGGTTTTCCCGGGGGTGTGCTCTGGTTCCCCCCTTTCCTTTGTGTCTTTCCGGGGAGGTTTCCCTTTTCTTTTTTCCCCCCCCTTTTTTCCGTGGTCTTCCCTTATTCTCTTTCACTCTTTTTTCTCTTTTCCCTTCCTTTTTCTCCTCTCCTTTTCTCTCCTCTTTTCTCTCCTCTCTCTCTCTCTCTTTTCTCTCCACCCTTTCCTCTTATCTGGTTCTTTCTGTCCGGGCTGTCTAAACTCTGTGTCTTGTTTTTTCTCTGTCCCCGTCTGTCTCCTATCTTGCTCTGCCCGTCTGGGCAATTTTTCGTCTTCTCTTTGTCTCTCTCTGTCTCTGACTGTCCGTCCGTCTGTCTCTCTCTCTCCCCTGTCCCCTTTTCTCTGCTGTCTGTCAGTCTGTCTGTCTCTCCTCTGTCTTTTTCTCTGTCTGTTTTGTCCCGTCACTCTCCCCTCTCTGTTTTATTGTCTGTCCCGTCTCTCTTTTTTTGCTTTTGGCTCTTGTCCCCTCTCTCTGTGTCCCGCCTTCCTGTCTGTCTTGTCCCCCTGTCCCGCCCGTCTGTCCCCTTTTTGTCTCCCCGTGGGTTTTCTTGTCTCTTCTGTCCCGTCTGACCTCTCCCCCGTGTAAAAGTTTTTCTGTCCCTCTCCCATTTTCTTTTTTTCCCCTTAGTCTCTCTCCCCTTTTCTCGACGTCCCGGGCCCGTCTCTCCTTTTTTCCCTTTCTCTGTCTGTCTGTCCCGTCTGCCTGTCTTCTGCTGTCTCTCTCTCCCCCTCTCCCTCTCTCTCTTTTTCTTTTCCCCTCTCTCTGAAATTTGTCTGTCGTCCCCTGTCTATTTTCTTTGGGGCCCCTCCGTCCCGTTTTTCTGACCCCCCACGGTCACTAGGGCTGTCTGTTTTTTCTCTCTCTCTTTTCTCTTCTCCTCCCCTTCTCCCTTTTTCCTCCTTCCCTCTCTCTCCTTTTCTCTCCCCTCTCTCTGGGCCGTCCCGTCCCGGTTTAACCTCTCTGAATGCCCTTTTTGTAATTCCCTGTCCGTCTCCCTTCCTTTTGTTTTTCCCCCGGAACCCCCCCCCCCCCCCCTTTCTCCTGTCTCTCTCCACACCTCTTTCTGTCTCTTTCTCCCCCTCTTTCTTTTACTGCCCCCCCCCCCTCTCTCCGCATGCTGTCTCCCCCCCCCCCACACCCTTCCACCCGTCCTGTCTCACTCGTGAAAGCGCTGGAGACAGACAATACACCCGGCACCGTTGTAATGATGAATTGAAATGAAACAATTCCAAAGTTCCGCCTCTCTCTCTCTCTCTCTCTCTCTCTCTCTCTGTATCTCTCTCTCCCTCTCTCGCTCGCTCTCTGCCTCTCTCTGTCGCCCCCCCCCCCCCCCCTCAAACAGTCCTCTGTTTTACATCAAAAAAAGGCATTCAGAGTACTAGCAATGCGTGTGGCACTGCTATTACACCGGAGATCAGAACTGGGGGGGGGGGGGGGAGTGGGGGAGTGGGGGGGCTGAGTACAGGCATCATGTGTCTTTCTGTCTCACCCCCTCCCCTCTCCCCCCCCCCCCCCCCCCGCCAGCGCCCCCTCACCTTCCACTCCCCCACTCCCCCCTGCCCCTCGTTTGTCTCCTTTTGATGCTCATGGCGATCAAAAGCCGATCAATTATCACACATGCTTACGACCAGTTACGCCGTGGGAACCGGCGTGTTCATCCACATGCGGATGCCTTTTCATCGGCGCGGATTCGGTTCCAGCGGCATTTCGTTAACGTAACTGCTCTGCCGCGGCGATGCACGTGCGGTGTGGTGATGTTGCCGCGTTTGGTTTCAGGATGTTGACAGTGTATTGAAGAAATGCTCAAGGGAGAGTCGTGGGAAGGGAGGGAGGGAGGGGGAAGGAGGGAGAGAGAGAGAGAGAGAGAGAGAGAGAGAGAGAGAGAGAGAGAGAGAGCGCACGCGTGTGTGTTGTGCATGTGTAAGCGCGAGTGCGCGTGCGTTTGTGTGTGAGTGAGTGTGTGTGTGTGTGTGTGTGTGTGTGTGTGTGTGTGTGTGTGTGTGTGTGTGTGTGTCTTTCTTCCTTTCTCTCTGTGTCTGTGTCTGGCTCTATCTTCTGTCTGTCTGTCTGTCTGTCCGTCTCTCTCTGTCTGTCTGTCCGTCTCTTTCCCATCATCACCACCACCCCCTCCATCTTTTTCTCTTTCCACAGTCACCATGTCCATCAAACCTAGCTTCATTAGCATGGGTCTCTTTCATTAGAACGGTGTCAATTATGTCATTTGTCCGTTAAACGTCTGGGCTCTGGGGACATGGTAATTCAGTATTGTTGTTAGTCGTACGCTGGTCATGTTTTGGAAAGCGTGCGCGCGCGCGCACGCACGCACGCACGCACGCACACGCACACACACAGACAGACACACCCAGACATACCCCCCCCCCCCCACACACACACAGAGAGAGAGAGAGAGAGAGAGAGAGAGAGAGAGAGAGAGAGAGAGAGAGAGAGAGAGAGAGATGGGGGCAAGGTAAGGTAATATTGCTTATAGCCCAGCCGACCGCAAAGGGCCATATCAGGGCTGTCACCGCGTTGAAGTCAACTCACAAATCATTCATTCATACAACTCTTTAAAACACATTTTCTAAAAACCCACCCGACATTTTGCTAAAACTTTTTCCACTATAAATCTCAGATCCGATGAAACATGTTGATCTCTTTGAAGAGTTCAAAGATCGCATCAGGCGGAACATCTCTGAACAAGTGTTCATGGAATCGGCTGTAAAAGGTTTGTGTCTCACATCATGCAAGTCCCAACACTCTAAAAGAACATGTTTCATTGTGAGTGGCGCATGACATGGAATGCACCACGGAGCTTCTTCACTCTTTAAAAGGTAGGAATGGGTAAAAGATGAATGGCCGGTGTGCAGCGCATAGAACCTGTACCTGTGAAAGTGTACATTTGAGAACTATTTGCTGTTTGGAAGAGAGAGAGAGAGAGAGAGAGAGAGAGAGAGAGAGAGAGAGAGTCCTGATTATTCATCAAAGCCATTGTCTTTGAAATGAAGCAACATTACAGAACGCCAGATGAATCGTTGATAGCAAATGATCTCTGTCTATGATGATACGGCATTATAGAATTTCAATGCTTTTCAGGAATACACTAAAAAAAAAGTGTTACACAGGTTTAAAAAAAAAAATCATTATTTTAGGATCATATGAAAGAACGTACTTACCTAGGTTACGTATGCTGAACTAATTGCTGTTCAACATCTTGTAATCAAGACGAGAAGAAAAAAAAACAACCCCGTAAATCCATGCTGGGTAGTAAAACGGACGGGCCAAATGACAATCGTTCAGGTCTGTAACGGCTAGAATGGAGACGGGATATCTTGACACACTACAAGAGAAATCAAACGATCACAAGCCCAGCAAGCAGGAGGCGGTAAGTGTGCCATCGAGAAGGTGATAAAAAGAGACTATGCCTTTATGGCGCTATCGAAACAGCGAGGAGTGGGTAAAAAGTGACGTCTCTTGTCTTACACGGGCGATATTTCTCATTCTGTGAGTTCAGTCATTTGGTGTTGGAAGGCCTCAGGCCCCCCCCCTCCCCCGCCATCCACTGTCTATCCCCCCTCTTCCTTCCCTTCTCGTCAGCCCCCCCCCCTCCCCCTTCCCGTCCCCTCCCCCTTAAAATCCCACCAATAAAAAGGTAAGCATTAGTGTGTCATTGCTTTACATACGTTCGAACTCTGTTGTTAATGATGACATTCCCCAGCAAATGCCGACTTGTCTTTTCTGTATTTTGAAGGGTTTGAGTTGCAGTGCCTTTGCCTGCGACGCACACCAGAATGACTTTTCTTGTGTGCGTGACTGCGCATGCGTGCATCTCATGATCTCTAACCCTGTTGCGGGGATATCTTTCTCCAAGCGTGTACAAATCTGACGCGTTTCTGAGGCACAAATCAAAATAAGGACCAAAGATGGAAGAGGCGGTGCTATGTGTGTAGATCAAATCCCGAGATTTGGCTGATTATGTTTCAAAGAATATATTGTAACAGTAGTTATATACTATTTTTCTGCAGTATTTGAAGGTACGAAAAAGAGCGACTGTAAACAGTTCAAAAGTTACGCTTGGCGCTGGAAGCGATATGGATAAACAGGTAAAGGGAGAGAGAGGGGGGGGGGAAGATGGAGGGGGGGGGGAGGGGGGGGGTAGGGGGGGGCGAGAGGGGGGGGGGGAGAGGAGGGGGGGGGAGAGGGAGGGGGGGGAGAGAGGGGGGGAGAGGGGGGGGAGAGGGGGGAGAAGGGGGGGGGAGAGGGGGGAGAGGGGGGGGGAGAGGGGGGGGGTGAGAGGGGGGGGGAGAGAGACCAGACAGACAGACAGAGACAGACAGACAGACAGACAGAGGATGACGATGAAGATGATGACGGTGAAGATGATGATGGTGAAGATGATGACGAAATGAGGAAAGAGGTGATTGACAGAATATAAAAAAGAGAGAGAGACAGGTGGGTGATAGAAAAGGAGAATGATATCTAAGATAGAAGAGCCCCTGCGTCCGCTTTGGGCGGTGGCGTGGGGGTGGGGGTAGGGGGGTGCACCTCCTTCTCTCTACTCTCTCTCTCCCCTTCCGTCCTTCTCTCCCTCTCCCCTCCCCACCTTCTCTCTCTCTCTCTCTCTCTCTCTCTCATCTCATCTCTCTCTCTCACTCTCTCTCTCTCTCTCTCTCCTCCTCTCTCTCTCTCTCTCTCCTGTCTCTCTCTGTGTGCCGTTCGTTATGTCTCAGTCTCTCTTAATGTGTGTCTGTCGTCCGTCCGTTTGTCTGCTTTGCCTGTCTGTCCGTCCGAGTGTTATATTATTATTATAATGAATATTTTTATAGCGCCTATTCTACGGCTAGAGGCCAAGCTCTAAGCGCTTTACAATCAACACTCGTTTACACAACGGGCTGCCTACCTGGGTAGTGCCGATTGAAGAGCTGCCAGCTGGCGCTTCATTCAGTCGTTTTCTGTGTCATCCAGTCCATATCACTCATATTGTTTTCTCAGTTTCCATACTTCCTTCATTCTTTCCATTTCTCACGCAGGGTGCATGCTATGTGCAACGTGTCATCCATACCAACGGCCAAACTGGCCTTCTCTTCCGAAAGTTGGTGATGGGATTTGACGTGTGCGCAAGATGTTATGCGTGCGTTCACACACGGAACCTCGGTTTATAGTCTCATTCGAAGGACTATAAACGTCTGTCCGTCCGTTTGTCTGTCAGTCCGTCTGCCTGTCTGTCTATCTGTCTTTCTCTCTGCCTCTCTGTCTGTCTCTCTTGCTTTCTTGCCCTCCCAGTTATGTAACTGCCTCTCTCTATCCCATCTGTCTGTCTCTCCCTCTCTCTCCGTCTCCCCTTTCCATCCTTCCTCCATTTTTTTTTTTTTTCCTCTGTCCATCTCTTCTGACGCTTCCTCTCTCTCTCTTCCTTTTCCCCCCCCCCCCCCCTCTCTCTCTCTCTCTCTCTCTCTCGGCTTGCCCTCTCCCTTTCAGTGATCCAAACCTTCCCACTGCCCGTTCACTTTGTCTCTCGCGATTTCGTTAGCGTTCAGACCATGCATCCAGAACCACCCCTGTATGATCAATTTAACTGAAACCATTGCAAATTTCGGCCGGTCTCTATGTTTCTCGCCACCGCCCCCCCATCCTCCCCCAACCCCAACCCCCCGCCCTGACCTGTGTTTTGCCTCGAAAAGACATTTATAAAACTAGCAATTACACCAGAGATCACAGCCATTACACCAGAGATCACAGCTGAAGCTGTGTCCGGACGTTTTATTATGTTTTTTTTTTTTTTTTTTTTTTTTGTTTTGTATATCTCGCTTTGATTGCCAGGTCGATCAAAAGCAGGTTCGTGACAGATTTGCTCGTGAGAAGTCACGCGTTAGGATCCGTCGTGTACTTCAAAAGTAGATTTAAGTATCATCGGTGGCAGATTAAGTTCCAGCGGCCTTCGGCGGCAGCTCCGTGCCGTGATGCACGTGCGGTTTGATGATGTGGACGGGATGGGTTTCAGTATGTTCATAATGTCTAGATGAAAGGTTTAGGGTGTGTGTGTGTTGTGTGTGTGTGTGTGTGTGTGTATACATATGTGTGTGTGTGTGTGTGTGTGTGTGTGTGTGTGTGTGTGTGTGTTGTATAAGGAAGGAAAGGTGTTGGACAGAGACACAGAGGGGAGAGAGGTGATGATGATGATGATGATGATGAATGATGAGATGACTTTATTTCCATGGGTAACAGATAAGCAAACACGGGGTTGTTTGTGTTTTTTTCATCCGGCCCTTGCCCCGCTAAGGGACTAACTAAGCATGACTAGCGACTAAAACTTACAAAACTTTTAATAAACACATGTCTTCACAAATACATTAAAAAGTTGAGTTGTTCCTCCATTAACATTGAGCCGTAGATGAAATTTAAAGTAAAAAAAAATTAAGACAACAAACAAGAGTAAAGCAATCGATTACGAAGAAGAAAAAGAAACTCGGCATACACAGACAGAATAAGCGATCCTTCTGTTGTTATCGAAAGAAGAGAGAGAGAGAGAGAGAGAGAGAGGAGAGAGAAGAGAGAGGAGAGAGGGAGGGGGGGAAGGGTTATATGCCTTTTGTAAAATATGAACATACAACAAGCTGCGAAGGATGATCATTAGACAACTACAATGCATCAATAACATCAACATTTTTCTTTTTACATTTTCATGATGTGGTTACAAAGCAAGACGAGGACGAACAGTACTACAATCAGTTATCAGTTAGCGACAATGAATTCCTAGCATGAATAATCATAACTTATTTGTCATGATATGTGTGCGTGTGCGTGTGCGTGTGTGTCTGTGTTGTTGTGTGCGCGTGCGTGCGTGCGTGCGTGCGTGCGTGCGTGTGTGTGTGTGTGTTTAGAACAAATCCTACACTATACAAGACTAGAACTATTAAGTAAGTGGTGTTGCATCAATATGCAGCCGTAAATACGAAGAGAGAGAGAGACAGAGACAGAGAGAGACAGAGAGAGAGAGAGAGGAGAGAGAGAGAGAGAGAGAGAGAGAGAGGGAGCATATTTTCATGTTTCTTATCCAAAATATATGCCAAACATTACTAAGGAATTTGCATAAAGAGCAACAATGCATCGATATAATCAACAGTAATCAGGACACACATATTTACCACCGTGTCGTTATAGTGTTTCAAGAAATCAAAATTATTAGGACATCAATCAGTTAGTGACAATGCACGGAGAAAATCAGTGACGGCAACATTCATTCATCATGATATAATAATCACTAATAAAGCCAAGGGTAAACATATCTCTCATTTATCATTTTCTGGGTAAAAGATCAGTAGAAAGGAACAGGCGGTATCAGTTTAAACATGCAGCAAAACGGAAGGTGTGCCCTGGTAAATGTATTTTATCCCCATAGTAATGGTCTGCTGTGAAATGTGTAGTTAGTTTTTCCCTGAAGGATTCTTTTTCCCTGAAGAATTCTGCATTTGCGCGAAACGTTTATTAGTGATCAATGTGATCTGGGAAGGGTTGTGGGTTGTGAAGAGGGGGGGGGAGGGGGGGGGGGGGGGGGGGGGGGGCGGGGAAGGGGGACAGCATAAACTTAACCTTTGTCGACTGCTCAAGCATCAGAAGAAAACCTTGTATAATAATTTTCTATGTCCCTTGAAATTTTGAAGAAAAAAAAAAGGTGGCAAAATTGTATCCAGCATTATTTACAGTTGACCGCGGAACTGACGCCACCTCTGGACTTTGCACAGCCCTCCTCCTTGCTCATGCGAGCTATTCGAAATGTTGTTCAGACAAATTAAAAAGAAAACCAAAAGAGCTAAGGCTGTAGACATTCCCTCGATCAACTCCCCGTACACATTGGATAAAATATGTTAAGATTTTATTTCATCTCAGTATAAACTTAACGCAACATTTATGCCCTTCCGCCTCCTCCCCCCTTCATCCCCTCCCCTTTATTTCATTTGTTTTTGGACAGAACTGGCATGAAAATACTGCTGTTACAATGGTTTGAAAGCCTTATCAAAGTCAATGTTAGACCAAAATAGACAATAGAGGCACAAAACTACACTCACATAAACGACGTCAAAGTCAACATGCGATTTGCAGTTATTTTGTTCAAATGCAGCTTAGATCTTGTCGGTAATGTTTTTCTCTGTGGTTCCTCAAGGTATTTGTGTCTTGTTTTTAGTAATAGCACTGTAGGTTATACTACATGTTTGGCATTCAGAAATTTTGTTGCGATCGATCGGATCGTTAACAAACTGAGAGAGAGAGAGAGAGAGAGAGAGAGAGAGAGAGAGAGAGAGAGAGAGAGAGAGAGAGAGAGGCGTATACGGATATTTGGATTGCAGGTACACGCACGCACGCACGCACGCACGCACGCACACACACACACACACATTCACTCACTCACTCACTCACTCACTCACTCTCACGCACAAGCGCACACACGTGCGCGCGCGCACACACACCACGCACGCACACACGCACGCACACACACACACACACACACACACACACACACACACACACACACACACACACACACACACACACACACCACCACCAGAGGCAGAGACCAGGAGACAGCCAAGGAGGATAACGCTGATCCCAGACAGGATTCCAGATCGTCCTGGGGGACCGGAGCCCATCACGATGTGTTACCATTGACAACGTCATCCCCGCCAGAGAGAGAGAGAGAAAAAGACGCAGGAAACACCAAAGAGATAACACACCTAGATAGGAAACTGAAGAAGAAAAAGAAAAAGAAAAGAAAAAACCCACCGCAGACTGAACGTTACATTCAGGAGACGATCTCGTTTTCGGGAGTAAAACAAAGAAGAGGAAAATGAATACAAACCTAAACTGTCTTTCTTTCTCCCCCCCCCCCCCCCCCCCCCCTGAGCACTATAACAATCCATTTTAAAACCCCTACCTTCCCCAAATTAAAACATACCCCCTCCACTAAACCGCTACACAACCTACAAACCCCATCATTTCCCCCCCCCCCCCCCCCCCCCCCTCCTTTCCTCTCCCAAAATCCCCTCTGTGTTTTCCCTTTGGGGGCCTTTTTTATTTGGGAAACCTTTGGGAAAAATAAGTGACCCCTTTGTTCTTTTTTCGTACTGTCCCCAAAAGTTAAAAAGTTTTCTGTTTTTTTCCTGAAGAAAAGCCCCCAGGGCCCAAATGCTTGGTTTTTTGTCCTGTGCTTTGTTTTTCAAAGTCCGTGGCGGGGAACTAACCCCCCCTGTTTCTACATTGTGTCTTTGTTTTTTGGGTTTTTCCCGGGGCCCGGAAAATCCTTTTCCCGTGTTTTTTTGTTTTTTTTAAAAGGGCCCGGGGGGAAAAACCCGAAAGGTTCATGTCCCGGGCTTTTTTTGGAAAAAAGTCGGAACAATTCTCCAAAATGGTCGGGGACCCCAAATTTGGTTTATTTGGTTTTTTTGAAACAGTCCCCGGGTTTTAGGGGTCTTATCGTCACGCAATTTCCCCTTTTATCCTCCCCTTTTTAACATTTTTCCCTCGTCTTCCATTCATCTCATCTCACGTCATCATCGTCGTCATCATCATCAAATTACAATTTGGGGCCGGGCCATATCGTCATTTTTTATCACCCTCATTTCATCGTCTCCCTTTATTTAACTCGTCGTCGTCGTCCTCCATCATTGGTTTGACATCATCGTTTGTTTTTCTTATTAAACATCATCTTTATCATCGCCACGTGTCTTACGTCTGTCTTCCGGGGTCATCTTTGGGGTGTGTGTGTGTGTGTGTGTGTGTGGTGTGTGTGTGTGTGTGTTTTCTCTCACTCTCTCTCTCTCTCTCTCTCCTCTCTCTCTCTCTCTCTTTTCTCTCTCTCCTCTCTCTCTCTCTCTCCCCTTTAAATTTCCTCCTTTCCAAAAAATTTTTGGGGAAAAAAAACTTATCTTTTTTCAAAACCAATTTTTTTGTCCTTTTTTTTGGGGGCTTTTTTTTCCTTTTTCTCCTCTCCCTCTTTATTTTTCTCCCCCTCTTTCCTTTTTTTCTGTTTGGTTGGGGTCTCTCTTCTTTTCTCCCCTTCCCCACCCCCTTTTTCCCCTTTTCTCCTCTTTTTCCCAACCCCCTCTTTTCTCTCCCCCCCTTTCTCTCTCAGTTTCTCTCACTCTTTCACAATTCCTTCTCTTCTCCCCTCACTTTCAATCTTTCTTTTCTTCCTTTTCTCTCTCCCCTCTTTCCTTTTCCTTCTCTCTTTTCTCTCTTCCCTTTCTCCTCCTTTCTCCCCTCTCTCTCTCCCTTTTCCCCTTTTTTTGGTGTTGTTTGGGTTTTTCCCCGTTTGTTTTTTTTCTCGCTCTCTCTCCCCCCCTCTCTCTCTCTCCCCTCTCTCCCCTTTTTTCTTTTTCTCCCCTTTTCCAATTTTCCTTTTCTCCCTTTTCCCTTTCTCTTTTCTTTTTCTTTTCTCTCTCTCTCTCTCCCCCTCCCCTCCCCTCTCCCCTCTCTCCTCTCGCTTTTCTCGCTCGCCCATTTCTCTCTTCCTGTCTCTCTGTATGGTTTTTTTTGTGTGTGTTGTGTGTGTGTGTGTGTGGGTGTGTTTTTTCTCCCCCTCCCCCCCCCCCCCCTCTCTCTCTCCCTTCCCCCCCCCCCCCCCCCCCCCCCTCTCCCCCTCTCCCTCCCCCTCTCCCTCCCTTTTTTTCTCTCTCTCTATCTTCCCTCTCCCCCCCCTCTTCCCTCCCCTCTCCCTCCCTTTCTCTCTCCTTTTCTCTCTCACTCTCCTCTCTCTCTCTCTCTCTTCCTCTCTCTCTCCCCTCCCTTCCCCCTCCCCTTCCGGGGGTGTGAAAGGGGCTAAAAGGCCCTTGTTCCCCCTAAACGGGGGACAAAGGGAAAATCTTTACGGTAGGAGCCCCGAAGCGAGAGGACCGGGGGCTGGCCCGTCGTGAGAACCCTTTATTCCTTTTTCTGGTTTTCTCAAAGGCTCCGGGCAATTTTTGGCAAAGTCACAAAACCCTCTGTGCCCTGTCTGGGCCTTTTCTGTCGTTTCTGTCAACCACTACTCTGTGTCTGTCTGTCTGCGTATGCCGGCCCGTTCTCTCTCTGTTTCTCTCGTTCATAACAAAACAAGGGACGGCCCCGGAACCCCCCCCCACCCCCCCCCCCAACACAACACCCCACACACACACACACACCACCCCGACCAGCACAAAAGCAGCCCGGGCCCCCACCACAAAAAAAACGCCCCGCACCACAACACGCCCCCACCACAAAACCAAAACACACGCACACCCCACAACACACACCCACACACACACAAATGTAAAAACGTCAAATGTGTATGTGGAAAAAACCCTTTTTTTTTCGGGGAAACATCCGCTTTGCACTGTCCAAACCCTCAGAGACCATATTTCTAAACTGCGGTAGCTTACTCGTAAAAAAACCGTTAAAGATTGAAAGAATTGTAAAAAATTTTCATTTTTTTGCGAAATTTTGCTGAAATATTGCATTTTTGGGCCCCCTTGGGGGTTCCCTTTTAGTAACCCGGGATAATTTTTGGGTTTTCATTTGGGGGTTTTAATATTCTTTTTGTTGGTTTTTTGTTAGGTTTCTTATATTGCCCCCCCCCTTCCCCCCCCCCCCCCCCCCCCCTTTTCCCCCCCAAATATTTGTTTTTACATTGCATTTTCCCCACACACCCCCCCACAACAACACACACACCGGCCGCCCAACCCCACACACACCCCAACACCCCCCACCACACACCCACCCCCACCCCACACCCACACACAACACCCCACCCCAAACCCCCTTCTCTCTCTCTCTTCTCTCTCTCACACTCCAAAAAACACACACACACACACCCCCCTCTTCCCCCTCTCTCTCCTCCACACACTTTAAAAAACAAAAACACACCCCACAAACCCCCCCACCACCCCCACACAAAACACCCACACACAACACAAACACACACATCTCTCCCCTCTCTCTCTTTTCCCCTCTCTCTCTCTCCGGGGCACACGCCCCGCACAGCACAACCCACACACACCCCCACACACCCACACACACACCCCCAAAAAACAACCCCCCCCCACGTACGGGCCAGGAAAATTTTTTTAAAAAAAAATTAAAATTTAAGCCTTTTACATCACAATCAAAACACCCTTTTTTCTATCCCTCCTCTCCCTTCATTCCCTTTTTCCCCCC
>CM031621.1:9419645-9434645 GCA_018398815.1 Conus ventricosus
CTGATGAAGGCCCTAAGAGGTCGGAGCGCGTCGCGCTTTGTGTTGTGACTTGTTTGTCCTTGTTGTGGGCGGAGTGACGGAGAATTATCACTGAAAGCTGTTCCTGTGCGCTGCCGGTGCTCGGGCAAGGGAGTGTAGGAATCTCGGTGTGGAAGATGAGATAATGTTGCTTATAGCCCAGCCGACCGCAAAGGGCCACATCAGGGCTGTCACCACGTTTAAGATCAACTCATAAGTCTTTCATTCACACAATTCTTTAAAACTACATCTTCTAAAAACCCATCCGGAAGTTCGTTAAAAAACAAACAAACTTTCCACTGTAAAACCTCAGATCCGATGAAAAATGGTAATCTCTTTCAAGAACTCCAAAGATCGCGTCAAAGATCTCTGAACAAGGTTTCATGGAATCTGGCTGTAAACTGTTTGTGTCTCGCATCATGCAAGTCCTGTATGTGAGAGAGCCGAAATGGGCGACATCAAAGTCTCGGCAGTGGCAGAGTACTGAAGCAACGAAAAGAACAGGCCGTGATGAAGGCAACACTTGTTTTACTTTCAGCGTCTTGGCAGCCATCTGGGGTCAACTCAGCTGCTAATAATAAAAATAAAAAAAAACTTCCGGTTCACACGAAAGGACATGCTAAAATCTATATACTGAAATGTATCGAAAACATAACCACATGGACATACAAAGCATGAGACGTTATGATAATTATAGTAACTGTGAGGCTACTACTAGTACCATACATTAGGGAGAAAAAAGGTGTGTGTGTGTGTGTGTGTGTGTGTGTGTGTGTGTGTGTGTGTTGTGTGTGGTGTGTGTGTGTTGTGTGCGTGCGTGTTGTGTGTGCATCCACACAAGAGGCGCTTAGGTAAGGAGTGTCGTGCGTCGTAGCTTCACCACATCACGTCAGCACACACACCTTACCCACATCCCCTGACTATTTGTACCCCCCGGCTGACAATTGATCAACCTACCTCACAACAGTCAAAATCTCACAATGAAATCACATCCCACGCTCCGCCCCCCCCCCCCCCCCCCCCCCTCCCTCTCTCTCCCTCCTCCCCCCATTTTTTTTTTTTTTTTTTTTTTTTTTTTACCTCATACCAAAGTAGGCTCCTGAAGATTTCCACTTTTTCGACCTACTTCGTGAACTTGCTTCGTCAGGTTAGGATGCGACCATCCTCCCCCAGTCAGTGATCTAGTGGCGTGTGGGTCGGGGGGGGGGGGGGGGGGGTGGGGGGTGATATTGATGGAAGAGAAGAGAAGAGAAAAGCTAGGCCTTCAAACAAAAGGTGCGTGTTTGACAGCAGAGAAGTAAAAAAACGAAAATGTTCAGCCGGGAAAACGCGCGCGCACTGAGAGAGAGAGAGAGAGGAGGGAGGGAGGGAGGGACGGGGACGGACGGAGGGACGGACGGACGGAGGGACGGACGGACGGAGGACGGACGGACGGTACGGACGGACGACGGACGGATCATCAGCGTAAAAGTCTCTGGCATTTCAGGTGGAACGAAGCAGTTTACAGAGGTGTTGAGAAAATGTGTAATTGTTTATCTGAGGATCATGTTTCAGTTACATTCTCAGGAAACTGATATTATGGCACTTGGAGGAACAAGAGAGAGGGGGGGGGGGGGGGGGGGGGGGGGGGGGGAAGGGGAGAGGGAGAGGGTTGGAGGCATGAAAAAGGGTCAAGGGGAGTTAGGGAGAAAGAGATAGTCACTCAAAGAGTGTCTTCATTATTCACACGATGACATTGTATCTGGTTTCAGCAGCTCTCGGTGCATGCGAACGCAGCAACAGCAACAAGGCAGCTCTAAGTAAGGTAATTGCGAATTGATTGTTGTCGTTCTACTCTCTCTCTCTCTCTCTCTCCTCTCTCTCTCTCTCTCTCTCTCTCTCTCTCTTCTCTCGCGCGCGCGCGCGCTCTCTCTCTCTCTCGCTCTTTCTCTCGCTCTCGCTCTCTCTCTCTCGCTCTCTCTCTCTCTCTCTCGCTCTCTCTCTCTCTCTCTCTCTCTCTCTCTCTCTCTCACCACACACCACACACACAAAACACACACACACACCACACACACACACACACACACACACACACAGAGTCTGTCTGTGTCTGCCTGTCTGTATGTCTGTCTCTCCTCTCCTTCTCTCTCTCTCTTTTGTCTGTCTGTCCCGTCTCTCCCCCCCCCCTCTCTCTCCAGCATTCAAAATGTATTTTCATGCATGTGTTGTAGCGCAGATTGTTCTGGTGAAGTAAGATAGTAGCAGTATCCATGAAAAATACAGAACAGTCGAACTTCGAGGGTTGCAAAATAGCCATTGCCATTTGTTGTTTTTGTCTGTCTGTCTGTCTGTCTGTCTCTGTCATCTTCATTCTCCTCCCCATCTCTCACCCCTCGCCACACTTCTGCTCTCTCTCTCTCTCTCTCTCCTTCTCTCTCTCTCTCTCTCTCTCTCTCTCTCTCTCTCTCTCTCTCTCTCGCTAAGTCCCCCCCCCTCTCTCTCTGTCTCTCTCTAACTCTGTCTACCTGTCTGTCTGTCTGTCTCCTTCGCTTCCTCTTTCTCTCTCTGTCTCTCTCTGTCTCTGTCTCTGCTCAGTTTTTATTTTGTTGTGTGCTTGATGTTGTTTTTACCTACATTTCATTTCTTTTTGTATACTTGTTGGTTGATTTACACACACCCTTACGCGCGCGCGTGCACACACACACACACACACACACACACACGCACACGCCACACACACACACTCTCATCCCTCTCCCTCTTTTCCTCTTGTCTTCTGACTCAACAAAAAAGGTCTTCGTGTGGTCGTGTGCCTTTCATTTTAAAACGTAAAAAAGAGCCAGAGTAGCGGCTTTAACCTACGATTGACCAACGATTTCCGCTACACCGCACAAAAGCGCGCCCCCTCCCCCCCCCCCCCCCCCCCCCCCCCCAAACCACAGATGTCAACTGCAACGTTCCAAATCTGCCAATCTTACACATAGGCCTAACCGGTTTTTTTTTTTTTTTTTTTTTTTTTGATAAATGTCGTGTTTTTTACCGCCACCATCTCCGAGGCAGCCATACAGCGTTTCCGGCAGCAAACGGTATTGACTGCAAAAGCACTGGCTGGAGTAAACATGGCTGTAGGTTTTCGTCAATAAGAAGAAATCAGTGACAGCACCAAAAGTGAGGGGAAACAGAAGGAAAAAAAAAATGGCAGTAAGCTGTTTAATTGGGCACAGCCTACATCAGGTGTCCCTCTGGTATTTTAGTGCGGGAGACAGACATCGACGTTCTGTCTGAGCTCTCTTGTTTCTTTCTCTCTGCCTTTTTTCATTCTTTCTTTCTTTCATTCTGTTATGTGTGTTTTGTTTCCTTCTTTTTTTTCTTCTTCCTTACTGATGAAATTGTTTGTTATTACCACTGCCATTTTTATTTGTATTTTTCGCCGCTGGAGTTTCATCAAGTTCAGAAACAGACAGGATCAATCCAGTGCTTTCACTTTGTCGGGTCTGGCAGTCGTCTGCGAAGAGCGGACGCACTTGATGTGATGTGATAGGTTTTTTGTCCTCACTAGTCACACAACTTGTGGAACGAAAATGCTGCGTGTGTGCGTGCGTGCGTGTGGCTTGCTTTAAAGAAGTCTAATAAAACATGAGCAGTGTTCACTTCGAATGTTCGGCAGTTCGCGTCGTACTTGGGAGAAATCGGTGTCAGAAACAGTTCCGAGCATCGTTTTAAAACCACATTGAAAAAAAACAGTTCCCAGCATCGTCTTAAAACCCACATGAAAGAAACAGTTGCGAGCATCGTCTTAAACCCACATTGAAAGAAACAGTGCGAGCATCGTCTTAAACCCACATTGAAAGAAACAGTTCCCAGCTCGTCTTAAACCCACATTGAAGCAGTTCCAGCATCGTCTTAAAACCCACATTGAAAGTGCAGTTCCCAGCATCGTCTTAAAACCCACATGGAAAGAAACAGTTCCAGCATCGTCTTAAAACCCACATGGAAAGAAACAGTTCAGTTGCACCGTCTTAAAACCCACATTGAAAGAACAGTTCCCAGCATCGTCTTAAAACCCACATTGAAGAAGAAACAGTTCAGTAGCATCGTCTTAAAACCCACATTGAAAGAAACAGTTCAGTTGCATCGTCTTAAAACCCACATGGAAAGAAACAGTTCCAGCATCGTCTTAAAACCCACATTGAAAGAACAGTTCGTAGCATCGTCTTAAAACCCACATTGAAAGGAAACAGTTCAGTAGCATCGTCTTTAAAACCCACATTGAAAGAAACAGTTCCTAGCATGTTCTTAAAACCCACATTGAAAGAAACGGTTCCCAGCATCGTCTTTAAAACCCACATTGAAAGAAACGGTTCCCAGCATCGTCTTAAAACCTACATTGAAAGAAACAGTTCCAGCATCGTCTTAAAACCCACATTGAAAGAAACAGTTCCCAGCATCGTCTTAAAACCCACATTGAAAGAATCAAGTTCCCAGCATCGTCTTAAAACCCACATTGAAAGAAACAGTTCAGTTGCATCGTCTTAAAACCCACCATTTAAAGAAACAGTTCAGTAGATCGTCTTAAAACCCACATTGAAAGAAACAGAGCAGTAGCATCGTCTTAAAACCCACATTGAAAGAAACAGTTCCAGCATCGTCTTAAAACCTATATTGAAAGAAACAGTTCAGTAGCATCGTCTTAAAACCCACATTGAAAGAAACAGTTCAGTAGCATCGTCTTAAAACCCAAACATTGAAAGAAACAGTTCCCAGCATCGTCTTAAAACCTACATTGAAAAACAGTTCCCAGTATCATCTTAAACCCACATTGAAAGAACAGTTCCTAGCATCGTCTTAAAACCTACATTGAAAGAAGCAGTTCAGTAGCATCATCTTAAAACCCAGATTGAAAGAACAGTTCAGTAGCATCATCTTAAAACCCACATTGAAAGAAACAGTTCAGTAGCATCATCTTAAAACCCACATTGAAAGAAACAGTTCAGTAGCATCGTCTTAAAACCCACATTGAAAGAAACAGTTCCCAGCATCGTCTTAAAACCCACATTGAAAGAAACAGTTCCGGGCATCGTCTTAAAACCCACATGGAAAGAAACAGTTCCCACCATCGTCTTAATACCCACATTGAAAGAAAACATTTCCTAGCATCGTCTTAAAACCCACATTGAAAGAAACAGTTCCCAGCATCGTCTTAAAACCCACATTGAAAGAAAACAGTTCCCAGCATCGTCTTAAAACCCACATTGAAAGAAACAGTTCCTAGCATCGTCTTAAAACCCACATTGAAAGAAACAGTTCCCAGCATCGTCTTAAAACCCCCACATTGAAAGAAAAACAGTTCCCAGCATCGTCTTAAAACCCACATGGAAAGAAACAGTTCCCAGCATTGTCTTAAAACCCACATGGAAAGAAACATTTCCCCAGCATCGTCTTAAAACCCACATTGAAAGAAAACAGTTCCCAGCATCGTCTTAAAACCCACTTTGAAAAAAAACAGTTCCTAGCATCGTCTTAAAACCCACATTGAAAGAAACAGTTCCCAGCATCGTCTTAAAACCCACATTGAAAGAAACAGTTCCCAGCATCGTCTTAAAACCCACTGGAAAGAAACAGTTCCCCAGCATTGTCTTAAAACCCACATGGAAAGAAACAGTTCCCAGCATCGTCTTAAAACCCACATGGAAAGAAACAGTTCCCAGCATCGTTCTTAAAACCCACATTGAAAGAAACAGTTCCCAGCATCGTCTTAAACCCACATGGAAAGAAACAGTTCCAGCATCGTCTTAAAACCCAATGGAAAGAAACAGTTCCAGCATTGTCTTAAAACCCACATGGAAAGAAAACAGTTCCCAGCATCGTCTTAAAACCCACATGGAAAGAAACAGTTCCCAGCATCGTCTTAAAACCCACATGGAAAGAAAACAGTTCCCAGCATCGTCTTAAAACCCACATGGAAAAGAAACAGTTCCCAGATCGTCTTAAAACCCACATGGAAAGAAACAGTTCCCAGATCGTCTTAAAACCCACATGGAAAGATAGAAGAAAAAAAACAGAAAGTGGCGGAGGAAGATATCGTAGTGTGGAGGTGGAGTGAAAGCGGTGGTCAATGACGTCATCGCGGGGAACAGACGGGGTCTTGAATACAATGAAGATTAGACTGTAAACCTAGTTTGTTTTTCCAAACTTCAAAGTGGGGCGGGGGGGGGGGGGGGGGGGGGGGGAGGGGGGGGACTTGGACGACTCGTCCCCACGTTACCTGCCATTGAAAAGCACGTGGAAAGAGATGGACAGAAAGAAAGTTGAAAAAAAAAAAGGAAGCCAGTTTACTGTCCGGATTGCTGGCATCATGCTGGATTGTTAGGCGAACGGTATTGTTGATTGTTAGATTGAACGGTATTGTTGATTGTTAGATTGAACGGTATTGTTGATTGTTAGAGTGAACGGTATTGTTGATTGTGTTAGATTGAACGGTATTTTGATTGTGTTAGATTGAACGGTATTGTTGATCGTGTTAGATTGAACGGTATTGTTAGATTGAACGGTATTGTTGATTGTGTTACAGTGAACGGTATTGTTCATTGTGTTGATTGAACGGTATTGTTGATTGTGTTAGAGTGAACGGTATTGTTGATTGTTCGATTGAACGGTATTGTTGATTGTTCGATTGAACGGTATTGTTGATTGTGTTAGATTGAACGGTTATTGTTGATTGTGTTAGAGTGAACGGTATTGTTGATTGTTAGAGTGAAAGGCATTGATGATTGTTAGACTGAACGGTATTGTTGATTGTTAGAGTGAACGGTATTGTTGATTGTTAGAGTGATCGGTATTGTTGATTGTTAGACTGAACGGTATTGTTGATTGTTAGATTGAACGGTATTGTTGATTGTTAGAGTGATCCGTATTGTTGATTGTTAGACTGAACGGTATTGTTGATAGACTGAACGGTATTGTTGATTTTGTTAGATGTGAACGGTATTGTTGATTGTCAGACTGAACGGTATTGTTGATTGTTAGACTGAACGGTATTGTTGATTGTTAGAGTGAACGGTATTGTTGATTGTTAGATGAACGGTATTGTTGATTGTTAGAGTGAACGGTATTGTTGATTGTTAGAGTGAACGGTGTTGTTGATTGTTAGAGTGAACGGTATTGTTGATTGTTTGAGTGAACGGTATTGTTGATTGTTGGATGTGAACGGTATTGTTGATTGTTAGAATGAACGGTATTGTTGATTGTTAGATGAACGGTATTGTTGATTGTTAGATTGAATTGTTAGAGTGAATGGTATTGGTATTGTTGATTGTTAGAGGAAACGGTATTGTTGATTGTTAGAATGAACGGTATTGTTGATTGTTAGATGAACAGTATTGTTGATTGTTAGATTGAATTGTTAGAGTGAACGGTATTGTTGATTGTTAGACTGATGGTATTGTTGATTGTTAGAGTGAACGGTGTTGTTGTTATATTGAACAGTATTGTTGATTGTTAGATTGAACGGTATTGTTGATTGTGTTAGATTGAACGGTATTGTTGATTGTTAGACTGAACGGTATTGTTGATTGTTAGACTGAACGGTATTGTTTATTGTGTTAGATTGAACGGTATTGTTGATTGTGTTAGATTGAACGGTATTGTTGATTGTGTTAGTGTCAACCTCAGGTGATGTCGATGGAGGAAGGACTAGCGCACAGCCCAAACACACTCACAGCTTGCTTACGATCTCATTCATATATCATGCATTCGTCACATCAAACCACTAGTAAAGTCTATAACTTTACTACACATGTTCATAGAACGAACCATCAATGCATATGGAATCAAACAAAATAAAACATTCTCTCTTTCCTGAACTTCCAAATCATTTGTCTAAAACATCATTAACTAACCCGGGTATAAATAGATTTCTACTTTACCTGGCCAGGTGATCTTAACTATTCACGAATCACTGTCTTCTTCTTTTCCTTTTTTTTTTTTCTCACTGTCACTTTCACAACACGACACAACTGCTGGCACTGGTGTTGGTCTGCTTGCACCGGTCAAGCTGGACTGCTGGCACCGGTCAGGCTGGACTGCTGGCGTTGGTCAGGTTGGACTGCCGATGAGAGTGGCGCTGGCCAAGTATGAGGTCGAACCCCGGTTCAGATAGAACAGTGACTATCAACATCGATCTGTTCTCCTTTCTTTCTTCCTGCATTAACGCATTGCACTCTCTCTCTCTCTCTCCTAGTCTGCTCTTATCAAATGGACATGGTTGCTTTTCTTTTCTTTTTTTTCTTCTTTCTTTTCCTCTTCATTAGTTAGCAACTCTCTCCACATCTCTCCTAAGTCCTTCCTCTGCAGACTATCTCGTGCTAATGCCCCACTTGGTTCTCTCCTCTCCTCCCTCATCTCTCTTGCTCTTCTCTCCTCAGAGATTACACTCAGTCCTCTGTCTCTCTGTTCGTTCTCCCCTCATTCTCCCCTTCTCTCACTCTCACATCCTTCTTATTCCGTTCCGATCTGTCCAAAAAGGGCGAGTACCATTGGTCAGTATTTTTACCCCTGATACCGAAGTTATCTCCTCTAATTCCATTGGATATTCAAATCATGACAGTCACGCCTCACACCTTACTCTCTGTGGTGGTCAATTGGTCTTTTAAATTGATTAGCTAGATTTCACCCCCCACCACGCACTACTTCCCCCCTTTCCTACTTTAACTGGCGCCGTGTGGCTTAAGTGGTGGGCACTGGTCAGTGTTAAATTGGCTAGATGAGTCCGGCCCAGGGCACTGAGGATGGTTCGGGCAGACATCGATGGCGTCGGTTCAAACAGCTTAGTCTGTCTGGGTGGACCGTACCGTCTCCGTGAAGCCTCTCCGCTAAGTTTAATTGGCGGGGACCCGACCCATGGGCCGTCTATCTGGCGCCTAGAATGTTTGAGTTGAAGCTTATGTCCGAACAAATTGGCTGGCGACTCCACGAGTTGGGTTGTTTCATTTTTGTCCGTGACAATTTCCCCCTTGCAAAAGACTATGCACCGCATTGTCTCAAAACAACGGTACAAAAAAGACAAACAACCCGAATTTGCTGACACACAGCTACACGCGCAAAGTTTGAAAAATACTTTACAACCAAACGGTTTATAAATTAAAAAAATATACCAT
The DNA here is from genome assembly GCA_018398815.1 of Conus ventricosus. Classification (NCBI taxonomy): domain Eukaryota; kingdom Metazoa; phylum Mollusca; class Gastropoda; order Neogastropoda; family Conidae; genus Conus; species Conus ventricosus. Next base: position 9,428,798 of record CM031621.1, read on the forward strand.
TAGTGAATACCACTCCAATGAGTTGTCATTGACGTGCGCTCTTGCGTTATTTCAACTCATTTTATAACGACCTCTGTGCGCACTTATGCAATCCCCCTAACCTGCGGTTTTGCCACATCTTCTTTCACAATTCTTATGAAAAGCACAATATAATATGATCACGATCCATGACACTTCACTGAGGATCTCCGTCCTCACTTATTGAAAATAATGCATCACTACACAAGCGACTGTATGCTCCAAGCATAACTACATTCACATGAACAAGTCTCACCAAGAAAAATATGAACAAGTCTCACACAGAAAATATGAACCATAGCCAACTGGGAATGAACCCATATCCAATCAATAACTGTAATCAACACATGTTATCAAAAAAGCACCCGGATATGACTGATTCCTCTGAGTTGCAGCTTGCTAGACTACACGGCTTTTAAATTGTCAGCTCCGACTTCTGTGACCTGGAATGTACTGCACTCGGTACCTGTTAGGGCTGCAATGCCATTCCCCAACGCAGCACTCTGCTGTTTTTCAACTGTGCCTCTGCAGGATTTGAGTGGTTGGTGATCTGTCTCTATCACGAACTCTTTCCCATACAAGGATTTGTGGAACTTCTGCACGGCCCACACGACACCCTAAACACTCCTTCTCTACAGTTGGTTACCCTTCTTCACACTTTGTCAACTTCTGCTAGCATACCTCAGGGAACTCGACCCCTTCATGCTCCTGTAACAATACTGCACCTATCCCACCACCTGATGCATCTGTCCGCAACAAAAATGGTTTGGACATTATCTGGTAGCTTCAAGATGGGACGGGAACTAGTCTTTCCAGCACCGTCTGCAGTGCTTGCTCTGCAGCGTCTGACCATTCGACCACTGCCGGTTTCCCTGCTTGACCAAATCACTGAGAGGACTCGTGATTGCTGCGAAATTTGGAACAAACTCCCTATAGAACCCAATAAAACCTAGCAGACCCCTGACTTCTTTTTTGGTCTTTGGTCTCTCTGAATTCATCATCTTCTCCACCTTTTTCCTCTTTCCGGCTGCTTTGTGTCCCCTTTCCGACAACAAAACCTAGGAACTCCAGGCTTGGGGAAAGCCAACCTGGCACTTTGTTGGTTGGCTGTGAGGTTGGTTGTCTCAAACCTCTTTTAAAACTGCTCTAGTGCCTATATGCTCCTTCCATGTCTCGGACGCTATCAGAATGTCATCCATGAAATTCAAGCCTTCCAATCCCGTCAATAATTTCCCTCATCATCCGAGGAGAAGATGCAGGTGCGTTGACCATCCCAAAAAGGAAGTACTCGCCACGGGTTTATAGCCCCATAGGAGTGGAGAATGCTGTGACTTCCTTTGATTTCCTCATCAAGGCTATTTGCCAGTAACCTTTGCTCAGATCGATCCTGGTGAAATACTGGCTCTTGCTTGTGGCGATCTGGGGCGAAAGGTCTTCCTGTTCGGTATGACCTCTGCATCGACCTTGGTTGGACACTGTTCAGAGTCTATAGTCAACACAGAATCGATGCTCACCTGGACTTTTTCCTCACTAAAACGAGGGGCACTATACGATGATTTGGACGGTTCGATCACCCCAAGGTCCAACTTTCTTTTCTACCTCCTCCTCGATCACTTGCTTGGTGGCTTTATGGGTTTGGGTAGGCTTTCACATGTACGGGTTTCTGTGATGTTAACTCCACCGTACATGTCTCTAGAGTTGTCCTGCTGGTTTGTCAGTCGGGACGCCCTTACTTTTCCCAGGAGCCCCCAAACTTCCTCCTGTCTCCTACTGTCTAGCCCTTCATACAGTGACACTCCCGGGTTTTGACTCTTCCCTGGAAATCAGGAAACAAAATCCCCCCTTCTTCTGCTGGGTCTCCTTCACCTCCATAAAATGATTGCTGCTGCGCCCTAGTGCTGAGTCTCACGCTGAATATATTTGCGGAGCAAATTTGCATGGAAAAGTTTTATTTCCCATTCACATCGATTCGGTAGTCCTGATCTACCTTTTCAATGATGGTGAATGGTCCCTTTCAATGCATCAGCAGCTGTTGTGATCCGTGGGAAGCAGTAAACAGGACTTGATCTCCCCCTTGAGGAATTGTTTCCTCACCTTCCTGTCATATTGCTTCTTCTGGACGACCCTAGCCTCCTGCAAACTCTCCCTTGCGACCTTACATGTCCCCTCGAGCCTTTTGGGCGTAGGTCACCACATACTGATAAGTGGTTTTGACCTCTTCTGATCCTGTTCTCCGGACCACAGCTTTTTGAGGAATGCACACTGGTCCCCGAACTGTCCGCCCTACAGCAGCTCAAATGGCGAAAAGCCTGTGTTTTCCTGAGGGGCTTCCCTGTAGGCGAACAGTGCCGCTGGAATGTAGCGGTCCCAATTGCGGGCCCTTTTCCCTCACAGAGCTTCTTTAAGATCCCCTTCAGCACACCATTGAATCTCTCCACCAAGCCATTGCTTGGGGGTGGTATGGGGGGGTAGTGAGAAGCTGTGTGATCCTAGCAGCCTGTGACCCCCTTCATCACGCCTGAGGTGAACTGTGACCCCCTGCCCACTGAGAATTTGGGGCGGGCACACCCACGCGAAAAAGGAAAAGATGTCTACAGCCCTTCAGCGACCTGTTGCGTATCTACCCCTTTCATGCAACCGCTTCGGGGGTATCTGGTCGCGTAGTCCACCAGCGTCAACACATACCTGTGCCGCCTTTTGGGGAAGGGCGCGATTGGGCCAATCAGATCAACAGCCACCCTCCTGAATGGTGTGTCAATTAAAGGGGGATGTTTAAAGAGGCGCCTTCCTCTTCACCCTCTTGTGGCTGACCTTTGACACACGTCACATGACATGAAAGAAAACGCTTGTGTCTGCCATTGCTCCTGGCCAATGAAAGTCATCAAAGATTCGGTCAGCTGTTTTGCTGGTGCCGAGATGACCCGCCATGAGCGCTGTGACCCACTGACATGACAGTGTCACGATAACCTGCTGGTACCCCTAATGAGTGGTCACCTTCCTGTCTTCCCCTTGGTGAAACACTCGGTACAACAGCCCGCCTTTCACAAGAAAATTCTGTCTCACCCCCTTTTAACCTCCCGTTTCTCTCCACTCTTGCCAACTCCCAAGACTTCACGAGGGGAAGGGTCTTGTTCCTGCGCTTTCCCTAAATCATCAGGCGACACGTCTATGCCCGACTTCCTTCCTGGAACAATAACGGTTTTTAACAACCTTTTCCTCCTTCTTGCTCCGTGTCGAAAAATGCTGGCCCCCGTAGCAGTCAACAACTCAGGGATCCCCTGGATCCCCTTGCCCTGGTATTTTCCAATGATCAAAACATGAAGGGGTTTCTCCATCACCCCAACGCCCGACAACTCGCCGAGAAGTAAGGGGTACGTACTTCTATCTTAGCAACTGGAAACTCCCTCACAGTGCCATCGATTAGAGTACAGGTCTGGATTTGCCCCGTCAAATCCCCTTTCTCGACCAGCGTTGTTCTAAATTTCACCACATGAAAACCAGTGTTCGTAACACTTTCACCTTGCTGGCCAATCACCTTCTTCCACTGGTAACGAACCACTCAGCCTAGTGCCTCCATCCCTGACACTGACTGCTGTCCAGTGCTACCATAGGCTGCACTCCCCTCTTCAGACTGAATCCCTTTTGGTTCCACTGCAGGTCGTTTCCCTTGACGACCCTTATCCACCTCTTGCAAGGCTGCTGCCTTCTGGAAAATCATGCGACAATCCCTCGTCACATGTCCCTTCTTGTGACAAATGAAACACCCAATGTCCCTTTTCCCTTCTTCTGCCCCACCACTGGGTTTGCAGACTTTGGGAGAAAAAACTCCCCTAGTCTCCTTGCACTCTTCTCACCTGTGCCTGGCACCTGTTTCTCTGCACCTAGTGCCCAAACGTGCCTCTCATACACCTCTGCGAACTTCAACAACTCTCCTGCTGTCTCTGGCTGTCTCTCTTTCAAATGTATGGTTAACTCAGGGCGCAACCTGACAAATCTGTTCTTTATAACTAGCTCTTTCAATTCAGCGAAACTCCTTCTTCGTACCACTCAACTCTAACCATTTCTCAAAAAAGTGATTTTAAACGTGCAAACAAAAATGAGTGTACGTCTCACCTGCTTGTAATTTAGCTGAACGAAATTTCTTTTCTGAAACCCCTCCTCTGTGAGGTCAAATCCTTTCATCAATGATTCCTTTCACAGCGCCGAAATCAGACTGTTGTTCTGCTGGCACGCAGTGAAAATCTGTAATGCCTTACCCGTCAGTAACGCCGACAAGATGACTGCCCACTCTTCTGGAGGGGCCCAACCTGACTGGTCGCAAACGTTTTTGAAACGACTGATGTATGCGTCAAAACGAATCGGTTTCTTCAGAGATTTGGCATCTTGGGTCGGGGAGGTAACCTGCGCACAGAGTCACTGGAAACTGAACTCCCATCCTCGGTGGTCTTCCTTTGTATCCTCACTTTCTCTAACTCTAATTGAACCTTTAATCTTTCCGTTTCTTCCCTAGCCTGATTATCATTAGCCTGAATCCTTAATCTTTCTGTTTCCCGTGTTTCCCTAGCTTTTAATCTTTCTGTTTCCTGCTTCATTCTTTCTGTTTCCTGCGTTTCGTAGCTTTTAATCTTTCCTGCTCTGCTATTTCTACGGCGAACGTCGTCTTTCTGCTCTCTCATCCCTTTCCATCTTTTGCTGGTTTTCCACGAATGCTCGCAATCTTCTCCCCAATAGCCTAAGTCACGGGGCGACGCTCACAAGTTGTTCCCAAAAGGGGGTGTTCTTTTCTTCCGCCATTTAATCTTTTTTTTTTTAACAAAATTTTTATTACTACGACAGCCGAAAATGGTGGTTACCGACACGAGTGACGTAATAGCACAATCCTATGAATGATAATATTAGCTTGGGACAAGTAGTTTAGTTTTTATAAGACGCCCAGGCCTGACCCAATATTGAGAGCGAATTATAGGCAATCTGTGCGAAATGAGTACTCTGGGGCTGAAATGCCAAGCCTAGTATTTAACTATCTTGGGAAAAATACAGTAAGACAACCCCTTGTCTTAGGAAATTACAATACTTGAATCCCACCCAGGGTTCCTCTCTGAGAAGTTGAACAATTATATAAATGGGCCAGAATATCCCGGCAGGTCGCCAATAAAAATTTTCAACCTGGGTGATGTCGATGGAGGGAAGGACTAGCGCACAGCCCAAACACATCACGCTTGCTTTTCGATCTCATTATATATCATGCATTCGTCACATCAAAACCCCTAGTAAAGTCTATAACTTTACTACACATGTTCATAGAACGAACCATCAATGCATATGGAATCAAACAAAATAAAAAATTCTCTCTTTCCTGAACTTCACAAAATCATTTGTCTAAAACATCATTAACTAACCCGGGTAATAATAGATTTCTACTTTACCTGGCCAGGTGATCTTAACTATTCACGAATCACTGTCTTCTTCTTTTCCTTTTTTTTTTTCTCACTGTCACTTTCACAACACGACACAACTGCTGGCACTGGTGTTGGTCTGCTTGCACTGGTCAAGCTGGACTGCTGGCACCGGTCAGGCTGGACTGCTGGCGTTGGTCAGGTTGGACTGCCGATGAGAGTGGCGCTGGCCAAGTATGAGGTCGAACCCCCGGTTCAGATAGAACAGTGACTATCAACATCGATCTGTTCTCCTTTCTTTCTTCCTGCATTAACGCATTGCACTCTCTCTCTCTCTCTCTCCTAGTCTGCTCTTATCAAATGGACATGGTTGCTTTTCTTTCTTTTTTTTCTTCTTTCTTTTCCTCTTCATTAGTTAGCAACTCTCTCCACAT
>CM031621.1:9447145-9472145 GCA_018398815.1 Conus ventricosus
AAAAAGTCAAACAATGGTTTCAAAGTGAAGAAGATATAAACAAAGTTTGCCCATCGTGTGGAAATGGAACAGAAGATGGAAGTTCATCTCCTTTTCAATTGCCCTGCTTATGAGGTAAAACGCAAAAACTGTGATATTCTAAATTCCTTAACAGGAAATCCTGATCAGAGATCGGTAACAGAATTATATTCTTTCAAATAATAATGAAAATGTAAGGAAATCCCTGGCTAGATTCTTAACACAAGCAACGAAGATAGGAACAGTGTTAATTGAACAAAGTCAGAAAATCCCAAGATGATACACTATCTGTATACGCGCCCTCTCTCTCTCTCTCTCTCTCCTCTCCTCTCTCTCTCCTCTCTCTCTCTCTCTCTCTCAGTACGCGTGCATGCGTGTTGTGTGTATGTGTGTGTGCGCGCGCGCGCGTGTGTGTGTCTGTGAGTTCGCGTGCGCGCACGCGCGCGTGTGTATGCATTTGCATGTGCATGCATGTTCATATTCCTTTCCTGCGTGTGTGTGGGGTGTGTATACGTTTTCGATAAAGGTGATTTGTTGAGATCATTGATGATACAGCGTTAAGTCATATATCACTGTCCCCTTGTCTAAAAGGGCTTTAACAGCTATTGGGCAATAAAAAAAAAACGTGTTGGTTGTCAGTGTGTGAATAAGAATCATTCTTAGAATGTAATGATACAGGCGGCATTTAAAGTCAGGCCTGATGAGAGCCCGGCACTACTCCCAAGGTTATCGGCCCCCCCTATGATTGTTGTAGAAAGCGTGAAAGAAAGTTAATAATGGAAAACATTTCCATGCTCCAAAATACATGAACAAGCCATACGTGCAAACAGAAACTGCAGATCGGTAAGCGAGGACCCTCTCCAAACAGCGTGCACAACTCTTTACAACCTAATCGCCAGATTACAGACCAAAAAAAAAAAAAAAAAGCTGGTATATCACATTATACGGTCAGGCTTGTAAAACGGATCAGAAAAAATTTGGATGTATGAAAAAAAAAAAAAATTCCAGAACAAAATCAGAAACAAAACAAATAGTCATTACTATGAAGACAGTTAAGCTGTTGGCCTGCGCGTGCCCCCCCCCCCCCCCCCCCCCCCCCCCCCCCCCCCAAGATTGTCCCCGTTGTTATTGTCTGACTTGATTCAAGTTTAAAAGGCTGTGCCAGTCTTGAATAAAAGTGACTCGGTGTTAGGTTTTCTTCTTCTGGGAGCAAAAGTTACCCTACGTGTTTACTGTTTAAACAAACAATAGACGACAGTTTAGACAAGAAAGAGGGAACTAAACTAAAGAAGAAAGCAGCGTGGGGAGAGAGAGAGAGAGAGAGAGAGAGAGAGAGAGAGAGAGAGAGAGAGAGAGAGAGAGAGAGAGAGAGAGAGAGAGAGAGAGGGGAGAGAGAGAGAGGGGGAGAGAGAGAGAGGGGAGAGAGAGAGAGGGGGAGAGAGAGAGAGAGGGAGAGAGAGAGAGGGGGAGAGAGAGAGAGAGGGGGAGAGAGAGAGAGAGGGGGAGAGAGGAGAGAGGGGGGAGAGAGAGGGAGAGAGGAGAGGGGGAGAGAGAGAGAGAGAGGAGGAAGTAACTCGCACACAACTTGCAGGAAAGCGTGAGTGTATTGAAAGAGCTCTAACTCGTGTGACATTGATTCTTGCTGTACGCCAGCTCTTCGAGGAGTGGCAGGCTGCTGCTATTGCCCAAGACCTAGATGTTGCATTACCTGACGATAGCTTCGAACAAAACAAAAAGATCGTGAGAGGTGTGTGTGTGAGGGGGGGGGGGGGGAGGAGGGGGGGGGGACAAAAATCAAATTTAGGCTTATGTGCAAGGAAGAAAAGGAACGCTGGAAGTGTTAGAAGAAAGAAGGCGTACGAAGGGGTAGTCAAAGCTGTTTTGGTGTTTTAAAAGGATGAATGTTTCATTTCTGCTGAGTCTATACAAGATTTATGGGGTGGCAACAGAGAAGACAGAAGGAGACTGAGAATCATTGGAAAGATTAGTAGTAGGCGTTCTCTGTGCCGAGACGAGTACTCTCTGTCTCTGTCTCTGTCTATCTCTCTTGTCTGTCTGTCTGTCTCTCTCTCTGTCTCTGTCTGTCTGTCTGTCTGTCCTGTCTGTCTCTCTCTCTCTGTCTCTCGCTCAGCCCCCTGTCTATCTTTGTCTCTGTCTCTCTCTCTGTCTCTCTGTCTCTCTCTCTGTCTCTCTCTCTGTCTCTCGGTCTCTCTCTCTCTCTCTCTCTCTCTCTCTCTCTCTTCTCTCTGTCTCTCTCTCTGTCTCTCGGTCTCTGTCTCTCTCTGTCTCTGTCTCTCTCTGTCTCTCTCTGTCTGTCTGTCTCTCTCTCCCCTCTCTCTCTCTCTCTCTCTCTCTCTCTCTCTCTCCCCTCTCTCTCTCCTCTCTCTCTCTCTCTCTCTCGCTCAATCCACGTTTTCGTGTCGACGTGATAACAAAAGAAAGGTGACATCATGTCTCGGAGTTATTTTCCAGTGGGTTTTTAAGACTGCTGACGGTGTCATCTGCTTTGTTTGTGCGCGTCACATCTATTTACCCTTATTTTTACTCTCTCTCTCTCTCTCTCTCTCTCCCCTCTCTCTCTCTCTCTCTCTCTCTACTCTCTCTCTCTCTGTGATCATCACATACACAACTAGGCATGTAAGCTGCACCTCAGCGTCTCCTGAACATGCCAGATATACCTTGACGTATGTATTTAATGATTCTTGTTATGCCAGTGCTGTTGAAGACTATGATAAGCATGCAACTCGACTTAGTTTCCTCCCCCTCCCATTCCCACACCCTAACCCCTCTCTCTCTCTCTCTCTTTGTCTCTCTCTCTCTCTTTGTCTCTCTCTCTCTTTGTCTCTCTCTCTTTGTCTCTCTCTCTCTTTGTCGCTCTCTCTCTGTGTCTTTGTCTCTCTCTCTCTCTCTGTCTTTGTCTCTCTCTCTGTCCTTTGTTTTCTCTCTCTCTGTCTTTGTCTCTCCTCTCTCTTTGTCTCTCTCTCTCTCTCTCTCTCTCTCATCTCTCTCTCCCCTCTCTCTCTCTCTCTCTCTCTATTTCGCCCATGCCTCTAACAAAGGCCTCTGTACAAATCAAGCGTAAGACTTGAAAGAACCGAATGTCTCAGAGTTGATTTCTTCCCTTTCTCTTACACCGTGCCTCGATTGCAATCAGCAACCCGACACGCGTATGAAAAAAAAAAAAGAGACAGAAATGAAAAGAACCACGTTTGAAGAACTTAATCTCTAGCAAAGTTAATCTCTAGTTTGATTTCGTTTTAAATCCACATAGTATGAGAGGAAACAAATTTGAAAAGTTAAGAGCTAAAAGGTCTGAAAGGAAATCTGTTATGATCGTCAACATCCATTACTTTCCCTCAGACCTTCAAAAAAGGTACCGTCAGTGGCTGGTCAGCGGATATATTCTGTAACGAGAATCGTATCCCCCTGAGGCAGTTGAGAGGGGAGGGGGAAAGGGGATGACTGTTGATGATTGAACCGCTTCGGGGCTCTTAATGCTGGATTCTTCCACAGCGGTTATTCCAGACTTCTGTCGGCGCCTCTTTGTAGGAGTGATGCGCTGTACTTCTAGAGTAGAAGATGGAATCAGCTGCGCAATAAGCATGTACACTTTCATACGTGCCGCGCGCGCGCGCGCGCGCACACACACACACACACACACACACACACACACACACACACACACACTCATTATATATATATATATATAATATATATATATATATATAACACACACATATATATATATAGATATATATATATATATATATATATATATATATATATATATATATATATAATATATATATATATATATATATATATACATGTATACATATTCACAACAACTAATAAATTAGTTTGTTGTAATTTAGTCCCTTGCTGATTCATTCCAAGAACATGCCCTCAGCACTTAAGAGGTTATCTTTTTATATTTCTACTTTTCACAAGAAAATGAAGCTTGTTTTGCTCTTTCATGATTTTCTTTTGCTTCTTAGGTGACAACTTTGGTTGGTTTTTTGAAAACTCAACAAACATACTACGGTATTGCACACCAGCCTTTTCTGGGATAGCATTCTTCTTAAAAACTGAAAAGGCATAGTCAAATTACAACTTTCCGCGGTCACTGAGGAGAAACAATCAGGTTTCAAAATATCGGTATCTGATCAGGAGTTATTTTCTTAGTGAGTTTCCCTCCCTATTGGAGGTTGTCTCCCCTTTGGAGACTATAAGCTTGCTGAAGGCTCATTTTGAGAAGCATTTATTTTATTATTCCCTATTCACCCACTCAAGCACATACTGTTATTAGGCAGAATCATCTACCACTGCAGATAAGAATGCTTATCTCCCCCTATTTCTACAGTCTAAAGACATAAAAGCAAGCTTTGTTTATAATTCTCTCTCTCTCTCTCTCTCTCTCTCTCTCTATATATATATATATATGTGTGTGTGTGTGTGTAGAGAGAGAGAGCATGTAAGTGAGAGGAAAATTGAAGTAAGTGACCGGAAATTTGAATGCAGGTGACCAATCAATCGGTCATGGAGACACAGGCTAACGAAGACCTGTAGACCTAAGGCAGCAGGAGATGGAGGTGCAGGAGGTGAACATGGAGACAGAGAAGACGGCGATGAATATCCGTGTCGCGCTCCACGCTCTACCAGCGTACGGGGGACCACTGAACTCTGTTGTGATAAGGGAGACAATCGGTATTGTCCAGAGCCGACTTACGTCCCCTGGAAAGACGCATCGGGTGGGACTCGGCTGGATGCGTCCGTCCACCCATGATAGCAAACGGAGACAGACCAGCTACAGTTGTTTGGTGTTCCCATTAACAAGGGGAGAAAAAAAAAAAAAAAAAACATAACCCAACATCCTCCAAGGCGAACACTGAAGGGAAAGGAAAAGGAAATGGGAAGGAATTAGGATAAAGAATTAAGTTTGTAGAAACTTCATCCACAAAAAAAAGAAAAAAAAAGAAAAGAAAAGAGATAGTTATAAATAGATAGTTATATAAAAGACAAGCCCTTTTCCACCATAAAGAGCTATACACTGAGAGAGTCATTACATGACTCGAGTTATACAAACACATATGCAATCTACAACATGCAATCTACAACCTTAAAATGCAAAAAAAAAAAAAAAAAAAAAAAAAAAAAAAAAAAACCCCAACAAACAAAAAACAAAAACCCACCAACTAAATCTTAATAACAAATGTTCACATCTCTTAAAAACTGAAATATCACAGATGCTTGCACATTTCTAAAAGCTCACCAAGTGACATCTTATCCAGATATTTCCTCTGATCTCACTGAGATCATCACACTCAGTCAACACATGAGTGCAAACACAATCGCATGCAAAACAATGGGGGCGTTTCTTCTCCCTTTAAGAGGAAAGAAGGAGTAAGATAACTATGCCCAGTATGCAGTCTACTTAAAACACATTCTTCTTTCCTGGTTTTGCAAACCGAAGGTAAACCATTCGGACAAGTCTGGCAATATCTCACGGAGTTTGTTTTCCGATTCCAAACTCCAATCGTCTTGAAAAAAAAAAAAAAAAAAAGCGGTCTGTAAGCCTATGCTTGGGGCGGTGAGGGGGGGGGGGGGGGGGTCCAAAGAGGGAAGCAAGAGAGGTTGAGGATGTACCCACCGTCAGACTGACTGAGTGGTCGGGTCTGTTGCGTCATAACCTCGGCATCGTCAGCGACATCGCCGCGGACAGCAGATAGGAATGGTGCAACGAGTGCCTTTTCTGGGATCGAATGTCTCACTGGCTGACCAAAAAACAAAAACAAAAAAAACAGTATGCTACGTTGGAGGGGGGGGGGGGGGGGGGGGGGGGGGGGGGGGGGGCAAGTGTAGGCAAATAATTTCTCTCCATTGCAATAACGATGATTTAACAAATAGAGAAAAAAAAGGTAAGGTGGGGGCAGCGGAGTGGGAAGGCGGTGGGGGGTGGGGGGGGGGGGGGGGGGTTAAGAAATACGTGTGGATGTGAGGTGGGGTGGGGGAGAATGCGGGTACGCACGTAGAAGATGGCGTGACAGCAGAAAATGTCATGTACCCCCCCCCCCCCCCCCTCCCCCCGTGTACAGTTCTTTCGCTGCGTTCTTTCATGTTGTCACAAACCGTTAATGTGGTAGTATGAATGTGTGTCAGCACTTCACGATTAGCACAGTAAAAAAAAAGAAAAAAAATTTTAAAAAAAAAAAAAAAAAGACCCCGGTTTCTACTTTACAATCTCTAAATACAAAAGTCTCCTCGTAATGAAACGACAGTTTGGGATGATGACAAGCGTGTTTTAAAAAAGGGGGGAGGGACAGAAAAAAAACAAAAAAAACAAACAGAAGGGAAAATGGGGAAGATGGGGCCCCCCAGTCATTTATTGGAACCGTTATCTAAGTTATCGGGAAAACCGTTTCTTTCCTCTGTCCACAAGCGTTTGCGCGCATTCAAACGTGCGTTAGAAAACTCGTTCTTACGTAGGGGCCACTTTTCCCTGCTGTGAACGTCATTCAAACGGCGTAGAAAACTCGCCCCTCACTTTGTAGCCACTTTCCTCTGAACGTCTATCTCTTTCTTTGAAACGAGCTCACAAAATTTACCACTGCAAGGCAGCCAAAAGATGATAGCTTACCCCAGGGGTCTTTTTCCCTCCTCTCTCTGTCTTCTGTCTGGTGATTCTCTCTCTCTCTCCCCTCTCTCTCTCTCCCCTCTCTTCTCTCCCCCTCTCTCTCTTCTTCTTTTTCCTCTTTCCTCTCTTATGTGTGCGCGTACATCATTTGCGGTGGTGTGGTGGTGGTGTGTGTGGTGTGTGGTGTGTGTGTGTGTGTGTGTGCGTGCGTGCGTGCGTGCGTGCGTGCGTGCGGCGTGCGTGCGCGCGCGTGTGTGTGTGGTGTTTTGTGTGGTGTGTGTGGTGGTGTGGTGTGTGTGGTGTGTGTGTTGAGAGAGAACAGACAGCAACAGAGTGTGTGTGTGCGCGGCGGCGTGTGTGTGTGTGGGTTTTGGTTTGTGGTGGTGTGTGGGTGTGGTGTGTGTGTGTGTGTGTGTGTGAAAAGAGAGAGGGGAAGAAGAGAAGAAGAGGATTTTGTTGTGTGCGTGGTGCGTGTGTGTGTGTGTGTGTGGTGGGTGTGGTGTGTGCGCGCGTTTTGTCTAAATTTTGGCAGGATAAACCCCGGGTGTCGCAGGTTAAGACATGCCAAAATGCACAAGTCTCCGTAATACCCCCCAAAAGAATAACGAGCTTTCCACAGAGATTAAGAAGATGGGGAAAAAAAAAAAAAAGGGGGGGGGGGGGGATCGGACTCGAACCATGATCTCTCTGATTCTCAGCGTCTTAGGCAAATGCTCTAACCATGGCCACGTGTTATGAAAGATATCCCCAGATGAGAAACTATCGACCCTTTTGTTTTGTTTAGCGCAGTTCCAGAGCGAGAAAAGGGGCTGGATGGATCATGCAACACTCCCCCCTTTATGGACCGCTTTGGGGTTTTTGTGGTTCCGGGCGGGGGACACTGCGGAATCCCGACCCGGGTGTATGCTCAGTAATCCCCCCCGCTCAAATCCCTCCCCGGCGGATAGACTGGGGCAGTAACCACCCCCAAACCCATGTCCCCGGGGCGTAACCCCAACCGCCCTTTCCCCCTTATTTCCAAAACCCACTCCCCCTTTTTCAAATTTAAAAAAAAAACGGTTCCCCCCAAAGGCAGAACGTAACAGGACAACATTTTTGGCGGGAACTTAAGGGGGGGGGGGGGAGGGGGGATTCGAGACCTAGCCTAAGTTCCCCCCCCCCCCCCCCCCCCCACCCTGTTCCAGACCACACCCAGGGTGAGTGTTAAGGAATGGCAGACCTCACCAGGGGGTAAACACGGGCGTGCCCAAACTCCCCCTTGTGTGAACACGAGGGGAAGGGCGCGTCCTCCCTAATTCAACATAGGGGGTTTTTGGATCATGCCCCACAAACCCCGTGGGAACCAGCCGCCACGGCAGAGGGGTTGGTGTTGTGGACTCTCTCTCGCCTGGGAGGCGGGGGGTCGATTCCCACTGACCCATTTATGTTGTGTGTGTGGGTGTGTATGTGTGTGTGGGTGGTTTGTTGTGTGTTTTGTTCCGACGGACTCTGCCCCATTTTGATTTTGGTCAGGGATCAGTATTTTAAGACGGGACCACCAGTTGAGTTCGCATGGGTCGTTTTTTAAACTGGACCACACAGTTGGTTGGTCAGGGGATCAGTTTTTTAAGTGGGACCACACAGTTGATTTCGTCGGGGATCAGTATTTTAAGATGGGCCCACCAGTTGGGTTTTTCACCCTTAATGGATGCTTTTCTGAGAGTGTTGCAAAAAATTTTCCGGCCAACCTGCGGGCTATATTTTGGGGCCCGTTTGAGCCAGTATTGTTATAAAGTAAACGTAGGTACGTACATCCCGTCATGGTCTTAGACTGGGAGGAAATCCTTAGAATCCATCACATCATTTTCGCCCTCACGATCCAAAAAAAAAAAACCTCGATTCTGTAGCCATTCACACCATGCTCGCTGGGGGCCTCAATTTGTATTCTTTTTTCCCCGTAAAGGCATTGGTTGAAATTTTGTGTGGTCACTGGGGGTGTCGTGGGGGAGTGATGGAAACCCTTCGGAGCGAGCTCACTCCTCCCGGCTCCGCAACAAAGCAATCATGTCGACAGTAGTGGGGGGGGGGGAATGTTAAGTTTGTGCCCGCAATGTTGGATCAAACAAGCGCCCTGAACACCACCGAAGTGACCGGCAGCATGCAGTGTCTCCCCCGGTGGGTTGTTCTTGACGCTCGACATTGACTGCGCCTGTGGGTTGCCGGTGCCCGGGGTGTGGCGGGCGGGGCCGGGCTGGGGCTGGGTTTCAGAGCTCGGAAGACAGATGGACGCGTGTCACTTGGGACAAGAAGAGGGGGGGGGGGGGGGGGGGGGGGGTTTTGGGGGGTTTGGGGGGGGGGGGTTTTGGGGGGGGGGGGGGGGGTGTTTTGGGGTGGGGGGGGGGGGGGGGGGGGGGGGTTGGGGGGGTTTTTGGGTTTGGGGGGGGGGGGGGGGGGGGGGGGGTGGGGGGGAGGGGGGGGGGGGGGGGGGGGGGGGGGGGGGGGGGTTTTGGGGGGGGGGGGGGGGGGGGGGGGTGGGGGGGTTTGGGGGGGGGGGGGGGGGGGGGGGGGGGGGGGGGGGGGGGGGTGGTTGGGGGTTTTGGGGGGTTGATTTTTTTAACGCCGAAAATTTTTTCTCAAAAGAGTTCTCTTTTTTCCCGGTGCTCGCCGTCGTTGTTTTAGTTTTCAAATAAAGAATTGCAAATGGGGGTCGGTTTTCCCGTTTGTAAAGCCCAAGTTTTGCCGTGAGTTGAAAAATGTGTCCCGCCGGGTGCCCAACACAGCCAAAGTAAAAAAAAGGGATCAGGGGTTTCCGGTTTGCTGAAGGTGGGAAACGGGCTGATTCTGTGGCCATCCCTCAGAGAAGGGAAAAGTATTTTGTGGGGGGGGGCGCATCGGGGGTGGACGAAAGGGGGAGGAGGAGGGAGGAGGGGGGAAAGGGGGGGGGGGGGGGGGGGGGGGGGGGGGGAGCGTGATGGGTGTAAACGACAGAAAAGATTTTGGTTCATTTGTTAAAGCCTACAGCCCACGAAAAATTTTGAACAACAAAAAAAACAATTTAAAGACGCTTTGGGGTAAAACATCAAGGGTCACGTGCCTGTTGAAAACAAAGTACAAAAATCTTTTGATGTGGGTTTGTCTCCAGAGAGAGAGAAGAGAAGAGAGAGAGAGAGAGAGGAGAGAGAGAGAGAGAGAGAGAAAAGAAATAAGAAGAAAAAGGGGAGGAGAGAGAAGGAGAGAGGATTGTGGTGGGTGCACATGGCCCCTTGCGCGCGCGCGGGTGTGTGTGTGTGTTGTGGTGTGGTTGTGGTGTGTGTGTGTGTTGTGTGCGGTGTGTGTGTGTGGCTGCGTGTGCTGCTGCGCGCGCGCGCAAGTGGTGACTCGTGTGTGTTGTGCGTGTGGGTCGGGCGCCGCTCCCCTCGTGTTGTGTGTGAAAAAACAGCGTGTGGGGGATTGCGGCTTGAGAACAGTTCAGTCTTTTTTTTCTTTTTTTTTTCAAATTAAAGACATGTGCGCCTGCCGGTTACTTGATGCAGTGCCGAACGAGTCCACAAAGGAATCCGGATCTCTCTCACTCACTGTGTGGTCAGTATGGACATGTTTCTGAGCATTCTCTCCATAGAGCTTCATGGTATGGTGAGGAATCCGGATCTGTCTCCCTCACTGTGTGGTCAGTATGGACATGTTTCTGAGCATTCCTCCATAGAGCTTCATGGTATGGTGAGGAATCCGGATCTCTCTCCTCACTGTGTGGTCAGTATGGACATGTTTCTGAGCATTCCGTCCATAGAGCTTCATGGTATGGTGAGGAATCCGGATCTCTCTCCTCACTGTGTGGTCAGTATGGACATGTTTCTGAGCATTCTCTCCATAGAGCTTCATGGTATGTGAGGAATCCGGATCTCTCTCCCTCACTGTGTGGTCAGTATGGACATGTTTCTGACATTCCTCCATAGAGCTTCATGTATGATAAGGAATCCGGATCTCTCTCACTCACTGTGTGTCAGTATGGACATGTTTCTGAACATTTCCTCCATAGAGCTTCATGGTATGCTAAGGGAATGTTGCCGATCGCCCAGCCGACTGCAAAGGGCCATATCAGGTCTGTCTCCGCGTTGAAGTCAACTCACAAGTCTTGGAAAAAAAAACAACCACCCTCATTTGCACAACCGTTTGGGTTCAGGGCCAAGTGGTTAGAGGATTTATCCACGCAGCTGACGGTTGTGAGTTCGAATCGCCCATTGGATTTGATTTTGAACGACTGGAAACCCCCTTCTGTCCACCCAGCAGTGAACGGGTGCCTGATTCAGACCAGGGAAGGGTAAAGCGGAGGAAGGAGAAGGAGGGACCCGCTTTCCGTATGCTGTGTGCGCCAGAACACGTTGAACCTAGAGCAGTCCATTGCCCCAAAGCCATTAGACTATGGCACTTTAAACTTTTTTTTCACACCACAAATGAATGGCTAAGCTGCCGTGTCGAAGTGGTTTACGTTGAGCTCTCCCCACTAGGAGGTCGTGGGTTCGATTCCCATCAGAGCGATGTGGGATTTTTCCTGCCCCGACCGGCTCCTACCTAGAGTTGAGTTTGCAACGGGCTCAGCTGGGAAGACTGGGACCAACACAGTCGAGTTTCATCCACTAAATGGATGCTTTTCTGAGAGTGTTGCTCCAATTTCTTTACCAACACTGCAGGTGCCTGTATCTTTCGGGCCTGGTTGACGCCAGGATATATTATGAAAGCAAGCGTAGGGGAAGTAAAGCCCTGTCATGCAGTCTCGACCAAAAGGGAAAATCCCAGAATCACCCTTCTTTTCCCCTCATTTAAACGCACAAAAAAACCCCCCTCTCAAATGTTAGGGCCCCTTTCCCAAGCCCTGCTTCATGGTGTTTCTCAGTTTCGAAAGCCCTCTTCCTTGTTTAGGGCCCTTGGGGTTGATTCAGACGGGGATACCGGATGGGCGGGCCCAGGGGGGGATTTTCGTTTTGTGGGGAAAGTGGGGGCGCTTTCACGCGGCTTCGCGACTGGGCAATTTTTGGCCGTCAGAAAGGGGGGCTTGGGGGTTTTTTGGGGGGGTTTATGTTTTTAAAGATCCTTTAGCACCCACGAACACCCCCGAAGGGGCTGGCAGCGTGCGTTGTCTCTCGGTGGGTTGCCTCATGACGATTGAGATTGACGCTCCCTGTGGATTGCCGGGGCTGTGGACGGGGGGGGTTGGAACGAGCGTCGGGGGGTGCACCGCCCCCGAAGTGGCACAGAAGGTGGGACGGAGAGAGGAGAGAGAGGGGGGAGGAAAAGAGAGAGGAGAGAGGGAGAGGGAGAGAGGGGAGAGAAGGGGATTACCCAAATCTTTTAATGAAAGGGACCATTGTGGTTTTTTAAGGGCCCCCCCTTCTAGGAACTAAAAGGTCTTTTAGGTGCCCCTCTGTGGGGGTTCCTCACGGGTCTGTTCATGAATTTGCATGGGGAATTAAATTACGGACCCCTCAAATTTTCCTCCCGCGGGGGGGTTTTTGGGGATGTGTTGCGTCTCCCCCGGGACCCTTTTGACTGTCTTTTAAATGCCCCCAAACCCGTGCTAAATTCGTTTACGGCGTTCTCGGGTTAGCTTTTGGGAATCATTAAGAATGGGTTTAAACCATTCATTTGGGAAAATTTTTGGGGGGGACTGTTAATGTACCCCACACTCTCTGTGCCTGTCTGTCGGGTCTGTTTTTTTTTTGTCTCTGTCTGCAAGTGTGAAAGTCTGGGGTGTCCGTTTTCGGTTCTGTGTCTTTGTTTTCTTTTGGACTTTTGGGTTCTGTCTATCTCTGTTGTCTGTC
The DNA here is from genome assembly GCA_018398815.1 of Conus ventricosus. Taxonomy (NCBI): domain Eukaryota; kingdom Metazoa; phylum Mollusca; class Gastropoda; order Neogastropoda; family Conidae; genus Conus; species Conus ventricosus. The sequence continues at coordinate 9,459,593 of CM031621.1, forward strand.
TGTCTTTTTCTTCTGTTTTTTGGTATGTTGTCTGTCGTCTGTCGGGTCTGTCTCTCTTCTCTCTCTTCTCTCTTCTCTCTCTCTCTTTTTCCTTCTTTTAATGTCTAAAAATGTCAGTCTCTCTCTGTCTGTCTTCTGTAAAGTCTCCCCCTCTTCTCTCTCCCCCCCTTCTTTTCCTTTCCCTATTTCTCACCCCCCCCCCCCCCCCCCCCCCCCCCCCCCCCCCCCCCCCCCCCCTCTGTCTGTCCCTACCCTTTTTCTCTTAAGGAAAGGGGGAAAATTTTCGATGCATTCCGAAAGGCAATACTTTTTGGTTTAACGGATTCTAACGGGAGGCCTGCCCCCTTAGCCCCCCCCCCCCCCCCCCCCCCCCCCCCACCCCCCCCCCCCGGGCACTAAAAAGAGGGAAAAAAAAACCCTGCATTCTAAAGGGCAAAAGCTACTCCCGGGCTTTTTATTGAAATTTCCCATCTTACCCCGGAAGGGAAAAAGGGGCAGCTTATGCAAAAAAAAATGTGTAATTCCTCGAAGGACACCGGGATTTGTTTTTGGGGTTTGTGGGGTGTGTAAGGAGGGACGGGGAGGGATGGCGTGGGGGGGGGGGGGGGGAGGGGAGGGGGGAGGAGGGGGGGTTTGTTTTTTTTTTTTTTCTTCCCTCGATTTTCCGGTGTTTTGGGTTTATCGTTGCCCTTTTCAGTCAGAGGGCCAGACGGGAAAAAACAGAAGACAGAGGGCACACCCCACACACCACAACACCCCAAAACCACAACTCTCTTCTCTTCTCCCCTTCTCTTTCTCTCTCTTCTCTCTCTCTCTCTCTCTCTCACACAACACCCCCCAAAACCACACACAACACACCCCACAACACAACACACACACACGCAACAAAACACACATAAACTTGCCACGCACACGCCACCCACATAAACACACACACACACACACACACACACATCCAAAAACCCAAGGGGTCTTTCTCTTTTCCGGGCAGGAGCATTTTGGTTTGTGACATATTTCACGATGAGGCCCGCTGGGAGGTACCCGCCAAATGTGATCCCCAGGCAGTTTTTAAAATTGGAGGGAGGGGGGGATGGAGGGTGGAGGGGGGGAAGGAAACGGGAGAGAAAGAGTCAGGGGGGGGGGGGGGGGGGAAGAAAGGGGGGAGGGGTTGGAAAAGAGAGGGGGGTGGGGGGGAAAAAACAGGCATGCAGGCAGGCGGTAGACAGAGAGAAGGCGGGCCAGACTGGAAAAGTAAAGCAGGCAGACAGACAGAGGGCGGGGAAGGCAGGCAGGTAGGCAGGGGGGCAGGCAGGGGGAAAGGAGTCGGAACAGGCAGGCAGGCAGGCAGACGGGACAGCCCGCTGGGGAAGACCCGGGAACGGGAACTCCCCACTCACCACTTCTTGGTTTAAACCCCTTTATATTTGAATAAATTTTGGAAAAAACCCCCCCCCCCCCTCTTCCCTGCCCCCTCAAACCCCCCCCCCCCCCCCCCCCCCCCCCCCCCCCCTCTTTGTCACGGGAAAAACCTTTTGTGGGGTCGGGAAACCAGGGTTTTTAAAATTTGGTCCACGGGGGGGTCATGTAAATGTGCCCCCGTCTAATTGTGACCCGTCTCGTTGTCCCCCAAAAAAAGCCGTCTCTTGTGGACCACGTCTCTTTGTCCCCCCAAAATGCCGTCTCATTTTTGCCCCGTCTCATTGGCCCCCGTCTAATTGTCCCCCCCGTTCATTTGCCCCCTCCTTTGTGACCCCGTTCTTTGGGTGCCCCGTCTATGTTCGCGGGTTTTAGTGATACTCTATAGATCGAAATCTTTCTCTTCCCCAAAATTTTTTTTTATTCAGAAAATAAAACTTTTTTTAATTTCCCCTGCTGCTTTAAGCGTTCCCCGCTTTTGCGTTACCCCACTTGGGGTTTGGGTTTTTTTTTTTTTGTGGGTAAAGCCTTCGGGGGTGGGGGGGGGGGGGATCTTTCATGTCCCAACACTGAAGGGGGGCCCCAATGGGGGGGGCCCAAAAAGGGAGACGGGGGCACAACGAGCGGGGGCAAAATTGGGGAGGGGGGCACAATGAGAGGGGGGGCACATGAGACGACATGGGGGCACAATGAGAGGGGGGCAAAAATTGGGGACGAACGGGGGGCCAAGGGAAAAGGGGCACAATGAGAGGGTGGCACAATGAGAGGGGGACAATGAAAAGGGGGCCAAGGGAGACGGCATGGGGGCCCCAATGGGGACGGGTGCCCCCCAAAAAATGAGACGGGGGCAAAAGAGACGGGGGCACATCGAGACGTACCCGTCCACAGTCTGTACATTCCCGCGGGACTTTTTTTTCGTGTCTGTTGTGGCGTTTTTTCTAGTAATTTCAAACAAAATTTTGAGAAAAATCTTTTGGGAAACCCCTTTTTTGGGACAAATTTTTTTTGGCTTTGTTCTGAAAAAACGTTGGGAAAATGCCCCCGGGGGGAAAAAAAAAAAAAGGGCAAAAAGCTTTTTTCTCGTGTGCGTCCCTTTAAGCCCACAAAATTTAAAAAATAACCGAAAAAAGAAAGTCCACCCCAAAGGGCCGGGGGGATCGGGCTTGGTGGGGATTTTTGGGAAAAAGGGCTTGGGGGGATTTTTTTCTTCTTTTTTTCTTTTTTTTTTTTTCTAAATTAAACAAAGGGAAAAAGGGCCCCTTTTCTTTGTCTTGAATTGTGTACAAAAGCAGGTTGATATGGGACTTGGGCTAAAACCATATTGGTTGTATGACAACAGGGGCACTTTTTAAAATTTATTACAGAGGGGTCTTTAGGGTGATGATTTTTTTCAAAAATGTATTTTTGGGCGTGTAAAAGTTTATCGGAACGGGCCCTTTTGGGGGGAAAAACAGCTGTAGTGGAGCCGATGCTGGTCAGCTTTCTATGGACATTGTTTCCGTTTTGGGGGCGTTTTATAAGTTCCCGGCATCCCGGCACCCCATCAAATATTGGGTGCGCTTTTTCATTTGGAAAATTTAAAACAGTTCAAAAAAGATGTATTATATATATTTTATATATATTATATTAAGGGCTCTGATAGATTAGTGTTCTATAATAGAAAGCTTTTGGGTTTTTTTCCATTTTTTGTTTAATTTGGATGCGTTTTTTGTCTTTTTCCAAAAGAGGGGTGTTTAAAAAATTCAAAATTTTATACTGACTGAAACCGAAAATTGTTACGAACAGAAAATTTTTCAGAGAGACAAAAAAGTCTCTTCAAAATGTAGTTTATTTTTCGGGAAAATATATATTTATTTATAAAATTTTATTTAAATTTTTATTAATGCGGGAAAAATTATGTAGTGGGGGGGGAAAAAAAGGAAAAACTAACAATTTTTCAGTCGTTTTAGTTATTACTTGGCAAAGGGTTTTTAAAATTTTTAAAAAAAAAAAATTTTAAAAATTTAAGAAGAAGAAAATGGGGGGAAATAAAATTTATAAATATGAGAAAACCCTTTCTAGCTGTTGAGGGAACCCTTTCCCTTTTCCTTTTCGATGGCACAAAACTATTTTTTTTGCCTGTCCAGACCCTTTTGTCCCCCTGGATCGAACTCATTTAGGGAGACACGGTGAAATTGGGGGTTTGGGTTGGGTCTTGGTGTCAAAAAGAGACAACACAGTCTATAAAAACTGTGGTGTTCCACCACCCGGGTTCAAAAAAAAAATCCCAAAAGCACCCCCCCGCAGCCAGCAAAAGGGGAGTAAATGGGAAAAAAAACGAAAGTGTGGAGAGGAAAAAGTTGCTGAAAAAACAAAAGCTTATTTTAAACAGATAAAATGAAGGGGGAAAATCTTTGAGGCCTATGCTTTAGGATCCATTCAAGGATACAGGGGAGATCAAAGTATATTTTTTTATATATTTTATATATTTTATTTTTATTTTATTTTTTTTTTTTTTTTTTTTTACAGGGGCCCTTTTTCTTTTTTTTATCAAGTTCATTGTAAGGTTTAAATCAAGAATAGTTCCCCCCCTCCCCCCCCCCCCCCCCCCCCCCGGGGGAAAACTGATAGATCCCCGTCTCGGAGTTTCCCCCTCTCGTTGTTCCCCCTCTCAATAGATCCCCCAATACTTTTGGAGGATTTTCGTTCTGATTGATCCCCCCTCTCAGTAGATTCCCTTCCGTTTTTTCCCGTCTCGTAGATCCCCACTTTTCATGGGACGGTTTTTCCCTTCGTTGATCCCCATCTCGGTAGATCCCCGTCTCGGGAGATCCCCCTTTTCCCTGCTTTTAAAAAAAGTTAAAGAAACAAGGAGCATTCCGATAAACCCCAATTTCAAGGCGAGAAAATGCTTGCACAAGTTTAATTTAAAATTTTTGAAGGAAAATCTTTTAAAAAAAAAAGGCGCCTCATTTGGGTTTTGAAGGGGGAAAAAAACCCCGTTACGGGGATCCTTTAAGACAGGGATCAATAAAGGGGGGGGCTGGTATCCCTTTAGATGGGGATCTATTTGGCGGGGATCTATCGAGACGGGGATCCTTTGAGCGGGGGTCTATCTAGGGGGGGATCCCTCGAGGGCGGGGGGTTATCGAGACGTGGATCTACATTCCGGGCGCTTACAGGAGTTTAGAGAGAGAGGTGAGAGGAGAGGGGGGAGGAGAGAGAGGAGAGGGCCCCCCCCGAAGACAGGGCAGACAGACGTTTTACCCCCACGGACTGTGTGTGTGTGTGTGTGTTTTGGGGGAGAGGGGAGAGGAGAGAGAGAGAGAGAGAGACAGGGGCCCGAAGGGGGAAAAGGACAGACAGTCAGACAGACAGAACCCGACAGAAAGGGTTTTATCTCTTCACTTAAACCGTCTATGGAAATCGGTTGAATTTTTCTCCCCGACCTGCTGTCTGTTATTTTTTTGTTGTGAAAACCCTTACGAAAACGAAAGAAAAGCCGCAGAAAAAAAATGTTGATGAAACAGAGCAAGGAATTACAGAGCGCATGCAAATCTGGGAGACAAGCCCTTCGTGCCGTTTTCTCACTGAAGAAGAAGCAGAAGAATAAATACCCTGAAGTGGAACAGAACATTTTGAAGGCAAAACCAGAAGAACAAACAAACAGGAGTCCCATGTGATGGCGAGGTGGTTGGGATAAGTTCATTTTCAAAATTAAAGATTTTCTCTGTCTGTCTGTCTGTCTGTCTGTCTCTCAAGAAATGAAAAGTCTCTCTTTGTCTGCCTGTCAATATTTGTCTGTCTGTCTGTTTGCCAACCCGTCCTCTCTATCTGTCTGTCTGTCCCTGTGTGTGTGTGTGTGTGTGTGTGTGTGTGTGTGTGTGTGTGTGTGTGTGTGTGTGTGTGTGTGTGTGTGTGAGAGAGAGAGAGAGGAAGAGAGAGAGAGAGAGAGAGAGAGAGAGAGAGAGAGAGAGAGAGAGAGAGAGAGAGGAGCCCGTCAGTCTCTCTCTCTGTCTGCCTATGTCTGTCTGGTTTGTCTGCCTGTCTGCCAGCCTCTCTCTCTCTCTCTCTCTCTCTCTCTTCTCTCTCTCTCTCTCTCTCTCTCTCTCTCTCTCTCTTTCTCTCTCTCTCTCTCTCTCTCTCTCTCTCTCTCTCTCTCTCTCTCTCTCGTCAAAATTCAGCCAATTGTACAGTATGGGTGTGAATAATGGGAATTAGATAATGCTGCCGTATAGTGTGAATTTGTGCACACCTGTTCGCATTATAAAGGTTTTGGGGTGTATACCGGCGAACGTCTTATGATCTTATTTATGGTGAGACAAATAGATTCCCCTTGTACATGGATTCGGTGGTTTAAACGCATCCACTATAGGCTGAATTTGCTTCACATGGAGGACCACAGATTACCAGGCAAAACTTTTAACATCTTCTATCATCTCGATGCTAGAGGAAAAAACAAACAACTGGGTAAGTAAGTACGTTTTTGTTTCTTTGAATATGGTTTTGATTTTCTATGGTTAAATCAAGGTGCCGGCGATGTTATGCAATTCATATGTTGCTTTCGTCAACGTTTGATTGATTTCAGTTGGCAAAAATGGTCAAATCATGTGCAATATAGTCAAAGGTTTGATTTCTATAGACATAAACAAATACAAATAACCTCAATTTAATCGAAAAAATTGGAAAAAATTGTTCGCTGCCTCATTTCATTTCCAATTTTGTTTCTATAGACATGTTTGCAATTTCATGATCTGAAAACTTATTTAACTCTGGAAATGGACAGACAATGAAAGTATTTCATGACCAAATTCAGATTTAGAATATTGGCAGTTTAGATACAAAGCAAATATTTGTCGTGTCTGCTTTGTAAAAAGTCTCAAGAAAATGAAATCCGTTTTGTTCTTTGCTGTCCAGCCTTAAGGAATATTAGCAGTGATTTCATTCAGCCAGAAGATTATAGACAGTCTTCCCAGTTTAAATCTTACCATGTTGATGTCATAAACCTCAACAGAAGTTGTTCCAAAGCTGTTCTTGTTTCTGTAACAAGGCATTCAAATTTAGAGAAACATCTACCTATTGATATTCTTAATTATTTGTGTTTTCTATTGTTCCAAAGCTGTCCTTGTTTCCGTACAAGGCATTCAAATTTAGAGAAACGGCTACCTCGTGATATTCTAAATTATTTGTGTTGGTATGCTTTAGAGTCAGTAGTATTTGTTTCTGTCCATATATTATGTTCCCTCGCCTCTTCATAAAGGGCCAAGGCATATATGAATAAGCATCCATTCTGTGTGTGTGTGTGTGTGTGTGTGTGTGTGTGTGTGTGTGTGTGCGCGTGCATGTGTGTTGCGTGCGTGCGTGCGTGCGTATGTCTCTGTGTGTGTATGCGCGCGTGCGTGCGAGCACCTGCGTGTGTGTTTGCGCGCGAGCGTATGTGTAAGAAAAAAAAAAAAAGGGGGGGGGGGGGTAGGTGTGGCAGGGAGAGGTGTGGTTGTGCAAACGACAAAGTATCGCTGCGTGTCACTTTTCGGCTCGGCGTTGGCGTGAAGAAGATTGACAGCTGTCAATCGTTTCTTTCACTGGCGCAGAGGTCCACCGAAATAGGCCAAGTGGCGTGCCGGTGAACGCTCTTTCTCCACACAACTGGGGGGGGGGGGGGGGGGGGGGGGGGGGGGGGGGGGGGTCGGGGGCCCCAAAAAAGGGGGGCGGGGGGGGGGGGGTTTTGGGGTGGGTTTTTGGGGGGGGGGGGGGGGGGGGCCCCGGTTTTTTTTGGGGGGGGGGCGGGGGGCCCCGGAAAGGTCCGGGGGGGGGGGGGGGGGGGGGGGGCGGGGGGCGGGGGGGGGGGGGGGGGGGGGGGGGGGGGGGGGGGGGGGGGGGGGGGGGTGGGGGGGGGGAGGGGGGGGGGGGGGGGGGGGGGGGGGGGGGGGGCCAGGGCGGGAAAAGGAAGGGGGGGGGTTTTTTGGGGGGGGGGGGGGGGGGGGGGGGGGGGGGGGGGGGGGGGGGGGGGGCGGTTTGGGAGGGGGGAAGGGGGCCTGAAGAAGAGAAAATGGGGTCGTTAAGTCAGATGAAAAAGCATTTCTTTTATTATTCCGAGGGGAGAGAGAGGAGGGAGATTTTGGGGGAAAATGAGTCCATGATAATATTTCATTGATATAATAAGCGTTTTGTGGGGGGTGTGGGTGGGTATGTGTGGGGGGTGGTGTGTGTGTGTGTGTGTGTGTGTGTGTTGTAAGAGTTAGTAGGGGGGGGGGGGGGGGGTTTACACTTTATTCGAGAAATCCCAATACTGTTTTACAAAAAAAAAAAAACGTACACCGTCCCAAAATTTTTCCCAAGCTTTCATTAAGAGAGAGGAGAGAGAAAGAGGAGAGAGGAGGAGAGAGACGAGAAGAGAGAAAGAGAAAAAAAGAAGGAGAAGGGAGTGAAAGAGAGGAGAGGTGGGGGAAAGTTTGTTGAAAACTCAGTCGTGCTGAAGCAAAGCCAGATGGGGGGTACCACCCATGTCCCTTTTTCTTTCTCATTGCTTGCAATCGGTTTTGGGTTTTCGGGTTTTTGTCCTAAAAGAAGGGCCCTTTCCTTCATTGTTCTTTAAAAAAAAAGAATGATGATTTCACAGACAAATGTCTTAGCAGCGGGGGGGGGGGGGGGGGGGGGGGGGGGGGGGGGAGTGTTTTGGACAGAACATTTAAAAAATATAATTGACGTTTTTTCAACACTGATGGCGGAAAAACGCAAAAAAAGGGCATGACATGCGTGAATTGTTCTGTATTTTTGCCCGTAGTAGTAACTTTACACTCTTAAGTCCTCTGATTTAAAAAAACTCTTATTTTTTAAAATAAAAAAAAAACAAAACCAACAAACTGACCCGAAGTTTTTATCAAAAGGACGGATCATTGCAAAAAAAGGGGCAAAAAAAATATAAGGTCAAAAACGAAAATTTAGATTTTTGTTTTGTACGTAGTTTGGAAATTTGGGGGCTTTTTTGGAAGTTTGAGCCTTTAAGCCGTTTTAAAAAAAAAAAAAAAAAAATGGCCCAAGGTCTAATTACAAAAAAACTTATTCCCCATAACCCCCGCCCGCAAAACAAAACCGCATGTCTTTGAAAAAAGGTGTGACCGATGCGGTGTAATTTACAAATGTTTCACAAATTTTCAAAAACCAAAAACCTTTCCCCCACCCTGAAATGTAAACCCCTTGTTAAAAAATTGGAAATTGATGACGTGGAAAATTTAAAGAGTTGCGTTAAGAAGCATGGAGGGATAAAGCCTGTACCGCTAAATGTACTACCGCTTTTAAACGTGATCGCACTAGAATACATAAAACCCCATGAATGCATGCGTGCATGCATTTTGGGAAAATTTAGCCTATATTCAAAATCTGTAGCTGGATTTGCAGAGAAAAATAGTGAAAAAAAAGAAAGCTAGATGATAATGATGATAAAAATAATAATAATAATAAAATAATAAAAAAAAATAATAATAATGTTGTTTTTTATGGCCTATTCTCAAAATTGGGGTTAAGCGCTTTACATAACCAACAACAACAAAACAACAAACCAAAAACAAAACCACACACACCACCACACAACACCCACACACAAAAAAAACCACAAACGGCCGCGGGGCACCCCCCCGGGGGCCTTTCATGTGCTCCGTGTGACCACACCCCCCCACAAACCCCCGCCCGCACGCACGCACGCAGCCCCCAAAAACAAGCCACTAGGCCTCACGCGCGCACGAAAAAACCCCCACTCGCACTCGGAGGTGGTTGGGGAAGTTGGGGGGGAGGCGGTGGGGGGGGGGGGGGGGGGGGGGTTATGAAGAAAGAAACAAAAGAAAGAAAGGAAAATCCCCCCTTACTATTTTAAAACAAAAAAAAATAAAAAAACAAAGTTGGCCCCTTTCCCAAACCTCCATGCGACTGTATGAGTGGGCAAAATGTTTCGAGCATTTAGGAAAATTTAAAGGGTTTTTTGCTTTTTGTTGGGCAATTTCCCTTGGGGTTTTTTAAAGGTGCGAAAAGGCATCCCCCAGGGGGAATCCCCCGGTGATACTGAAGGAGGGAGAGTTACTGGGAAAGTGTTTCGCTGTCCGAGGTGTGAAAAGGAGTTGCCGACCTCCCCGGGTCTGGGTAGAGGGGTGTCCGTTGAAGGGGCTGGCTATTCATGGGTTTCCAGGGGCTAAAGGGAAAGGCGTCGTGTCGGTGCCCGTCACGGGTAGGTGAGTACGGGTAGGTGCCCGTCACCCGCGGGCAGAGTACAGGACTACCCATCGTCCTGTTTAGGGAATAAATGGAAGGCTTCGGCCTTTTGAGTGTTTTTGCCCCTGTTATCTATAGAGGTATTTTAAATCTTAAGCTCGTTGGGGTAAAGTCCGGCTGTTAGTACAAGGGGTAGTTGGGGGAATGAACATGATTTTTTATGGGGGTTTATGTTTAACCAGGGTACCCAAGTCTCTGTTGGCGCAGCAGCTGGGGTGTGTGTGTATGTGTAGGGGATAGTGATTCCCTTGGGGGAAATAAAAATAACTTGGGGATTTATTGGTACAAATCGTGCGAGTGTGTGTGCCGTGTTCCTTGGTGAGCCATTTAAACTGGGGTTTCTCTCTTGTTTTAGAATGGGAAAAATTTAAATGCTTTGGAAACCAGGGGTGTGGGATCATTAAAGGGGAAAGTGAACTCCCCCCTCTTGCGGGGCTAAGAAAATACAGGGAAACAGAGGTTAGCTGTCGCCCCGTTGTCTCCTGGGGGGGGGACGTAAGGCGTGGAGGTTTCTGTAGCTCGGAGCGACGCGGAAGAATTGTCTCCGGTGGGGCGGTCGACGCAAGACGTGTAGGCGTTGGAGCCCAGACAGGGAGCTGCCAGACAACGGTGGGGGGTTTTGCAGCCAGAGAAAACCTGTGGAGGGCGACAAAAGCCCCTTTGTGGAGAGGGCGAAGTGTGGTTGGGTCGGGGTCGGTGTGGGGTGCGATCAAGTCGTTGCCAGTGTCCCCAAAAAGGGGTTGGGCCAATCGGGGGGACACAAAAAGTGTGGCAGTTTTCAGCTGTGGTCGTTTTCAGTGGTGGAGAAATTGCGTAACCAAGGAATGCGGCAAGTTTGGGTTTATTTTCTCTTAAAGGGTTTTAAGTGTGCAAACAGAAAAGTGGATATTGTCTTTCTGGTAAGTAAGAAACTGAAAGAAAGGGGGTGCGATTTTTGAAATTGTCTGTATGTGTTTACATTGTTGAGATACGTAGTTTTGTTTTGAGTGAGGGTGGGGGTCGGAGCAAGTTTAATAAAAAATTGTTATTTTTTGAAATGTTATTGGTTTCCCCTCACTTTGTGCGGGGGCCCCATGTGATGCGAGTGCGGTTTGCCTATGGAGAGGGGTTTTGGTTTTGAAAGCGTTTAATCTTTGCAATAACCCCTGCATCCTGAATTGAAAAACTATTTTAAAACGGGGGGGGTAGGACCGCACACAGCCAAAGCTCAAAAGTCGAACAGTTGAACGTTGCGGTCGGTGTAAACGTTCTCTGTTCCAACTGGCCAAAGGCCCCCTTTTTCCAATTTTTTTTGATTGTGGTGTTTGCGGCGAACGTTATTCGAACTTCCGGGAAACGAGTGTGATTCAAAGCCCGGCTATGTTTTTGTTTCCTGGGAATTTGTGTGAAGGAAAAAAAAAAGAAAAAAAAAACCAAAAAAGCAACACAAAGCTATCGACAAAAATGGAAACACGTTCGGAGGCAGACTAATTCCTTTCCTTTTGCGGCGTGGCAGTTAAGTGATTGTAATCCCGGAGAGGTTTTGACTAAAAAGTTTCTCAGCGGAGAGCGCGCCCGGTTTAGCATCGTTTCAGTTTCCCCCGCTCCCCCCCCCTCTCTCCGCCCCCCCGTTCCTACCCTCCCCAATGCACCCCCCCCCCCCCTCCCCCCGTGTTCTACCTATCCCCCTTGTCTGTCTGTTGTCTGTCGTCTCTCTTTCTCTTCCTTTTGTGATCTCTGTCTTGTTCTCTCTCTCGTCTTTCTCTCTGTCTCTCTCTTCTCTCTCTCTCTCTCTGTCTTTTTCTCTCTCTTCTCTCTCTCCCCTCTCCTCTCTCTCTCTCTCTCTCTTTTCTTCTCTTCCGTCTTTCTCTCTGTCTCTGTGGTGTTCTCTTGTCTCTGTCTCTTTCTCTTGTCTTTTTTTTGTCCTGTGTGTTTGGGCTCTGTCTCTCTCTTCTCTGTAATCTCCTTCCTCTCTTTTCTCTCTCTCTCTCTCTCTCCCTCTCTCTCTCTCTGTCTTTCTCTCTGTTCTGTGTGTGTCTCTGTCTCTCTCTATCTCTGTTTCTCTTCTCGCTTTTTGTTGTGTGTGTGTGGTGTGTGTGTGTGTGTCTGTCTCTTTTGTCTCTGTCTCGTCTTTTCTCTCTCTCACCCCCCCCCCCCCCCCCCCCACCCCACCCACACACAAACACAAGAACAACAACAACAATGCACATACACACATCATACAGAGGAGAGGGGAGAGAGGAGAGAGAGGGAGAGAGGAGGAGAGAAGAGAGACAGAGACGAGACGGAGAGAGACAGAGAGAGATCATCATACAGTACGCGAGACAAAGCCAGTGGCACAGAGCGGAGCGCTTCATACAATGAACTCGTTTTCCGTCGGCATCTCCACGTTCCCCCCTTTCAACGAAAAGAGGAGGACAGGGGGAGAGTGGGGGAGAGTGGGGAGACTATCCTGCATCTGGAGTAATAAAGAAGCCGCTTTGCTTGGAGCCCATAAAAAAGCAGATATCCTGATCTGGAGTCACATAAAGAAGCGGGTATCCCTGCATCGGGTCCTAAAGAAACGGATATCCCTGCATCGGAGCCACATAAAGAAGGACTCCATGCTCTGGGGTCACATAAAAAAGCAGATTCCATGCATTGGACACATAAAGAGAGTATCCATGCATTGGAGTCCAAAAAGAAGCAGACTATCCATGATCTGGGGTCAATAAAGAAGCAGATATCCATGATTGGAGCCCCATAAAGAAGCAGACTATCCATTCATCTGGAGTCACATAAAGAAGCAGACTATCCATTCATCTGGAGTCACAGAAGGAAAGAGTGACAGAAGCAGACTATCCATTCATCTGGAGTCACAGAAGGAAAGAGTGAAAGGAGCAGACTATCCATGCATCTGGAGTCACGAAGGAATAGT
>CM031621.1:9477145-9498448 GCA_018398815.1 Conus ventricosus
GCATGTTGTGGTTTATAATGCGAGACAGAAACAACCAGAGACAACGCTAGAAGAGGTCTTTTCTTTCTTTTACAATTTCACAAAGAAAAATAGAATTTAGTTTTCAAAACTGTCCAGAAATGTACAAGAGAGGATGCGTGTTTCACAACTTACGCAAAAACAACAACACGTAGCGTTCTCGTGTGAAATGACTTGAATTGCCGGCAAATCAATAATCATTATTTAAAAGTCTGCTGTGATGAAACTGCTGCATGACATTTAATTGCTCCATTTGTGCTCGGTTCTGGGTCTGGGGCAAGTTTGACTGGGTGTAGTTAGGTACGAAAAAGCTGAAAGAGAGATGTTGAGGGTATCCCCACTGATAAGGGGCGGAAGATTGACAGCAAATGGAGGTGATTTTCATGTTTGTTTATTTGCTTGCTATCGTGAATACGAATATACAAATCCATTTCAAGAACTGTTGTTAACCGTCAGTGATATCGTATGTAAGAAAACGTCTCCACAATTTATTAATGAAAGGTATTTTAACTGATGGGAGTACGGCTTTTGTTGTTTGTGTGTTCAAGTAAGGAGGGGGGCGGGGTTTAAAGGGAGCTAGATCTTCGAAAAGGACGCTAAAACTGACATAAAGTGCACTTCAGGTTTGCAAGCTAGTTGAAAGTGGAAATTATGTACAAATGAAAACACCAAGACGAAAAAGAAAACCAGGTCTTATCTTGGGGATAAAACCAGTCTGAACCGAACGTTCATCACATCAACGTCGAACAAAACTGACAGGAGGCACGAATGTGTCATGATTCATATAAGATGATGAAACAGCATTTAGCTACACCCAGTGCATTGGAAGTCGTAAGTAGTGATGCGATGTGAGCATATTTTCAGAATGAAATACAAAGCGTAGCAGACAGCTTTTTCGATTGTACAGTCTTTTCGATGGGTTTGATAGCGGTCAAGAAGGTTTGGGTAAAAAGACGGGAAAGACGGAGGTCACGTGGAACTCGGCGACCTCGTACTGTATGTTGGAGACCTCACACGTGGAAACGCGTGCTCTTCTCTTCTCCTCTCCACTGTCTCTGTCTCTGTCTGTCTGTCTGTCTGTCTGCTCTCTCTCTCTCTCTCTTCTCTCACTCTCTCTCTCTCTCTCATCTCTCTCTCTCTCTCTCTCCCCTGTTTGCGTGGTTTTTCTCCTGTGGATCACATTATTCAGCGGATAAGCCCCACCCCCACCCCATCTTTTCCCGTGTCTTCCAACGTTTCTTTTGTACCTCCACACATGGAGCATCTGAGGATTGACCTTTGAAACATGAGGATTGACCTTTGAAACATGACTGCTTAAATGATTAAAACATTTCGTCATAAAACTCGCCCTGCATCATCAGAACATTCTTCCTCTTCTTTTTTTTCAGTCAACACTGTCCACGCCGTCCATTTCTCCGGGGTCTGTTTGCCTATATAGCAATCTGATTTTCTGTTTTTGACCGCAATTAATGCTTCTCCAAGTGATTTTCTTTGTACATTTTTTTTTCTTAACCAGGGGCGGATAAACAGATCCTGATAGCTGATGTACTCCACACGGCTTAGTTTCAGGACTGTCAATAATTCATCATGTTAGCAAACTACTGAACACTTTTTGAGTTGTTGTGGACACAGCGTCATGTTTGGTGCTATGCTTTTACGTTTGTTTCTTGTAATTGAGCTACGACGTTATCAATTCAGTGACTTATCTTGCATTCTTTTAACAGGATTTATTTGTCTGCGTTGAGACGGCGCTGAAAGGGCCTGTGTTGTCATTCTACTTAGCTGTAGCATCATGAGAGCCGATGCCTTTTTTGCGTGTCGAATGTTCACGTGAACCGCCCCCCCAAAATGCTATTCACCTCGTAGAAAACAATGTGCTCGAAGACAGAGAGGCTCAACGGGGAAAACGCAAGGTTGAGGACAACTTTGTTTGGAGAAGAGAATGGTTTTGCCCACGACTTTTTATATCACCTCCGGAACACAGGTTTTGATGGTAGGTAACCTGTTAGGTGTATGAGGAAATCAACTGGAGAAATGTGACGTCACTTGAGTGGGAGTTGTTTTGTTCTGTGCGCGCGCGTGCACACACACACAACGCACACAGACAGACACACAAAACACACACTCTTACACACACACTGCGCATGCGTGCTGGCATGCATGACACACCACACGCACAACACACACACACACGCACACACACACACACACACACACAACACACACACACACACACACACACAACACACGATTTGATTTTTTTTCTCTTTCTTTTTTTCATAGATGGCTTGATGTAAAAAAAAAAAAAAGCAGATATGTTGCTTATTCAGTGTTTCCATTTATAAATAAAATTTTGACTTTGACTTTCACACACACACACACACACACACACACACACACACACACACCACACACACACACACACACACACGCGCGCGCGCGCGCGCGCACACCCACACACACACACACACACACACACACACACACACACACACACACACACACACACACACACACACCTATGCACTCAAACACACAGGCACTGCGCGTTGACACACATGCCCATATAATACATATCAAAGATTTGACTCGGCGTGCTAATACATCAAAATATGTTCCTAGAGAAGACCATTATTATGCGCAGAGATTTGTCCGCTTGAACAAGCGAGATACCGTCTGTCACAGGACTTCAATCAATAATAAATAATGTCTTACCCTTTTTGTATGTCTGTCCGTCTGTCTCTCCTTTCCGTCTGTCCTATCTGTCTGTCTGTCTATCTGTCCGTCTGTCTGTCTGTGTGTCTTTGTGTCTCTGTCTGTCTGTCTGTCTGTCTGTCTGTTTGTCTGTCTGTTTCTCTCTCTCTCTTCTCTCTCTCTCTCTCTTCTCTCCTCTCTCTCTCTTTGTATGTATGTATGTATGTGTGTGTGGTGTGTGTGTGTGTGTGTGTTGTGTGTGTTGTGTGTGTGTGTGTGTGTGTGTGTGTGTTTGTGTGTGTGTGTGGTGGTGTGTGTGTGTGTGTGTGTGTGGTGTGTGTGTGGTGTGTGTGTGTGCGCGCGCGCCGCGCGGTGTGGTGTGTGTGTGTGTGTGTGTGTGCGTGCGTGCGTGTGTGTGCGCGCGCGCGCGCGTGAGTGACGCAGTTTTTGTTAATGATGATAAATCAGTAAAACGAACCTATATAGATATCACAGCATCAGTCAGACCAGAGAAAAACTAACTGGAAGAAGCCTCACTGAGGCGTATCCATTAAAAATGGATGAAGCCTGATAGTGCGGTTGTCGCCTTCCATTTGAGCTCATAGCACACTGTGTGGTTCCATTCTTCCCTTTGTAAGCCTCTAGAACACTGTGTCAATCCAGTCTCCCTACTTGGGGCATTAGCACAATATGTAATTCCAGCCTTCCCAAGTAGGCCAATAGCACACAGCACACTGCTTTTATATCCCATCTTTCCCATTTAAGCCAGTAACAATGTGTTTTGTCAAATCTGCCCAGTTAGCCCATAGGACACCGTGTGGTTCCCAGTCTCTCCACTTCAGCCCATACAACTCTACGTGATTCCAGTCTTCCCATTGAAGCTCATAGCAGTGTGTACGGTTCCAGTCTTCTCATTGAAGCTCATAGCAGTGTGTACGGTTCCAGTCTTCTCATTGAAGCTCATAGCGGTGTGTACGGTTCCAGTCTTCTTCATTGAGCTCATAGCAGTGTGTACGGTTCCAGTCTTCTCATTGAAGCTCATAGCAGTGTGTACGGTTCCAGTCTTCTCATTGAAGCTCATAGCAGTGTGTACGGTTCCAGTCTCTCATTGAAGCTCATAGCATGTGTACGGTTCCAGTCTTCCCATTTAAGCTCATGCATAGTGTTAGATACAGTTTTTTTTCCCCATTAAGCTGAAATACACTGTCTGTGTGGTTTCCATTCTTCCCATTGGAGTATGATATCCCAGTCTTCCCAATTTAAGCCCTTAATGCCCTGTGTTGATTCCATTTTTCCCATTTAAGCACGTAGTATTTTCTATAGTCCCAGTGTTCCTATCTATGCAAATAGCAGTCTGCATGATTCTAGACCCCCCCCCCCCCCCTACCCTCCCCCTCCCACCTCCCCATTAAACCATGTCCCATCTAAGCCCGTAGCACCGTGTATGGTTCCAGTCTTCATTTCAGCCCTCAGCACTCTGTATCATGCCATACTTCCCGTTTACGCCAATAGCATGATGTAATGGTTCCCTTCTTCCTATAACATCTGTACAGTTCCAGTCTTCACATTTGAGAGATTCCTTAGTTTAATACGTTGCACTCTTAGGTCCTCTGAGCACTAAACTGAAGCTTCAATGCAGAAAAAGCAAACAATTCACCAACTAAAGTAAGGCATGATTATACCCCCCCCCCCCCCCCCCCCAAAAAAAAAAAAAAAAAAAAAAGCCAAATATGATATGCTTTCGAACGATTCTTTGGATTTTTAGTCTTAAAAGTGTTGAATTTTGGGTGTTGAAGCTTTTTTTTTTTTTGCAAATGAAAGAAAAAAGCTTGTATCAGAACGATCAGTTATAATTATCTTGTGACAAAACATTGTCTTTAATAAAACAAAAATGCGCAAAAAGTCATGTTGGGGACAATTTTTTTCCCCCAAAAAAAATTTAAATGACTAAAAAATCATCCCCTTAAAAATGCTGAAATCTAAAAGCTCTTGCTCGAAATTTTGAAAGATAAAGAAGTCCCAGTAGATGCACTGCATTAAGAAGCACAGGAGATAATGAAATTCTATATACACTTACACGTCACATACTACCACACACTCACTCTCTCTCTCTCTCTCAACACACACGCACGCCAACGCACGCACGCACGCCCGCACGCACGCACGCTCGCACGCACGCACGCACGCCGCACGCACGCACCACGCAACGGCACAACCACTACACCACCACACACTCACACACACAACACACACACACACACAAACGTAATGTATATACATATCTGCTGATGCATACCTACATACTTGAAATATAGAGCCTGCCTCAATGTTTTAAGAAGTTTGTTAATTTACCAATTCTAAATAGCGTTAAAAGTATTGGGGATATAGACAGTTGTTAAATATGTAAACAAATATATGATTAAAACAATTAAATGATATATGAATCTTACATGAACAAAAAAATAAAGATACCAACTCCAACCTACGTTTAAAAAGCGTACAACGTTCGCACCTCTCCATACCACATCCAAATTCGAACAGTTTTGAAATGTTAATCCTGTTTTTGCGAACAGTGAATGTTTTAACCTTCTGTGAACTGTTTTGAGATGATTAACCGCCAGGGTCGACCTAAAGCCTGTTCGTAACCAAGCCAACACTTGCTTGGGCCACTAACTGTGGGCATATTGTGCGTTATACCGGGCGTCGTTTTTCTCAACTAGTTTTTGCAACCTGTGTTCTGCTATTGAAGTTTGTGCGTTCTTAACCGATAGTTTATGATATGAATTACTTTTTGCAGGTGAGTCCACTTCCTAGGAAACAGAAAAGTGTAATACTGTAAATCAAAATGGCTGCCTCCAGCGATACCGCATGAGGAAAGATCTTGCTTCGATTTTTCGATTGTGCTGTTGTACTTTAGAATAATTGATGAGAAGAAGAAAGGAGAAAGAGGAAGGTTGGTAAGCCACACACTGCCCTAGTTCTGCAACGCTTGATGAATTTGGCGCGCTACCATTCGCTCGTGCAAAGAATTAGCTGAGCAGGTTAATGCAGGTCATTTTTTCGTGTATTTTGGTCGTGTGTATGTTTGTGTCTCCCATTAGACATAACTTGTTGTTTTTCAGTTTACGTCCGTTCTATTCAAGGTGATACCAGTGGGTAAAAATTAATATTTGAAAAAATAAATAAAAATGATTTATCTGATCTTGTGATAATATGTAGCATCTTGGTGCTACGTCTGCTTGTGTGTGTGTGTTGTGTGTGTGTGCCACTCTGTGATTAATATGTTAATGTATGCATGTGTGTGTGCCTGTTTTGTTAATTATAAATTTGGATTTGTGTGTGTTTAGTGTGTGATGGACAGTGCAACGACGCCACGTGAGTGTGTTACGTATGTGTTTTATATGTTTGTGTGTGTGCCTTTTGTGTATTATGTGTGTGTGAGGGTGTACGTGTGTGTATAAAATGCTTTGCCATTTGTGAATTGGTGTTTTATTTCTTTGTTTGTGTTTAATTTTATTTTTTTAATATTTTTAGATTCAATTTTGTTGTATTACCTCCCCCTTTCATCCCAATATGTAAGCGCTTAGGGCTTTCATTTGAAAATTAAGTGCCAATATCCATGATGATGATGATATTATTTCTTGTCTCATGCAGTACTTCATGAACTTGTGATCATAAATCGATTCAAATTTTTGATGGAGAGCGAGAGAGGGGTGGGGGGGGGGGGAGGCGGAAGGACGGAGGAGAAGAGGGGGGGGGGAGGATGCCGGTGGAGGAGTGAGCGGGGGGGGAGGGAGCAGAGATGGGTATGAGTTTTTGTACTGTTAGTGAGAGAGAGGAGAGAGGATGGGCACCAGGGCTGGTCGAGCGGGGGGAGTGAGTGGGGGTTGACCCGAGGGAGTGAAAGAAGAGAGGGGGAAGAAGAGAGGAGAGAGACCAGACTTGTCTCAAATTTTGCGGATGTTATTATTTAATATTGCTTTATGTTTTTGTTTATGTTTTAGAAATTGACTGTGCAAGAATGAGGAGAAGGGGACGGGTTGAGTGTGTGTGTGAATGGGAGAAAGGGGAGAGATGAGAGAGAGAGAGGGAGAGGGTGGAGGGAGAAGGGAGAAAGGTGAGAGAAGGAGTAGAAACAAGAGAGAAGAGAGAGAGAGTGCGGGACAGGGTGGGTGAGGAGGTTGAGGGAGAAGAGTGGGCGGAAGAGAGAGAGAGAGGAGTGACCACACTTGTCCTGAAACTTGTGATGTGTTGTATATTTACATCGTTGTTTTGTTGTTGTTTGGTGTTTGTTTTTTTTTTTAGTAATCGCTGGGCTGGCTGAGAAAATTGGGGGATAGTACCGCTAATATCATTGGATCGGACGCATGCCCTGGTTTTCAAATAGCTTGGTTATAGTCTCCTTCATGCAAATCAGTCTTATATTTTAAAATGGAAAGAATAGTGGAATGTTTTATGCATTTTGAAATATCCTTTTGATTTTATTATCAGGGATCCAAAAATATTTGCACAATTCTTGCTGCTTGATGTGCCAACATTTGATGAGCTGCTCCACATGGTTGGTCCTTCCATCCTCAAAACAGGACACCAACTACTAAATGAGAGTATTTGACTCGAAGAGCGCCTTGCAGGTTACTCTGAGATTCTAGCGCATGGTTGCTGGTTTTTTATTTCTTCAAAAAGGATGTGCCTGTTGTTGGATTTCTTCTTGTTTTTATGAGCCGAATTCAAGGAAAAAAAAGGAAAAACATTTTCAAATGACCTCCAATACTATTCTTATTTCAAAGTGATCTGAAGGAATGACTTGATTTGGTGTTTCTTTTTCATTTATTGAAACAGTACAAGAAAGGAAATAGTTTCTTGTGGTATATGATTTGTTGTGTGTGTGTGTCTGTGTTATGTGGCGCCCGCGCCCGCGCACGGACGCGTGCATGCAAGCGGTAGTGGTGTGTGTGTGTGTGTTGTGTGTATGCATTGTGTATACACAAAAGGATGAAAACAGATTTGTTGTGTAATGGTAGGTTTATTATGTTTACACTGATGATACCATTTAAGAATGTTGACTGTTGTTGACCGTGACCTTGATGTTTGAACCTTCAAGACCATTATTTGGGCTAGAGAGCTCTTGACAAGTCTATTATCCTATATTATAGGGAGGCTTGTGTTCTAGATCTTATTCATTTACTTATGTGTAGATAAACACTTCTTTTACATGTCTTGAGTTTTTTGCGCTTTTTGTGTGCATTATTTCTAAACAAATGACAAGTTGTATTTGTGAGGCACTTTTCCTTGTCTCAAATTTCGACACAAAAATCACCCGATAAAAAAATCCAAGCATTAAAAACGGTCACAATAAAAATGCACAAGAAACACTTGGTTTACGTTAATGTTTTTATTGATAAGCTCCAATCAAATCCAAATTCAAACATTAAGAAATGTTGACACCCGTACCGACATTGAATTTGTTGAAAATGGGAGTAGTTTAGTAATAGTTTTAATTTTTATATGCCACCCACACTGATCAGGTTTCAGGAGTCGTGACACATGAGAGAAGTGACCCATTATATTTTTTTTTTTTTTTTTTTGCTGTTTTATTTTAAGTGTCTCTGCTTATTTAAGTGTGGGAACATACGCATCGATTGTTCTTTCGGTTCCGGCATGCCTGTGCCGGACTTTGGCGTACCTTTATTCCAGGACACATGTGATGCCATCCTATGCTGAGTCTTGAAAGGACAAGTAGTACCTAACGGGTTTATTTTTATTATTCAATGTTCATAACATATTTTCAATATGTATACAATTTGAATTTTTGTTGCAAATATGTGACTGTGCATGGGATATAAAAAGAAAAAATCATGTAAATAGTCACAGTTTACACTTTAAAAGATTACAAGTCCAACAAAACAGTCAAAATTGAAAAAAAATCATCATTTAGGGTTTTATAACAATCTGATTCAATGTTATTCTTTTATACTTAGGCACAAAGTCCAACACCCTTTTTCATTTTCCAATAAGTTTATGATATGATATACGTAATGTATTTTTAAAGTTTTGTTACGCCATGTATCTATCAATTTGTTGTGTGTGTCTTCTGATTTTTTAATCTGTTTTTACTTTTTTCTCCAATTTTTAAAAATTTAATAGGCATTTTTTTTTTTTTTTTTTTGCCATCTTGTTCTGCATAATTTCATAGTTTTTCATATTGATAAAATCGCAATGTCTACATACTTCTGCAGTTACACATACTAATTACATTCGATTTAAAATTATTCCTTATGATAGTGCAAACTTGTCGACCTTATAATTTTTGCATTCTGTACATTGAAAGTTCAGTAACTACACATAAAAAAAGCTTATGTTTTTGCACAGCACCACATTTTTCAGTTAATTCTTAAGTTTTGTGCTCATTTCTTATATATAATTACCAGCATGCTGAATGCTGACACCCTCTTAACCTCTTCTTTTTCTCTGTACACTCTATGTTCTGGGATACTCTTCGGTTCTTGATCACGTGACCTTCCGTTTCCATTTCAGACCACATAAACAATTACTACTTTATTATAATGAACCGAAAAATTTGAAACATAATAAAATAAATTTAAAATGGACATAAAAAAAAAAACATGCAGGCATGAAAAAAAAAATTGTTTAACATGACAAGACATGTCGACAAACAAGCTAGTTGACGAGGGCTGACATGCCCATCTGCCTGTTAAAATATCCTTGATATTTCTGTTCTTCTCGAGTGTCCCCACTTTTTCCACATTTAACCCAATGTGGGCATTGAAAAAAAAGTCATTTAGTAAAAATGTACCCATCCTACCTCATAACGTTTGGTCACATAGAATTAAAATTGCCGTAAAAACAAGAGTAGGATGTGTTGTTTTTAGGCCACAAGTTCTCTCAAAAGTACATGCATATTTGATGTAATTTAGACCACAATGATAATTCTGCCGATTTTGTTCACATTGGTATAGTTGTTTTTAATGTATTTCATGCGGCCATACAAACTACCCCAAATATAAGAAAAAGGCCAGGCATATGTCTCATCTATGACACACAAAATATATGTATGTTTGTGGCTTGTGCCCCCCGCCCCCCCTCCCCCCCTAAATTAATGGAAAATGTTCAAACTTTTTTTTGTAATGAAAGAACCAATAACAAATAATAATATTAATAATAATAATGTCATTTATGGCGGCTTATTTCTTAAAAATGCCCTAAGCGCTTACAAATATAAAGGAGATTATAAAGACAAAAGGGTAATCAGTTAAAAATAATTGGTAAAGACACAGGTCTTTCTGTTCAAGCCACAATCAACGCAATCATCCTGATAGCGGGAGGAGCGCACGTGCATGTGCATATAAAGCAAACGTTTGCTGGCCCCAGACACACACACACAGAACACACACTGTGATTGAACGTGATCATATGTAGATAGTGCGGGAGAGTGAGGCAATTGGAAGATGTGGTCAGGTGGGGAAAAAAGAGAAGGTTTTAAGTGTGGATTTGCTAATAAATTTGAAGTTGTGATGATGCAATGGTTCTTGAAAAAATGGCCGTCAGAAAAAAACAAACCATAGAGCCAGGAGACAATGTTTAGTGAATTTAGTCATCCATTTCCTGCTTCGCGGGCATGGAAAGAACAGGTTTTTATCAATGTCGTGTTTTATCGGGGAGGCGCCCCACGCCCTCTCACTTTTGATCATTTCATTTCTTTCATCATATTCATCGCAACATAATGTTAAAAGGATGTCCTCATCCTCCTTGTCTCTCCTCGCGTCCCTTAAATTCGATTTTGGATGAGGCCCCGGGCTTCCTCGATGATTGACGCCGCCGTTGGTTGATCATCACAGGCAGGTACAGGTTCTTGTCGCTCTTTCTGTCCAAAACCACCCTGCTGGCCTCTTTGGTGGAGGATTGCTTGGTGAGGATTGTCAGGTCGACTGTGGTTTTTGGAGGTGGCTGCACCAGGTGTCTGCATGCCAAACCAGGCGTCGGGCGCATGCTCGTGTGGGGTTGTTTTCCGGCACAAGTGTGATGCATTCCACATCAAGTGTTTGCCATTGATGTGGAGGAAGTGCTAGAGCCACTAGCTGGCTCCAAACTGCCACTCCTCTCGCACACGCTTCTGTTGAGTTCAGCACGAGTCAGAACAGAAGCAGATCAATGTCCTCGACCTCGGTCTTATGCCAAACAAAAGAGCAATAATTGTGGCGTATGTTGGTCATTAATGTATATGTGTTCTATGTTTTGCTTTGTTATAAGACTGTAAACTGAACAAGATGTCAAGCTATAATAAAATGTACTACAGTTATTTCACATTGTGACCGTATGAGCTTGACCTATTTTCATGACTTGACCGTGACCTTACAAAAGCCCATTTATTTTCACGCAATCAGTTCTAGGAGACAGTCAGAAATAGTCCAAGGCTGGTTTGATTCTAAAGTAGTTCCGAAGTATTAAATAAAAAGGACATGTTTTAGTTAAAAAAAAATGAAAAATAAACAGATATACATTTAACAGGAAAATTATTTCCTGAACTTCATAATTTATTTGTCTTATTTCAGTGCCCTAAAAACATGAAGAAGAATGGCTACTGATTCAGGACAAGTTATTCCCAACAAATGGAATTTTTTCCACAATGTCTTGGAGCTTATGGACGGGAGGAAAGCACATCCCCGAATTCAATGACCTCGCAATGGGGGTTCACCAGTTTCCTGTTATCTACAAACTACCATGGGTTTCACAAAGGCATTGTGCTTTTTGCTCTGGCTTGTTGCCACATACAAATTTTGTACTATGATTGTCGGGAGACACCTGGACAGAGTGGCGACGCCACAATATGGAACCATCTAAACTGAAGAGGAGCCTTGAGGGGCAAAAATCTGCAAGCACCACCCGGCCAGAGCTCTACAGGAACCTAATGATCCAAATACCAAGTCTCATAGGTGGGCAGACTCTGCCTTGTGCTCTCTCACCACCTCATTGAAACCATACCAGAGTGAGGCATTGATCACGGCAGAACGTCTTCAACTACCGATTGTGCAGAGCTCGTCGGATTGTGGAGATTGTTATTTGGGTTTCTTGGCTTGTTCGGTTTGGTATATTTCAACAAGCATTGAAACAACAACCAAAGCAAGTCAAGAAGATTGTGCTTGCCTGCCTCGCCCTACACAAACTTTCGAGAGATGTGCAAGCATCAAGCAGTATTGTGGTGTGCTGCAGCTGTTTGGGAAACCCTTGAACTAGGTCCAAAAACAATGAGGTTGCTTGTTGCCAGGCCATTGGCGATGAATCCAGAATGCACACGTGGCTTGGGTTTGCTATGCAGGACAGGGAGGTGCTAATCAGCATTATTGCAAGTTGCACACAGGTTCGGGAGATTCCCTCATGGAATAACTTTGCGAGAGAAAGGGGCAGGCGGCAGTGCCTTGGCAAAAAATGCCCAGTTGGTGCTCCTAGAAACGTTGTGTGCAGAATGAGTTATGTGTGTTGTGTGTTTGTGGAGGGTGTTGTGGGTGCGGGGAGAAAGATGCGGAGAGAAGCAGAAGGAAGGGAAGGTTTGCTTCTCCACAGCTTATGCCAATTGCTCTTAGGATTTTACCTGGTGTGCTGTCCCTGAGTGGACTTCTGTATGTGGGGGAACATGTGTTGATGGTATCATACTAATTACAAACTTATATGCTCCAGTGGGAATAAGGGTAAGGGTTGGGGGAATAAGGAATTGGGGGGGGGGGGGGGGGGTTATTTATAGGGGGGGTTGGGTTGGGGTGGGGTTGGGGTGGAGAGGGGGGGGGGGGGGGTTAGGGTGGTTATATGGGTTTTATAGTTTTAGGGGGGTTTGGTTATGGGGGTTTGGGGTAGTTATCGGGGGGGTTGGGGGGTTTAGTTCGGGGGGCGGGGGGGTTTGGGGGGGTGGGGGGGGGGGGGGGGGGGGGGGGGAGTTAAAGGGGGGGGTTATGAGGGGTTATTGGTGTTTTATTATATGGTTTTTTTTATGGGGGGGGGGGGGGGGTTTTATGGGGGGTTTGGTTGTGGGGGGGTTGGGTGGTTTGTTATAGGGGGGGGGTTTTTATAAGGGGGGGGGGGGGGGTTATAAGGATCGTTGGAGAGTGGGGAAACAGAATTAAACTGACAGAATTGGAGAAATGTGGGAGCATATAATCATAATGGAATTTTCCATGTACTTCTTAACTGACAAAAACCCCTTCTAAACAAAAGAAATATGACTGAATTAACCATAACACTGAATGAAAAGGCACACTGTGTGGCTCGTTGTCTTGTCTGCGACATGTCAGTTAGTATGTGCCTTTTCATTCTGTTTGTTATGTGTTATTTCAGTCATTTTCTTTTGTTTAGAGGGTGTTTGTCTGTTGTTTGTTGTTTAAAAAAAAAAATTTTTAAGCTTTTAGAGAAATGTGACCCCTTTTTAAACCATTTGTGAACTAATTGTTTGGAAGTTTATGGTCCTACCACAACACCTTATCAACTGCCGTTAAATACTGATCGTGTGACGGAGGGTGCCTAGGAATGTATAACATGTGTTGGATTTTCATGTATGTTAGCGACAGAAGCAGTTAGTATGTACCTTCCTTTTCATTTCATTTGTATGGGTTTTTTTTTCTTTTTTTTTTCAGTCATATTTCTGTGTTTAGCAGTGTTTGGTTTTTTAAAATTGTCCATTTTGAGGAAAAAAATTATGATTACAGATAAAAAAAAAGACCCTCTTTTCCAGGAATTTCAGCCAACAAAACATCATTTTGGTAATTTTATTTAATAAAGTGCCTTTGCAAAAAATAATTAATAAAAGTATAATGCTTTGTAAACTTAGCAGCTGTCTGGTCTTGTGGTATTTTGTGCTGATTTTGTGTTCATCATACTAAATTTTTTACATTTTTGAAACCTGTCATTTTTTTTTTTACAAATTAATGTGCTCTAACCTAATCGAAACAGCCCGGGCTGTAACGTTTGTGGGGGAAGGATTCGGTCGTAGGGTAGCGGAATGAGATGTTAATGAGTTGACATTATGAAATGCATTTTTTTTTTAATCTATGTAATAAGCATACCATATAAGGACCACAGGTATAATACTGAATGTACACTGTCAGCAGAACATGGTAAATTTGTACATCTATTGCACCTGCACAAAATATCCACTCTAATTATCTTAAGATCCATGTGAGCCTGACATGGGGAAGACAACGTAGCCCTACGATAAAAAATATATGTGATGAATGTTTGGTTGCACTGTAGATTTGGTATGGGTCTTGTCTTATAGTATAGTCAATACGATCCTTACATCAAAACTCATCTTCGGGTGATCTCCAGGGCACTGGCTCGCGAGTCGCTGTGCTCCCATCATACTGGGTGTAAGCCGAGGAAGCCATTAATATGGTGTGCGTAGTTGTTCCACAAGCCGCTGGATCCCCCCGACATGCACGGTTTCCCAAGTACCACTTTCGGACCGCATTCAGGTAATAGGTTCTTGAGGCTGTTGATTTTCCTCTCTTCAGCAGCTGCACAAAAGAAATTAATCATCAAATGACTTTATGTGTAGTATCTATGCAGCGGCTACTCCACCAAGCATTAACAAAGGACTATAAAATTTTCACATATATGGACAGATGCATGAACCACACAAGCATACACCTCCACTTACTCGCCCACCATATATGCTCCAGCTCACACACAGTTACACACCACCACAGTGCTCAGGTACATAGTTTCTGAAATTGACACATCATCATTAACCACTCTTTCAATATCTCTCTTCTTCTTCCCCTCCCTTGCTATGGTAAACTGCCCAACAAGTAATCTTTGAATAATAGTTTGTTTCACTCTTCTCTAGGATCCTGACTTTTAACTGGTAAACTTTAGTCAGAAGACAAACATTTAAGTACAAGTTGATTTGGCTAAAATAAATTTTATGTTAATGTCATATACTCATAGAACAACCTTTACCTTGTTGATTCATGTTACCCAATAACAAACACTAATATTTCAACTCAGTTTGGAAGAAAACTGCCTTGGGGAAATACATACGCACACACGCATACATGCGTGTTTAGGTTGTGCACATGATGTTATAAATACTTGGAAAGCTGCAATTTATTTATTATGATATTAATATATTATTTAATGCTTTTTATCAAGAATAAAACGCTTTACAATTTTGACACATCACATATAATGGAGGGAAGGATCCCACGCATGCCACGCTCGCAACACTCACACACGCTGCACTAAAAAATAATGCATGCATAAACTATTTATACAACACACTCATAATGCCACTCATGAAGAAGGCATAATTTATTAAACTTGGCGCACATATACTGTAAACTTACATGCAAACAAAACCATGCAAGCACTCACGCAGGCTGATAGAATGTACATATGACACAAACAAAAACACACCTTACGTGAACAACACAAACATATATGCTGGAGGCAGCCGACACACACACCATAATGTAACATACACTCAATTGCCTCACCACTGACATATCAAATGTGAGAAATCTACAGCTTTCATTTTCACATCTAGGCATAGAATTCGCTACTTCCCCTCTCGCACAAATGACTGGGCCTGAGCGTTTTGCAACATCGAATACTTATTTTGAAACCGTCTTATAGCCTTTTTCAACTGTGAAAAAGCTGGCTTCTATGTTTCATGTTTTTTAGCGAGTGTCATCAGTGATGTACGACGGATCTGGAAGCAACGATAACAGTTTCGCAGCACTACACACTTACCAGTAGTCCAGCCTTGGCCAACAAAACGTTCTTTTCTGTCGTGAATCTTCTTTCAAGCAAGCATGCCGGAAATTTTGTTTCTGTATGGGGATCTTTTACATCCAAAGCAGGGAAGAGAAACTGGCCCCAAAGGTCCGATATGATATTATGATTGGCGCTACGTGACGTCGTGGTTGCGGAGGTCGGTGTCGATTGATTGTTCGTAATGTAGCATGATTTGGTTTCAGAGGCGAGCGATCGGCTGCTGCCTATTTTATTGACAATGAACACGCTGCATATACACCAAAGTTGCCAGGAGCACAAGCTTGCAAACTCCGAAAACAGTTGTGGAAGGTGTTAGAGAGCGCTCAAAACCGTGTTGCCCCACACTTGTGTAAAAGCGCGGTGTTTTTATGATGCGTAACAGTTTGAAGTGTTGTCGAACACTGTTGCTCTCAAGCATGGTGTTGGCTTGGTTTAAGAACGGCCCTTAAGCATCCTACTGTCGAACAGTTTGAATGTTTTAAACTCCATGATCGACCTATGCAATCAATGTCTCGAAAGTTAAGTTTGGGAACCTGAGTAAACAAATAAAGGTGGGGTTAAACGTATGGGCCATTTGAACTGCCAAGAGCCGGTTTATGACTGTGTTTGATGTGCCTTGTTAACAGCGAACGTTACGTAACTTCATTTGCAATTCGAGAGTGTGATTTCAAACGCCAAAAGCTATAATTTTCGTGTCCACGGGGAAATTTGATGGGAAGTAGAACACACCACACACACACACACACACAAACACACAACACACAAACACACACACACACACACTAACACACACACAAACACACTCACACACACACCACACGCACACACACATACATACACACACAACCACACACACCACACACACAAACACACACACCCACACCACTCACACACCACACACACACACACACAAAGCTAACGACACCAAAAACTTTAAGGACACTGTGCTGAGTGCAGATTAATGACCATTTCTTTCTTGCGGCGTTGCAGTTAATGCTGATTTGTAATCCAGGACAGGTCTTTGACTAATTAGTTGTCCCTGGCGGAGAGAGAGCGCGCAGGTGAGAACTCCGTCTTCAGTTCACCCACGCCCTACCCACCCCCCCCCCACCCCCCCACCCACCCCCCCCCCCCCCCCCCCCCCCCCCCCCCCCCCCCGACCACTCTCCCTCCCCCATTTTTCTACTTCCTATCGTTGCCCCGAATTGATCCTCCCATCGTCTCGCCCCATTCTCTCTCATTCTCGTCTGTCTGTCAGGTGTTCTGAAAGTGTTTGGCTGTCTGTCAGTTATCTGTCCGTCTCTCTTGTCTGTCTGTATGTCTGTCTTTGTGTGTCAGTGTGCCTCTCCCCTTGAACAGACAAGACAAGACTGGACAACATTCTTTATTTGCGAGGATAATAGATAAGCACTGACGCGCTTTTTTTTTTTTTTTTTTTTTTTTTTTTTTTTTTTTTTTTTTTTTACATCCAGTCCTCGCCCTGAGTAGGGACTGCAACATGCAGTGACATGAATTAATAATGTCAGAAAGCAAACAAACAAACAAAGCGGTCATGCAATCATAATGGAACATCAAATGAAAATAGAAGAGAAACGAAAAAGAAATAATAATAATAAACAAACAAAAAGTGAAAATGAACAATAACAATTATGAAGGGGAAGGAGAGAGATGGGGTGGGTGTGTGTGTGTGTGTGGGGAGGGGGGGGGGGTGCTGGGGAACTATTATGGAAGAGTACTACAACGTACAAGAGTCAGCATGTATAAAAACAGACAGTAAAAGAGAGAGAGAGAGAGAGAGAGAGAGAGAGAGAGAACGAACGAACGAACGAACGGAATATTTTATTGCTTTAAAGCAGTACAGCTTCATCAGCAATGCAATTCGATTGACTATGGTAAAATTGAACACAACGCATGTTACTTCGACATGGAAACCATGACAAAATTGTCCTTTTTCCAAAACACAGTTCTGACATTTCATGTCGCTGGAACGGCGCTGGTCACGCTGATTCCGTCTGCGGCGTGAGTCTTGAGCCCAGGCTGTCATCCCAGGTAGAATAAGATCAGGCCGTGTAGCGTCTCCAGAGAGAGAGAGAGAGAAAGAGAGAGAGAGGAGAGAGAGAGAGAGAGAGAGAGAGAGAGAAGAGAGAGAGAGAGAGAGAGAGAGAAGACGGAGAGGAGATAGAGAGACAGAGACAGACATGGAAACAGTGACAGAGATAAAATAAAATAAAACAGAGCAGAGACACAGTAAGGGAGTCGCTCCAAAGAATGATGACCCCTTTCCGGCTCTGGTCTCCCCGCTACTCCGTCTCAAACGAAAGGAGGCGGAAAGAGAGGAGGAGGGGGGGGGGGGGGGGGTGGAGTTGGAGGGAGGAGAGGGGAGACTTCGCATTCATTTGAAGTCACAGAAAGAAAAAGGAACGAAAGAACCAAAATATGAAAAAAAGAAAAAGGAACAAACTCCAAACAGGAGGGCCCGGAAGGAACAAAACGAATAAAGAGAAAGAGGGAGACTGAAGAACAGACAAGAAAATACAGACAGAAGAAAGAAAAAAGGAAAAGATTTCAAATAATACCTTATTTTAGAAGGGATGAAGAAAAGACGAAAAAAAAAAAAAAAGAAATGCAGAAAGAAAATGAGTGAAGATAGTGTAAAAAGAGCAACATGTAGACAAACGTAAGGAAGAAAAAAAAAGAACTCAAAATGACAAAGGGAGCTTTCAAATCACACAAATCGTAGAAAAGAGTGAAAGAAAGTAAGAAAGAAAAGAATACAATGCCAGAAAAAAAAAAAAAAAAAAAGAAGGAAAAGGGAGATGATAAGAAATAAGCAAATCACAAGACCAACGAAAAGGACATGGACCCCAAAAAAAGAACAACAACAGCAAAAAAAAACCGGAAAAAAAAACAAAGAGAAAATGAATAAAACAAATAAATGTGGAAGAAAAGTATGAGAAAAAGAGAGAGAAGGGGTAAAGAAAACAAATTCAATGAAATGATACGAAAAAAAGAAGAAAAAAAAAACAAAAAAAAAAAACAAAACAAAGACACGCAAGATTGAAACGAAGAAAAGAGGTCAAAGGAAAAGTGGGAACTTGCAATTCATCAAAATGTAGTAGGGAAAAAATTAAATGAAAGAGAGGAAAAGAAAAGGACAAACGAACAAACAACTATGAAAAAAAAGAAAAAGAGAGATCGAAAGAGAAACCTGACAAGAAAGCTAGAAATCAGCAAAAAAAAAAAAAAAAAAAAAAAAAAAAAGTACAGACAGAACGACAGAAAACAAAGTACAGAGACAACCGATAAAACGAACAAAGAATGGAATGGAAGCAGCAATGAGTTGCGGTGGGAAAGGGTGGGTCGGTGGGCGTTATAGAAAAAAAAAATACGAGAAGGAATAAAGAAAGTAACTATAGAGTAGGATGTTAAGCAAACGCAACCCAAACGCAGAATAGGAGAAAAAAAAAAAAAAAAGAATAAAAGAGTGCCAGAAAAGCAGGAGTTGTCAACTCAACAGAATTTCAGAAACATTTTCACGAGAAAAGAAAGAAAAAGAAGAGAAAACAAAGGCACAGGCAGGAACACACACACACACCCTCCTCCCCCCCAAAAAAAAAAAAAGAAAAAAGAAGAAAAATTATGTAAATAACAAACACAGACACGAGAAAAGAAGATGGAAAACCGGAACACGAAATACAGTGAGAAGCAATAAACAATGTCTAGGAGATCGGGAAAAAAAAAACATCGAACAAAACAGTTAAAAACAACAACAACAACAACAAATAGACGCGTCCGTAAGACAGAAAGAAATCCAAGAATAGAAAGAACGAATGAAAGAAGTCGGCAGGCTTGGACAAGAAAAAAAGGAAAAGGAAGATTAAGGGGGAAATGTGGAGAGGAAAAGAACAGGCAGGGGAAATAACTTGTAGTAGTAACAGTGTGGTAAATTCGTTGGATGCAAACCATCGGCATTTAGGAAGCGGGAAAGGGAGTTCAGAAGAGCTCTCTCTCTCTCTCTCTCTCTCTCTCTCTCTCAGTGTAGTAAATTCGTTGGATGTAAACCATTGGCATTTAGGAAGCGGGAAAGGGAGTTGACAAGAGCTCTCTCTCTCTCTCTCTCTCTCTCTCTCTCTCTCTCTCTCTGTCTGTCTGTCTCCCTCCCCCCCCCCCCCCCGGCATCCCATCAAATCCGCTGTACCCGTACAAGGAAACAAGGAGTATCAGACGCTGCAACGGAAGATGAAAAGAAATAAGCGAAACACAAGACCAATTAAAAAGAGATGGACAGAAGAACGCAAAAGAGAAGAAAACAATGCTAATGAAACAAATGAATGTTGGAGACAAACATGAAAAAAATAAGAGATAAGGGGTGAAGGAAATTTTAAAAAAAACACAAAAAACACCCAGTAAGAATAACGAAAAAGGCTAACATAATTATGCAAATTGAAACAAGGAAAAGTGGTCAAAAGAAAAGTGAAAACTTACTGAACATTAAAGGTAGTAGGAAAAGATGAAAAAAAGAAGAACAAAAATGGTATAAAAAGAAAAGAAAGATCGAAATGAAAGCTGACAATAAAGCTAGAAACAGAAAAAAAACCACCCAGACAGAACAACAGATAAAAAATAAACAGAGACAACCAATAGAACGAACAAAGAACGGAGTGGGTGTGGCAACGAGATAGTGGGGGACAGAGTCGGGGGGGGGGGGGGGGGGGGGGGGGGGGGGGGGGGGGGGGTGGGGGGGGGGGGTAGTGAGGGATTACAGGAAAAAGAGAAGGAATGTAAAAAATAAACTGGAGTAGGATTTTAAGACAAGGCAACCAAAGACAGAACAGAAAAAAAAAATGAGTTCAAGAAAAGCAGGAGTTTTCATCTCCACAGAATCGCAGAAAAAAAAAATTTCACAGACAAAGAAAAAGAAAAGAAAACAAAGGCACAAGCAGGAAAAAAAAAAAGAGAGAAACAAAAGACCCGGTGATGTAAATAACAACCACAGAATCGAGACCAAACACGGAATAAAGAGAGAAGCAATAAAGCGAATGCCTGGGAAACAAGGATCGGAACAAGAGATAATGACATGGGGGGGGGAAAAACAAATCGAGGAAAAGGATGAGAAAAGAAGAAAAAGCAAGCGTATATAAAACCAAAAAGAAACCCAATAATATAAAGACAGAACGAGTGGAGTCGACTGGCATGAAAACGAAGAAAAAGAAAAGAAAGAAGAAGGAAAAGAAAGAGAGGAAGGAAAGACAGAAGAAATAGCTTTCAGTAACGGGATAGTAAATTCCACTGATGTAAACCATTGACGTTTAGCAAGCGGAAAGAGGATTTACAAGAGGCCCCCCCCCTCTCTCTCTCTCTCTCTCTCTCTCTCTCTCTCTCTCTTCTCTCTCTCTCTCTCTCTCTCTCTGTCAACCTCGGGGTATGTCAGTGGAGGAAGGACTAGCGCACAGCCCAAACACACTCACAGCTTGCTTACAATCTCATTCCTATATCATGCATTCGTCAAATCAAACCACTAGTAAAGTCTATAACTTTACTACACATAATCATGGAAAGAAACATCAATGCGCATGGAGTCAAACAAAATAAAACATTCTCTCTTTCCTTGAACTTCACAAAACCATTTATCTAAATCATTCATAACTAACCCGGGTATAAAATAGATTTTCTACTTTACCTGGCCAGGTGATCTTAAACTATTTACGAATCACTGTCTTTCCTTTTCTTCTTTTTTTTTTCTTTTCACTGTCACTTTCACAAACACCAGTCACGACACAACTGCGCACTGGTCGGTGGCTGGCACTGCTA
>CM031621.1:9498548-9503548 GCA_018398815.1 Conus ventricosus
GTGACTTGAGTGACTTAAGAACTTAAGTGTGTGCATGCGTGGGGTGGGGTGGGGGAGAGAGGTGTGCATGCGGGGTGGGGTGGGGGAGAGGAGGTGTGCATGCGTGGGGTGGGGTGGGGGGAGAGAGGTGGCAATGCGTGGGTGGGGGTGGGGGAGAGGAGGTGTGCATGCGTGGGTGGGGTGGGGGGAGAGAGTGTGCATGCGTGGGGTGGGGGTGGGGGGGAGGAGGTGTGCATGCGTGGGTGGGGGGGGGGGGGGGGAGAGGAGGTGTGCATGCGTGGGGTGGGGTGTGGGGGGAGGAGGTGTGCATGCGGGGGTGGGGTGGGGCACATCTGTCCCAGTTACGAGCACCACTACATCCTGTTAGACATCATGCTGCTAAATATAGCCGTTCATATATAAACGGCTATTTAAGCAAGGCGGATTTTCCCCACAGCCTCTTGCTGCTAAAAATAGCCGTTCATGTATAAACAGCTATTTATAGCAAGGCTGACTTTCCCCACAGCCCTCTTGCTGCTAAAAATAGCCGTTCATGTATAAACGGCTATTTATAGCAAGGCTAGCTTCAACCACAGACCGCCTCCCGCAACAAAGAGTTTCATTATACTTTCCTTCTCACACAAAAAAGTTTATACCACACCCCTCCTCTTTTCTCATCCGGGCTTGGGACCGGCATTTGGCAGAGTTAGTGGTTTTTTTTTTTTTTTTTTTTTTTAGCAGAGCTTTTTTGGCGCTCTTAATCGCCAGTTAGTACACCTGTCGCTGAACATTTGAAGCTTTTTGTAGGAATAGTGGCGCCACCCACTAACCCCACCCCGTTCTGTTAGTGTACTAAAGAGAACTCGATCTAATTTTGCCAGGCGTTTCGAAAATCATCATTTTTCTGAAAGTACTTAGCGATCAACTTCGTTTGGCAAACAAATCATTGATGCTGATGCAAGGTTATGAAATTTTGGACAATAATAAAAAAGTTTTGAAAGCTGCATCAGTTTTCTTGCATATGAGTCATCAATATCCATGTGCGTTTCGTAAAAATGAACGCCATGTCTCAGTTGTTTTGATCTTTGAAACATTGTTTGTGCCTTTCAAGCAGTGACCCATAACCAGAGCATAATGGATAGTTTTTCTTTTGCTAAGTTTTAGTAAAAGAACACCATCGTGTAGAAATGGAATCATTTCGTCAACCGTCAAAAGCTTATCAAAACCATCAACATCTTTTTCAGTAAAATTGCCCAAATCTCTTTCTAAATCTCTTTCTTGAACCAACAAGCTTTCAAGGTAGCTGTGTAGTTCGTTAATGTTAGTTCTCGTTTTTTTTTCTTTCCCCCGCCTTCCAAAAACGCAATACTGCTCTTTGGCTTAGTAGGTAAAAAACAGCGCCCACCTGAGTTTATATACTCCATCATAAGCCTGTGGTATTGCATATGATCCTCCATAACACGGCGTTGTTCCTCTTAAACAAAGCACGTCTGTCTCCATTGAAAGCCATGGCTAAAATGGCCGGCTCTTGCCAGCGTAGTATGTTTGACGTGGAGTGTCACGTGCAGTCTAGAATATTCGTGAACATTGCTGATGTAATAATGGGCAAGTTGCCCGCGGCGCACTTGGCCAGGTAAGAGACGAAACGCAGTAAGCTCGCGAGGCATGGTTTTATTGATTTTTTGGTCGCAACATAGGAAGACACACAGGTGCAAAACGAGCCGCTCGGCCTGCGCTGTGTTCTATCTAGCCGTGCATACGTGCTTTGTGTTGTGTGTGTGTGTGTGTGTGTTGTGGTGTGTGTGTGTGTGTGTGTGGCGTGGTGTATGACTGTGTGTGTGTGTGTGTGTGTGTGTGTGTGTGTGTGTGTATGTGTGTTGTGTGTTTGTGAGTGGGTGCATTTTGTGTGTTTGTGCATTGTGTGTGGTAGTTGAAGTCTTACTTGTCAGAGAACTAAATACCAATCCTGGGTTACTTTCGCCCGAACTGGGTGAGGCGGAAGTGGCCCAGGATTGGTATATATTTACGTTCTCTTGGTATAACAAAAACCTAACCAGCAACGATGATCATCTAAGAGTGACCATCTGTGTATACCTTTAAATGATTTGGGTATTTATTCTCTAGGTAAAATCGACTTCACTTTGCATAATATTTGATTCTCATTCTTCTTCACATCAGTGTAATTGATATCAAAATGTGGTTATATTCATCTCCCAGTTAGGGTAAGGAGAAACTACTTGCTGTGCATCAATACACTGTGGATTTATTTCCGACTCTTTAAGTAAGTCAGATACATATGAGCCAATTGGCTTTAATGAAGATATCTGTCTGGCCCGTTTAGGATAATTTATTTCTGATTTTATTTGTACTTCTTCCGAGACAAAGTTGTCAGGTGTTGAGGTCCTAAGAACGTACTTTGCACATGCAAGATTTCGATATTCATCCAAAGGCAATTCTCCAATTTCTTTATAAGTTCCGGAGGTTGATGCGTGAAAGGGTACACCAAGAGCAAGCCTGTATCCTTTGCAGTCGATACTTTGAAGTTTCTTAAGTAAATAATTTGGAGCACTAAAAAATATTTCTTGTCCATAGGATAATTTTGATCGAATTAATGTTGTGGTAAGATGTTTCAAAATTTTGCTGTCTTGTCCCCAGTATTGTTTACTTATTACTTTTAAAAAATTTAAGCATTTTCTTGCTTTAGTCACAATATGGTTGATATGAGCGTTCCACGTTAGTTTTATTGTAAGAAACAAACCCAAAAATTTTACAGAATCCTTGTACTGAATTGTTTCGTTTTCAATTTTAAACATAGGTAGCTCAGCGGGATTACTACCATTATTGAAAAGCATCATATGAGTCTTTTCTGAAGATAATGCAAGACCATTTGTGACCATATAATTGTTTATTTTATCAAGTTCCCTTTGATATAGCTTCTTGATATAGTTTTAATGCCCTTTTAGATGTATTTCTTTTCATAATAACATTCATCCATATACAGATATCATCTGCATATTGTACTAATACTACATGTTTTGACAAATGTGATGGCAAATCGTTCATCAAGATATTAAATAACAGAGGTGCAATTACGGAACCTTGTGGCAAGCCCATGTGAAGAGATCTAAAATTTGAATATGAATTCCCTACTCTAACTTGTATACTTCTTTTACTCAAAAAGCATTTAATGAAATGGTATAGATGACCCGATAAACCAGTCTGTTTAAGTTTATAAAGAAGCTTGGCATGCCAGACTTGGTCATAGGCTTTCTTGATATCAAAGAAAGTTGCAATAACGTTTTTTCTTCTCGCAAACTGTTGTTTTATGTTTGTTGTAAGTTTCACCAAATTATCGATTGCAGACCTGCCTTTCCGGAAACCTGCTTGGTTAATGGGAATGATTTTATTTACTTCACAATAATGAACCAATCTTCTTAAAATAATCCTCTCCAGAAGTTTTACATGTATGTGAGGTTAGAGCAATTGGCCTGTAACTATGTTTGTCCACTGGAGTTTTACCATGCTTTAGAATAGGAACGATGACAGACTGTTTCCAGTGTTCTGGCATAACACCTTCAACCCAACATTTCTGAAACAATTATGCAACAATAAAACAAAGTTATCTGGCAAGTGTTTAAGCATATCATTAGAAACTATATCTAATCCTACAGATGATTTCTTATTGGGAAGAGATATAAGTGCATCTTTGACTTCATCAAAAGTAATTGGAGCATTGATGAAGTGATTGTTGTCACTAACTGGATCTTTGTATTCATCTTTTCCTTCTTCTTCAGTTCTATATGTTTTATTTTTATGGCCAGGCCTTCTAGACGCATAGAGTCTGAAAACATATCAGCGAATAATTCTGCCTTTTCTGAGTTTGACGGAAATTCTTTGTTCTTCAGTCTTATAGGACAAGATGGCAAATTTACACCTTTTTTCATTTCATGAAACTTTTTCCAAACTTTTTGGAGATCTGTATGGTTTGAAATTTCATTTGTACAGAAAGAGGACCAGTATTGCCTTTTCGCCTGCGCTATTACCATATTGCTATGATGATTTGCTTTTCTTTTAGCAATTAGATTCTCTGGTGATTTGTCTTTTAGATATATCTTAAACATTGATTTCTTCTTATTTACGGCGGCATCACAGGCTGGTGTCCACCAGACATTTCCTGAATGTTTGTTTGATTTGACTGGATGGAACTTTGGAATTGCTACATCAGCAGCTCTAAGAATGGCACAAGTAAGTATGAATATAATTGGTCTATGTTATCAGTATCAACACTTTCAGTATGACAAGCATCCAGACTACTTTTGAATTTCTCCCAGTCAGCAAGTTTATAATTATATTTTGGAATTTTGTCTACGTGAGATTCATAAGACTGTCATTTCATTAAATGTTATAATAATGGGAAGATGATCGCTACCCAAAGTATCATTAAAGGTATCCCAGCTACATTCTGGGGCTAGCAAAGGAGATACCAAAGTTAAATCAATTGCTGATGCCCTGTGTGTTGAGATGTCCGGAATTCTAGTGATGCGGCCATCGTTAAGCATATATAAACAAGAATCAACGATATTTTCAACAAAGCGGTTACTAGTAACTGATGCACAATCTTTATCCCAGAATGGGGAATGAGCGTTAAAATCCCTGCTATCAGCCACTTTTCTTTATCTTGAAGAGTATGTAACCATTCTGTGTTAAATTCATTGGGTCCTTTAGGTAAGTACGCAGAAATTACGTTTATTGTATGATTTTCATTAAATTTTACTTGAGCTGCACACAAATGTAAACCGTGAGTATTATTTGGTGCAGGGGGAGGGCGTACTTTGTAATCTATCCCTTCTTTAATATATATAGCTGCACTGATTTTAGAAGTATCCTCAACTTGCTCATACACGGGTGGATAATAATAACCTGGTAGTTTGGGCAGTTTGTTCTTTTTCACGCTGAGTGATTGTAAAATAAGTGCTTGGTACATGTTATTCGCCAGATGTTGAATGAGATAAGGCAAATTT
>CM031621.1:9508548-9518548 GCA_018398815.1 Conus ventricosus
TAGTTGTTTTTTTTTTCCTTGTCTTTTTTGACGGATATATCCGGAAAACAGTCACTAAAGTCTAATGAAACTGGGATGCTGCCATAAATACACCAAGAACTGACTATGTTAACCAACATGGATGTTAGGTGTGTGTAGCCTGGGTAGTACGAGCTGTGTGTGTGTGTGCGTGGGGGCGGGGGGGGGGGGGGGGGGGGGGGGGGGTAGGTAACGAATGCCACCGAGGAAGACATCGAGGAAGTGAGGCGCCCCAATTATACAGGGGGTGAATAAACGTATTGTGGCGGTTTTTTTTTACTTTATAGACTTTAACGTGAGAGTTTAGTCAGTGTGTTTTAACAGTGTTGTTTCTATTCTACTTATCATGCTTGTGTGATTTGCTATGGTTTTGATTTGGAAAAAAAAACACACACACACAAAAAAAAAACAATAAAGGAATACCAGCGAAAGGAGCCATAATGGAGTGTTGGTTAGAAAAAAAAAAGAGATCCTCATACAATAGTCAGCGAGTAAAATGAAAACTAAAACTAAGAAAAGGAGAGTCATAAGGAGAAGATGGTGAAGATACACGAACGATGAAATAAAAAAAAAATAAAATAAAAAAAAAGAAAGAAAAACATGGACAGACATAGTGAGAAAAAAAAAAGTCAGAGATGGCCGAGAAAATAAAAAAAAAAGAAATTAACAAACAGTTTACAAATTCCAAAACTTCAGATGAATAAAAATGACAAAACAGCAAACATTCAGATACCAGCCTTCGGGGCGCAGTGGTCAGCGTCGCGGACTCCTGGCCGGGAGGTCGTGGGTTCGATTCCCTTCAGAGCCATTCATTTATGGGATTTTTCCTGCCTCGTCCGGCTTCTACCAAAGCTGACTTCCCTATGGGCTCATCTGAGAAGACTGGGACCACACAGTCGGGTTTCATCCACTGAATGGATGCGTCTCTGGGAGTGTCGCTCAAATTTCCCCCCACCAACGCGGCAGGTGTCTGTATCTCTCGGGCCTGGTTGACACCGGGATATATTATTAAAAAAAATAAAAAAAATTTAAGCGTAGAATACAGCCCTATCGTGCACGTCTCGGACCTAAACGGCAATCCGTAACATCATCTTCAACCTTTACGATCAGCATTGCAAAAAAAAAAAAAATAATTAAAAAAAAAAATAAACAAATAAAATAAAAAAAAAGAGAATATTAAACTCTGTGGCCCTTCATGCCCTGGGGGGTCCTCATTTCCGATTACCTCTCCACGTCTATGGCCTTAGTGTGATTCTGTCGGGGTCATCGCTATCGGCTAATTCATAGGTACTATCATCGAACGGGCGTAGTGCAGTGACGTCCTCCGGAGGGAGAGCTCACTCACACGCTGACTCTGTGACTAAGCAAAATATCGTCGTCAGCACGGGGCTCCGTATGTGGTGGTTTGCCTCTGCTTGATAAGAACAGGCGCCACTGAACACCACCGAAGCGACTCGGCAGCAGTGCAGTGTCTCCTCCAGTGGGTTGCCTCACGGCGACTTGACATTGACTGCTCCCTGTGGATTGTCGATGCAGTGACTGTGACGGGACGGGGCAGGCGGTGGCTGTTGATGTGGAAGGGGGGGGGGGAGGGTGAGTGGAGTGGGCGCAATGCCACTGAGGCAGCACGGTAGATAAAAAAAAAAAAAAAACAATCTTAAATAAAAGCAAACATGCATGTTGCATGTACACAAGAAGACAGTGGGGAAGAAAAGCACATGAAATGAAAATTAATGTAAACTAAAGAAATGAATTAGTTAGTTAATTAATCAATTAATTAAAACAAGGAGACAAGAGACAGAGAGGCAGAAGAAAAAGAAACACCCGAAGGTGCTGGGGAGGACCCAGAGAAGCACTGTCTTCGCCTGCCTTTAGAGCAGTCCTGTACCACCTTGGAGGCCTGCGCTGTGTTGACGATGGGTACAGGCACGCACAGGACACTCCATTAAGATATCAAGGGACATAACTGCTCCTGAACAGAGGTAAATTAGACTACAGGATGCAGCTCATAACAGCCTTAAAGTAGCATCCCCATGGGTGTACCAGCCGTATTTCATGACTGCAGAGCTCACCGGCGAAAAACACCACCCTCCAGCTGCCGAGCCACCCCACAGACCCAACCACCCCTGCCCACGGACAGATGAAGACAGTGCCACTCCAGACACAGCCAAGCGTTCGCCATACGGTCTTATGTGCCCTCAAAGAGAGAATCCAAAGTTGTAGGAATAAGGCAGCACGGTAGATAAAAAAAACCAAAAACCAATCTTAAATAAAAGCAAACATGCATGTTGCATGTACACAAGAAGACAGTGGGGAAGAAAAGCACATGAAATGAAAATTAAGGAATGTAAACTAAAGAAATGAATTAGTTAGTTAATTAATCAATTAATTAAAACAAGGAAACAAGAAACAGAGAGGCAGACATATAGACAGGCAGAGAGAAAGAGAAGAAGAAGAAGGAGAGAGAGAGAGAGAGAAGAGAGAGAGAGAGAGAGAGAGAGAGGGACACACACACACACACACACACACACACACACACACACACCATAACACACATACACTCACTCACACACACCATCACACACACTAACACACACACCACACACACACACACACACACACACACACACACACAGAGAGAGAGAGAGAGAGAGAGAGAGAAGACAGACAGACAGACAGACAGACAGACAGACAGACAGACAGACAGACACACCGACAGACAGACAGGCAGGCAGGCAGGCAGACAGACAGACAGGCAGCAGGCAGGCAGGCAGGCAGGCAGGCAGACAAACAGACAGACAGACAGGCAGGCAGGCAGACAGACAGACAGACAGACGACAGGCGGAGCGGTCAACCTACCTGCACCACGCTAGCGCCTCGCTGGAGGAACTGCATGCAGAGGTACTTGTCGCCGAAGTCGCTCTCCAGGTGTCGGACCAGGTACTTGTCCCGGGCTCTTTCTTCAAGCACATCCGCGTGTAATTCGATTTCACGCACTCCGCGGCCCCGGAATGATGGCGACTGTGATCACGTGCTCTGACGCAAGATCCGGAGCGCGCGAAGATTTTCCCGCCGTCCACGTGGAAGGTGGTGAGCCGGTTGGACTGCTTCATCATCCACTGCTTGTTGCGCTTGGACTGCAAGAACTCCGGAAACTCGCACTGGGGCTCCGTAGGCAGGGAAGAGACGCGCACGTGCAGCAGGAAAGATGGGAGCAGCAACAAAAGGAACAGGGGTGACCTCATCTTCGTGGATGACACGCGTGTTTCCATGTTGGACGTCGCAGCCCCTAAAGGTGTTTTCGCGTCTGTTGCTTTCTTTTTTGTCATTTAGCTGTGCGTGTATCCGCTCTGCTCTCTCTCTCTCTTTTGTCTGTGGTTTTAGATCATGCAGATGATAAGTGTTATAATTTATAAAGCTCACGTACTTGCTAAAGAAAAAAAAAGGTTTATTCGTTGTTATAAACAGCGGGGAATTCCTTAAAGTTCAAGATACTGGGCTGGTTGTGAATTCAGTCCAGCGGTTCAAAACGTATTCTGCTGCAATGGTCTGTTGCAGAAGTTGTTCAGGATGGGGGGGAGGTTAAGTCATACCCACGATGCTTTGCATCCGTTTGTGTCTTCACACTCCGGGGTATGAGGTGTCTGCAGGAGACCTGGGTTCC
Source organism: Conus ventricosus (assembly GCA_018398815.1). NCBI lineage: Eukaryota > Metazoa > Mollusca > Gastropoda > Neogastropoda > Conidae > Conus > Conus ventricosus. The sequence continues at coordinate 9,512,231 of CM031621.1, forward strand.
AGAACATTCATCCTCAGACAATGTTCCTCAGACAATGTTGGTCGTGGTACCTGGAACAAAAGAAGACAAAGTGATGGTTAGTTTCGCGGAGTTGCAGACACTTGGACAATGTTAGTGCCACTCCCCAGTCTTCTCTCATACACTTTGAGCAAACCCATGCGCACGCACGCACGCGCGCGCGCGCGCGCGCGCGCACGCACACACACACCACACACACCACACACACATCAGCACGCACGCGCGCGAGCGCTGGCGCTCTCTCTCTCTACACACACACCACACACACACACACACACACTCAAGCACGCGCGCGAGCGCTGGCCTCTCTCTCTCTCTCTCTCTCTCTCTCTCACACACACACACACACACCAACACACACACTCACTCACTCAAGCACGCACGCGCGCTGGCGCTTCCCCCCCCCCCCCCCCCTCCCCCCCCCCCCCCCCCCCCCCCCCCCCCCCCCCCCCCCCCCCCCCCCCCCCCCCCCCCCCCCCCCCCCCCCCCCCCCCCCCCACACACACACATGCACATAAACGCACACAAACTAGGTTCATCGACTGTTCAAAAATCTTTTTAAAGACCTTTTCATAAAGTACAGACAAAAATGCAACATTTAGACATGACATTTTGAGTCTAAATCCCATCATTAGAGTGAATGTAAAATATTTTACGACGGCTTTTTCAATTATTTCATTCGACATTACAAAATGATTTTTTTTTCTCGGAAATCTGTCTGTGAAATGTTGACTTACTTTACCAGTCAACTAGTCAGTCAACTTTATCAGTGAAGTCTCAGTCTACATGATAAAAACAAATGCTTCCAATCACAAAAAATCCCCAACATACTGAAATTTATGCTAAAGCAAACTAGGTTTACGAAAATATGGGTTCACGGGAAAACAACAAGAACGACCACCCACACCCTCTTTCTGGGTGACTGACCGATTGGTAAACCTCCACACACACACACACACACACACACACACACACACACGCACGCACGCAAATATGCACGCACGCACGCACGCATGCACCCACGCACGCACGCACGTACGCGCACGCACGCGCACACACACACACACACCACACACACACACACACGCAAGTATGGACGCACCACGCACGCACGCACCACGCACACACACTTGGGCGGGGGAAGACAGTATGGAAAACCTCATTCATTGTGGTAACGGGAGGGAAAACAAAAATCACTGGGCCCGGAAAATGACATGATCAAACTCTTCTGACTTTGTGGCTAACGTGTGGCGGTGTCTAACGGAATCGGACCGTGTGTCTACGTGATGGACCGTGTGTCACTAGGTTGGACCGTGTGTCTACAGTGTTGGACGGTGCTACTGTGTTGACGAGTGTCTACCTGTGTTGGACCGAATGTCTACATGTGTGGACCGTGTGTCTACAGTGTTGGACCGTGTGTCTACAGTGTTGGACCGGGTCAAGTGTTGACCGAGTGTCTACAGTGTCGGACCTTGTGTCTACAGTGTCGGACCGAGTGTCTACTGTGTTGGACCGTGTCTAAAGTGTGGACCGTGTGTCTACAGTGTGGACCGTGTGTCTACAGTGTTGGACCGTGTGTCTAACTGTGTTGGACCGAGTGTCTACTGTGTTTGGACCTGATGTCTACAGTGTCGGACCGTGTGTCTATGTTCTCAGTGTTGGACCGAGTGTCTAGTGTGTCGGACCGTGTGTTTACAGTGTCGGACCGTGTGTCTACAGGTGTTTACAGTGTGGACCGTGTGTCTACAGTGTTGTCTGTGTTACCGGTGTTTACAGTGTCGGACCGTGTGTCTACAGTGTTGGTCCGTGTGTCTACAGCGTGTGTTACAGTGTCGGACCGTGTGTCTCAGTGTCGGACCGTGTGTCTACAGTGTTGGTCCGTGTGTCTACAGTGTTGGACGTGTGTCTACAGTGTCGGACCGTGTGTCTACAGTGTTGGTCCGTGTGTCTACAGTGTGGACCGTGTGTTACAGTGTCGGACCGTGTGTTACAGTGTTGGACCGTGTGCTACAGTGTGGACCGTGTGTCTACAGTGTCGGACGTGTGTTACAGTGTTGGACCGTGTGTCTACAGTGTCGGACCGTGTGTCTACAGTGTTGGTCCGTTCTCTACAGTGTCGGTCCGTGTGTCTACAGTGTCGGTCCGTGTGTCTACAGTGTCGGACCGTGTGTCTACAGTGTCGGACCGTGTGTCTACAGTGTTGGACCGTGTGTCTACAGTGTGTCTACAGCGTGTATACAGTGTCGGACCGTGTGTCTACAGCGTGTTTAAGGTGTCGGACCGTGTGTCTACAGTGTTGGTCCGTGTGTCTACAGCGTGTTTACAGTGTCGGACCGGTGTGTCTACAGTGTTGGTCCGTGTGTCTACAGCGTGTCTACAGTGTCGGACCGTGTGTCTACAGTGTTGGACCGTGTGTCTACAGTGTGTCTACAGCGTGTTTACAGTGTCGGACCGTGTGTCTACAGCGTGTTTACAGTGTCGGACCGTGTGTCTACAGTGTTACAGTGGGGTGTGTCTACAGTGTGTCTACGTGTCGGACCGTGTGTCTGCAGTGTCGGAAGCAAGTGATGAGGTTCGGGGCTGCGTACCACGTGCAAAGCGGCACGTGTGCACGTTGGTCACGTGCACGTTGGTTTCCTCGATGTCCCCCGGAAATGACGCCGAGGTCAAAGGTTCTCACATACAGTTTTCAAACTCTGTCGTTTGTTTACTTCCCACCACACCCCCCCCCTCTCTCTCTCTATCTCAGTTTCTCTGTGTGTGTGTTGTGTGTGTGTGGTGTGTGGGTGTGTGTGTGTGTAGTGTGTGTGTGTGTGTGTGGTGTGTGTGTGTGTGAGGTAGAGTGAGGAGGAGAGGAGAGAGAGAGAGAGAGGAGAGAGAGAGTAGGTATGTGTGCATGCGTGCGTGGTGGTGTGGGCGTGTGTGTGTGTGTGGTGTGTGTGTGTGTGTGTGTGGGTGTGGTGGTGCGTGCGTGCGTGGTGGTGCGTGGTGTGTGTGTGTTGTGTGTGTGTGTGTGTTGTGTGTGTTCGCACGCGTGTGCGTTTTAGAGATAGATTTACAAATGCGGTAATTACTACCTGCTAGAGAGAGAGGTGAGGGGAAGAGAGAGAGAGAGAGAGAGAGAGAGAGAGAGAGAGAGAGAGAGAGGAGAGCGAGCGAGCGAGCGAGCGAGAGAGAGAGGAGAGCGAGAGAGAGTTCAAACAGAGTTCACATACAGGCGCCGTTTTTGTGTCTTTCTTGCTATTATTATTCTCACACACCTGCTCAAGCACACGTGTGCGGACATGCGTGTGATTTGTGAACACGATAGACGCCTGATAAACAGTACTCACATGTACATGCGCTTTCCCTCTACGCTCCTCCTCCCCCCCCCCCCCCCCCCTCCTCTCTCTCTCTTCTCCTGCTTGCTCTATCTCTGTCGAATTTACACACACACACCTACACACACACACACACACGCGCGCGCGCACGCGCGTATGCACCCACATACACCCCCACGCAAGCACAGGCGCACGTACACACACACACACACACACACACACACACACACACACACACACACACACACACACGGATGTCCTCTGAATGTATCTCAAGAGAACAACACGCTCTCACGCACGCATACAAGCACGTACATGCGTGCGCCCGAGCGCGTGCGTGCGCGTGCGTGCGCGCGCGCACACACACAAACACACACACAGACACACGCACAATCGCAGGCAGGCAGGCACGCACGCACGCGCGCGCGCGCGCACACACACACACACACACGCACTCACACACGCACTCACACACACAGACACACACACACACACACACGCGACACACACACACACACCACACACACACACACACACACACACACACACACACCGACACGCACGCACACCAGACACACAGACACACACACCACACACACACAGACACACACACCACACACACACTATACACAGACACACACACACTCACCACACACACACAATAAGCTGAGGTGCGATCTGTGTGGGGGCAGCTCAGCTCACCCTGCCCGTTGAGGAACATCAATTACAGTCACCGTGCACGTGCGCCGCGTTAGGGCCGGTGGTTTATCACGTGCCGCCCCCCCCCCCCCCCCCCCCCCCCCACCCCCGCCCCTCCTCCAGTCCCTGGCCCCGACGTGTTGTTGACCCACACAGGCTGACACTGTGGACATTCATTTTCTGGACAAACTCTTCTTCTTCTTTTTTCTTTCTGAGATCACCGCTAAATGAATGAGACTTTCACCCCTAGCCCTCGCTGTCTCCGACTCTGTCTCTGTCTCTCCTCCTCCTCCCCATCCTGCCCGCCGTCTCTCTCTCTCTCTCTCTCTCTCTCTCTCTCTCTCTCTCTCTCTCAAACTGTTCAGAGAGAGAGAGAGAGAGAGAGAGAGAGAGATAGGACACACACACACACACACACACAAAAGAGAGAGAGAGTGAGAGATTAAAAATGACAGTAGAAATTTGTCTTCTTTTTTCTTTTCCCGAAGAGCGCTGCTACTATAAGAAAGGAAGGGGTGTGAATATTGCTCACATGATTTGTGTCCACCCTCCCCCCCCCCCTTTTTTTTTTTCCCGACAAGACTGAACTGAAGGAATGAACCACCAATCGTGAGACCTCTTTCTTTTGGAGCGAAAAAAAAAAAGGAAGAAAAGGACGACATAGACTATAGTTCACGTGAGACCTCTTTCTTTTGGAGCGAAAAAAAAAAAAAGGACGTCATAGATTTTGTTCCGCTCTTGCGCTTCAGCTCCCGGAAGTGACGATTGGAGGAGGGCCCAAGCGTGCCATTTGCATGTGAATACTGCTGCGGTTTGACCGCGTCATGGACGGAGTGCTCTTCTCTTGGGGTGTTCAATGGCGGAAAAGATTTCGGATCCTGGCGGCATTCTTCCTCACTTTCCTCCCTTCCTTCTCTGCTGCCATTATTGGCGGGGCTAGTTTCAGTGATGAATTGCCTTTATTTATTGATTGATTTTATTTACTATTTGCTTTATAAAATAAATTATTATCTTCACTGTGGATGTGTGAATTTCATTTCCTTGAGGTAATTAATATTTTCACTCTGTTGTACAAAGAATACATTTAATCCAATTTTGCATGTTTGAACAAAGTATTGATGTGTTATTTTCATTTCTAGAGGTAATCAACATTTTTCTCTCTGTTGTACAAAGAATACATTAAATCCAGTGTCGCATGTTTGAACAAACTAGTGTGACCTTTACCTTTTTTTTCAAACAACTATGTAAAAGACAAGCTGATTTTGACGATGTGAGAGCTCTGATATCGCCCCCTCATTGTCGGTTAGGCTATAAATAATTTGAATTCACAAGGTTTTGTTTTTATCCGCATCTGTTGGCGTGTCTGTCAGCAAGATGTTTCAATAAACAACAACACTGGTCTTAAAAAAAGTTTACGGAATATATCCGCCAAACATAAACAAACGGATCACAGGATAACGGTGATTGTCTTGTGATTCGGTTGTTCTTGTGATTCGGTTGTTCAAGGTTCTGGATGTATTACCTAGACTTCTTAAGATTTATTTAGATTTCCGCCTGCAGTGGCCTTACTATGCAACCTACAAGATTGTGGAAAGTCAGACTGTGGTCGGGGGCCGGAATAGCTCAGTTGGTAGAGCACCGGACTCGTGATCCTGGGGTTGCGGGTTCGAATTTCGGTACATGGGGATTTTTCCCTCGGAGTTAACATTGGTTCTGACTCCTTCCCCATACAGTCCTACGAATGAGACTATAAACCGAGGTTCCGTGTGTGAACGCACGCACAACATCTTGCACACACTTAAAATCCCATCACCAACTTTCGGAAGAGAAGGCCAGTTTGGCCGTTGGTATGGATGACACGTTACACATAGCATGCACTTCCCGAAGATGGAGTATGGCTGCCTTAATGGCGGGATTAAAAAAACGGTCATACACACAAAACTCCACTGCCTGTCTATACAGGCAGTGTCCGCAGGAGTATCAGCCTGCGTACGCAGAAAAAAGAAAGACTGTGGTCTAGCTACAAACCCTTTAATTTCTTGAATGAATAGGGAAGAAAGAAGCTACTCCCCCCCCCCCCCCTAACATTGTCCGATGTAATATTTTTCCTACATTTTCGTACATTTCTCTAGTAATCATACATGAATCTTAATGGGGGGGGGGGGGGGGGGGGGAGATCAGGCTGATTAAAAGTATTGACACACTTACTAACTTGCAAACATGTTGTTCTAATCCAGATTACACACCAGTCAGGTAGCAAATAATTCTCATAAGGGGAGAG
>CM031621.1:9531048-9536048 GCA_018398815.1 Conus ventricosus
AACATGCTTCTTTCATGCGGACATTCTTCTGACGATGTTGTTGGAAGAAAAAAAATGAAACAGTTTTAGATGCCGAGCAAAAAGAATGGTTCTTTCATGTCCATATGTTTCAATCCCCATCCCTATTTTTTTTTTCTCACTGGGAAACATTGCTGGACAAGGAGAGTAGAGACGGAGGGGCGGCTGGGTGGGGGGGGGGGGGGGGGGGTTTTTAGAAAAGCGGGGGAAAAATTTTTTTTTTTTTTTTTTAACCTTTTTCATCCCCGGGTCCGGGTGGTTTTCCCGGTGGTGGTTTGTTTTTTTTTTTTTTTTTTTTTTTTTTTTAACCCCCCCCCCCCTTTTTTTTTTTTGTTTGGTGTGGTTTTGTTGGTTTTGTTGTGGTGTGTTGTTTTGTGTGTGTTGTTTTTTTGGTTTTTGGTTGTGTGTGTACTTTTTTTGTGTTGTTTGTTGTGTGTTTGTGGTTTTGTGGGGGTTTTTGTTGGGGGTTTTTTTTTTTTCTTTTTTTTTCCCCTGGGGCTTCTTTTGAAAAGTTCGTGTGGTCTCTCACTCTTTCTTTTTTCTTTCCCCCTTTCCCTTTTTCTTTTGTGGGGCAGTTTTCCCTTTTGGGTTCCTCCCCTTTTCCTTCCTTTTTTCCCCGGGGTCCTCTGTCTGTCCCGTAAATGTCCTCCCCCCTCTCTCCTCTCTCTCTCTCCCCTCCCCCTTTTCTCTTTGCCCCTGTCCCCCCCACACCCCCCCCCCCCCCCCCCCACCCACACACCTTTCCGGGCCCCCTGTTTTCCCTTTTTTTCCCCCTGTTTTCCCTCTCCCTCCCCCCCTCCCCCCCCCCCCCCCCCTCCCCCCCCCCCCCCCCCCCGCCCCCCCCCCCACACACCCCCCCCCCCACACCCCACCCCCCCCACCCCACCCCCCCCCCACCCCTTTCCCCCCCCCCCCCCCCCCCCCCCCCCCCCCCCCCCCCCCCCCCCCCCCCACCCCCACCCTTCCCCATTTCCGCATCTGTTTTTCTTTTTTAAAAACAAAAACATAAAATACACTAATCATGAGCCATTTAAATTTTACACTTTTTTTTTTCAGCTGACTTTTCAACTTCCCCCCTTTCCCCCCTTTTCTCCCCCCCCTTTCCCCCCCCCCCCCCCCTCCCCCCCCCAAAACCCCTCATTAACAAAAAGGTGTTCCGTTTCTCCCATCCCCCCCCGATCGAACGCTCGGACCCCCACCAGAGGCCTAGCGCCTCAAGGGCGAACACAGAGCAAACATGGCCCCCTTCCGCCCCAATGCGCAGGCCGGGGGGGACGGGGGGGGGGGGGGGAGAGACAAGAGGGAAGGGGTATTTTTGCACGGCCAAAAGGGTTTGCGGGGCAGCACAGTTCTCCGAATGGACCGCTGGGCAGCAAAGAGATTTTAAACACTGCAGGAAGGCCAAACGATAGCCCCACACACCCCGACCCCCCCCCCCCCCCCCCCCCCCTGCCGTCCCCAGGGGGAAAGGGGGGAGGGGACGTGAAGAGGGGGGGGGGGGGGAGGGAGCAGGGGGAGAATAAGGGAGTGGAAGAGGGAGGGAGCATAGTGTGTGTGTGTGTGTGTGTGGGGGGGGGGGGGGGGGAGGATGAGAAAAGGACGGAGGACGTGGGACACAATGGACATTGTCCCAGGGACTATTCATCTCCTACCTTGCTTCAATCACACAAAGTCTAAGTCTCTCTGTGTCTCCGTTACTCACTCTCTCTCTCTCTCTCTCTCTCTCTCTCTCTCTCTCTCTCTCTCTCTCTCTCTCTCTCTCTCTGTGCCTCCGGCTTTCTGTCTTCTGTTTCTCACTCTCTGCTTGTGTGTGTGTGTGTGTGTGTGTGTGTGTGTGTGTGTGTGTGTGTGTGTGTGTGTGTGTGTGTGTGTGTGTGCGCGCGCGTGTGTGCATACGCGCGTGTGTATGAGTGAGATTTAGTCTCTGTGTGTGGTGTGTGTGTGTGTGTGTGTGTGTTGTGTGTGTGTGTGTGTGTGTGTGTGTTAGAGAGCAAGAGAGACAGACAAGTCGAAGAAGGGAAGAAAACACGCACGCACGCACACACACACACACACACACACACACACACACACACACACACACACACACACACACACACACCTCTTGGAATTAAAACGAAGGAGGCGAGAGAGGGTGGAGGGGGGACGAAAGAAAGGAGTGAGGGGGAGGGGAGGGCAAAATACGCAACGTAGAGAAAAGAACAATGGAAAGACAGCATTGTTATAGCATAAAAGAAAACGAAGAAAAACAGATGAAAGGAAATGAAGAAACAAAGAAAAGCAGAAAATAGAGAAAAAAAGCAACAACAGATATTCTGACAGAGAGTGCAAAATAAAATGAAATAAAAAAAGAAAGAAAAGAAATGTGTAACAAAACAAGAAGAAAAAAAAGAAAGGAAGAAAGAAAGAAAAGCAAGAGAGACCCAGGAAAAGGAACAAGACAAACACAGAGAGTGAGAGAAGAAAACAAAGAAGTGAACGAACCAGCGAAGAAGAAGAAGAGCGAGAGAAGAAAACAAAGAAGTGAACGAACCAGCGAAGAAGAAGAAGAGCGAGAGAAGAAAACAAAGAAGTGAACGAACCAGCGAAGAAGAAGAAGAAGAGAGAGAAGAAAACAAAGAAGTGAACGAACCAGCGAAGAAGAAGAGTGAGAGAAGAAAACAAAGAAGTGAACAAAGCAGCGAAGAAGAAGAAGAGTGAGAGAAGAAAACAAAGAAGTGAACGAACCAGCGAAGAAGAAGAGTGAGAGAAGAAAACAAAGAAGTGAACAAAGCAGCGAAGAAGAAGAGTGAGAGAAGAAAACAAAGAAGTGAACAAAGCAGCGCAGAAGAAGAAGAGTGAGAGAAGAAAACAAAGAAGTGAACAAAGCAGCGCAGAAGAAGACGACGAACAGGAAAGGAAAGACTTCCGCTGTCCGGCTTCTCCTTCAAAGCCTCAGTTTGCATCCTGATTGAATTGAATTTCCCTAAATCAAACTAACAGCTCAACAAGGTTTTTCTCTCGTCGTTTTGTGGAAAGATTCTTTTTCTTAAAATAGCATGCACACGCGCAGGTTCATGCATTTGCGCACGTGCTCAAACATTTACATATATCGACAACTATATGTACAGAGAGAGAGAGAGAGAGAGAGAGAGAGAGAGAGAGAGAGAGAGAGAGATGCACGCGCGCACGCACACACACACACACACACACACACACATATACATGCACACGTGCAAACACACACACACACACACACACACACACAACACACACACACACACACACACACACGCATGTACTTACACGCATACGCACGCACGGACGCACGCGCGCACATACACACACACACAACACATACACACACACAGCACACACACACACAGAGTTATACAGACGTGCGCATGCACGCACACACACACACACACACACACACACACACACACACACACACACATATATATATATATATAGAGAGAGAGAGAGAGAGAGAGAGAGAGAGAGAGAGAGAGAGAGAGAGAGAGAGAGAGAGAATGCTTATCTCTCCCCCTATTTCTTCAATCTAAAACATAAGAGCAAGCTTTGTTTAAAATTCAATATATATATATATATATATATATATATATATATATATATATATATATATATATATTAAACATATATATATATATATATATACATATATAAAACAATGATTAAAAGCAAATCTTAAAACCGGGACTACAAATTTGTTTCGAGGTCTTTCCTCTCTTCAGATCCGTGCCAATCCCCTGCTACTGACCTCGATCGTATATATGTGTTTGAATTGTGAACTGTAGTCCAGTTGGGTTGTGTTGCACGTGTTGTGCGAGGGGGGCCCTGTTAGGGTTGTAAGTCTTTCTTTATTGAGTATGAGGGGTTGTGTTGCACGTGTTGTGCAAGGGGGGGGGGGGGGGGGGGGGGGGGGGGGGGGGGGGGGGGGCTGTTAGGGTGTGTAAGTCTTTCTCTATTGAGTATGAGGGGTCCTATCAGGGTTGCTATTTTATACTTGTTGATAAAAATTTCCTTTTGTGCCTGCAACTGTCTACGATTTCAACTCTTGTGTTCAATGTAGCCATACTAGGTTTGCATAGAATCATCCACTTTTCTGTTGTGCACAAATTACATCTCTTTGTGCTATTATTGTATGCTGCTGCTTTTCTGATTATTTTCCATGTGATGTTAAAATCTGTATTTGCTTTCTTAAGATCCCATATATATTTACTTAATTCTGTTTGGTGTTTGTGTTTTTCATACTTAAAAGATTGCTTGTGATTGGCGTACCTGGCTTTAAATTTGTTTTCTGTGATCCCTATGTATGTCTCTTTGCCTCTTTTCGTTGTCACAGTGGCTTGGTATACGATGTTGTCAGAGAGACATTGGTTGTTCAGAGGGCATTGCTCTTTGATTGTGCAACTGCAAGTTTTCCGTTTGTCACCCTCGTTTTTGACGTTGGTTTTCTTTTTGTTTGAAGCATCAATTATTTTTTAAGATTTGGCATACAAGAGTAAGATAGTTTGATAGTGTTCTTGTTGAATATTTTGAAAAGTTTATGGTCTTTCTGGAACGATTCTGTTAGTATTTTGAAGAATTCTTTGCCAATGTTGGTTTTCACTCTACCATCATATGGTGGGTTGTACCAGGTTATTTTCCTCTTTCTGTTTTTCTTCCTGCTTCCAGTGGTACTTTCAGGTTCATATTTCAACTTGTAGTTGTGTCCACTTTTCAACAGTGCTTCTTGTAGTCCGTTGCTGCATCGTTGAATATTTCTTCGTTGCAGGAAAGGTTGGATAACCTCTTGTTTATCCCTTGTGGTATCGTTTTTATGATTGTTGGTGGGTGGTTACTCATGGAATTTACATATATTGGTGTATCATTGGGTTTTTTGTATGGTCTGTATTGGTTTTTGTTTAAATCTAGTGTTACATCCAAGTAGTTGACTACTTTTTGTTGGCTTCTATTGTAATTTTTAAGTTGTGATTTTG
>CM031621.1:9546048-9553548 GCA_018398815.1 Conus ventricosus
GGCAAATATTTTTTAAACGAAAAGAAAACCGGGAATATTTCAGATTGTTTTCCCATCTTGGAAGGGCCATTTTGTTTATAAAAAGAGACGAGATGAGTTGGTTTTTAAAATTTCCCAAAACATGAATTTTTTAAATCCCCAACCCCCCCTGTCTGGGGGCATAAATACCCCAAAAACCCCTTCACTGTAAAAGGCCCCTGTTTTAATTTTTAGGACTCGGGCTGGGGGCTTTCCAACTCAAATTGAAGCAAAAACCCTTATGCATGTTTACATAACCTGCTGCGGGTAGCGGGGAAAAGGTTTTTAGACAATATTTAACGCCCTTCCCGAAAAAATCGAATGTACAAGGATATTTTTCCATTTATCAAACCATATCCATTGTATTTGATGTTTTTTTCCCAAACAAGGGCAATTTTTTACTTTGAAACCATGGGCATCAAAAAACCCAAACAAAAAAAAAGACTTAAAACCCCACAATCCCAGCTGAATTCAGAAAAATTTCCAAAATGCAAACCACCCAAACCCCCTTTTTCCCCATAAAAAAATTTCATTTTCCCCCAACAATCCCCAAATTTTTCAACCAAAAACCGAAACCAAGCCCCCACCCTCTTCCAAACCAAGCCCGGGTAATTCCCGACATGATTCGTTTAAATTGTGAAAAAGCCCCAAAAGCGGTAAACATATTTGCTGGACATACTTGCCCCCCCGGCCATCCCGGGTTTTTCCTTTTCCCCCGGGGATCGATCCAGGGGTGTGTGCCCCGCCTGCCTTGCTTCCGGGGGGCGGGGGATTTCCCCGCAATTCGTTTAAAAACGGATCTTTTCGGTTAAAAATAGGGCAGAGCCTTTGCTTTTTTTCTGTTTTTTCTGTACTTTTGGGTTTTTTTCTAAAAACCCGGGGCCGGATCTTTTCCCATGTGAAATTCTCTCGGTCTCTCTCTTCTCTCTCTCTCTTTTCTTTTTTTTTTTTTGCTGTCCCAACCTCTGCCCAACCCCAAGGCAGTGTACCCACCCGCTTTTTTCCGACCCCCCCCTTTTCCCACACCACAGCCCGGGGGCCCCGCCGCGGGGCCCCGCCAAACAGGCAATCCACGGGGAGCATCAATGTAAAGTCGTTAAAAAAGGCAACCCCCCGGGGAAGGAACACTGCACGCGGGCCGATCATTTTCGGGGGGTTTTCAGGCGCCTGTTCTAAACCAAACCAAAACGCAGGACCCCAAACCTACAAGCCCCCAAACTGCGACAATAATTGCTTAGCGGGGACCCGGGGCTTTAGTGAGCTTTTCCCCCCGGAGGCCCCCAACCACTCCGCCCCACCGAAAACCCCCCAGGGAAACCTCCCCGGGATCCCGGGTGACCCCAAAAACCCAAACCCAAAAGCCACAACGTGGGGGGAAAAAACAAAAATTGGGAGGTAAACCATGATTTCAGGGGGTGAAGGGCCACAAAATTTTTGAGATTTTTTTTTTTTTTAATCCTATAAATGAAATGGGGATGATTAAATAAACCCAGGGATTTCCATTTCGGTCTGATACAAACATGACAGGCTGAAACTCTACGTTTTTCCTTTTTCATAATATACCCCGGGCGTCAACCAGCCCGAAAATTTTACAGGCACCTCCCTGTTGGTCGGGAAAATTTTTAGCCCCACTCTCAAAAAACGCATCCTTTAATTTTGGGGAAAAAACTCGCCCTGTGGGTCCCATCTTCCCAACTGGGGTCCGAAAGAAAACTAAACCCCCGGGGTTAGAGCCGGTGGGGGCAAAAAAAACCCCCCTATTTTTTGAGGGGTTTCAAAACCCCCAGACCCCCCACCCGGGGAGCCCCGAGGGCTAACCGCTTCGCCAGGGCGGTTTGGTCTCTCTTTCTTTTTTCCCCCCCATTGGGGGTTTTTGGGCTTCATTTGGGCTTAACCCAAAAAGGATGGAAATTTTAATAAATTTTAAATCTCTTTTTTTCGTCAACGATTAAATTACTGTGAAAGCAAAATATCTGACCACACCCCAGAGAAATTGAAAGCCCTTAAAGTTTTACAGGAATTTTTTGAAATCGGGAAAAAAACAAAAACCCCCCCTCCCCCATTTCTCTCCTCTCCTCCCTCTCTCCCTCTCTCTCCCTCTCCTCTCTCTCCCCCCCCCTCTCTCTCTCTTTTCTCTCTCTGGGGACCTTTTTAAAATGGGCATTTACTTTCAAATCATTGTTTTTTTTTTTTTGTTTATGTCTGGTGTTTTTTGCCTAACTTAGCATTACTTAATAAACCCTTAAAACATTTTTTCCCTTACTGGGGTGTCCAAGGGTTATACAAAAATTTACTTTAAACAGGAACCCCAAAACTTTTTTTAACAAAAATTTTAAAATCATAAACTAGCAAAATCTAACTTTTTCAATGCCCTGATCTTTCGACTAAATGTTAAAAAGCATTTGTTGCGACAGTCCCCCCCTCCCCTTTAAAATCCCACCCCAAAAATTAAAGGAAAAAAAAAACCAAAACTTTCCCCTCCACCCCCCCCCCAATTTTAAAAAAAAATTTTTGAAAACAAAAAAAAATTTAACCAAAAAGGGAACAAAAAAAGGAAAAAAAAAAAAATTTTTTTTTCGCCCAAAAAAGGAAGGACGGGAAAAATTGGGAAACCCCCCCCCCAAAAACCTTTTCTTCTTTCTTTTTTTCTCCCAACCCTCCCCCTTTTCCCTTTTTTTCTATCCAAAAAAAAAAAATTTTTGGGGGGGGGGGGGGGGGGGGGGGGGGGGGGGGGGGGGGGGGGGGGGGGGGGGGGGGGAAATTGGGGGGGGGGGGGGGGGGGGGGGGGGGGGGGGGTGGGGGGGGGGGGGGGGGGGGGGGGGGGGGGGGGGGGGTTCCGGGGGGGGGGGGGGGGGGGGGGGGGGGGGGGGGGGGGGGGGGGGGGGGGGGGGGGGGGGGGGGGGGGGGGGGGGGGGGGGGGGGGGGGGGGGGGGGGGTTTTTGGGGGGGGGGGTTTGGGGGGGGGGGGGGGGGGGGGGGGGGGGGGGGGGGTTTTTGGGGGGGGGGGGGGGGGGGGGGGGGGGGGGGGGGGGGGGGGGGGGGGGGGGGGGGGGGGGGGGGGGGGGGGGGGGGGGGGGGGGGGGGGGGGGGGGGGGGGGGGGGGGGGGGGGGGGGGGGGGGGGGGGGGGGGGGGGGGGGGGGGGGGGGGGGGGGGGGGGGGGGGGGGGGGGGGGGGGGGGGGGGGGGGGGGGGGGGGGGGGGGGGGGGGGGGGGGGAGGGGGGGGGGAAGGGGGAGGGGGGGGGAAAGGGGGGGAAAAGCTGGGGGGGAAGGGGGAAATGGGGGGGGTGTGTGGTGGGGGAAGGGGTGTGGCGGGGGGGGGCCTGACATAAAAATTTTATGTACGGGCCCGGAAAGGGGAAAAATCCAAAGAAAGCGACTCCCCCTGAAAACCCACGTGGTTTGTTCTTTTTTTCCTCTCCCCCTTTTTCTTTTTTTTATCTTTCTTCCCCAAACCCCCCACCCCTCCGGGCCCCTCCCCCCTGCTCCCCCTCCCTCTGTGTGCGTGTGTCCCTTGTGTGTGTTTTTGTCTTTTGTTTTTCGGTTTGCGTGGGTGCGCGCGCGTGTGTGTTGTGTGTGTGGTGGGGTTGTGTGTGTGGTTGTTTGTGTGTGTGTGTGTGGGGTGTGTTGGGGGGTTATCTGTGTTTTGTTTTTGTTTTTTGGTGTCGTTTTTTTTGGTCCTACAAGAAACCAAATTCTGGCTTATAAAAACTTTTTTCCCTCCCTCAACGTTTCCATCTTTGTACAGTTCGTGGGGTCGAAGCTTTCCCCCCAAGCTGAGGTTTTTTGTTTTTTGTGCAACCCTTGTGCTTTTTTCCCTTTTTGTTCTTTTGTCCGGGGGAAAAGATTTTTTCTGTTTTGAAAGAATTCCCCACCCTTTTTTTTTTCCCCCGAGGGCGTCCTGTACTGTCCCTTTTTTCCGTCAGTAAAAATCTTCTCTCTCTCCCCCTCTCTCTCTCCTCCCCCCCTCTCCCCCTCTCCCCCCTCTCTCCCCCTCCTCTTCTCTCTCTCTCTCCACAACCTTTTTTCTATCTAACGTCCTGCTGTCACCCTCTCTCTCTCTCCTTTTCCCCTCCTCTCTCTCTTTTCCCCCTCTCTCTCACTCTCCCTTTACAAACCTTTTTCCCAGCTTTCTTTCTGGCTCATCAGTTTCTTTTTCCTCTCTCCTTTTCCCCCTCTCTCTCTCTCCTCTCTCTCGCTCCCCTTTGTCCACACACACCCCACACACACAACACACACACACAACACAACACAACCACACAAAACACACCCCCCCCACTCCCTAGCACCCAGCCCTGTCCTTTTTTTTTTTTTCCCTTCCCCTCTTCTGCGCCCCGTCTGTCCCCCCCTCCCCCCCCCCCCCCCCCCCCCCCCCCATCCCTTTCCCAATTTTTCCCCATTCTGTCTTTCTTTTCCCTTTAAAAAAAAAACAAAAATACACGTAATTTAGAAGCCATTTGGGAAAATTAAAACTTTTTCTCTTCAAACCCGACTTTTTAAATTCCCCCCCTTCCCCCCCTTTCCCCCGCCCTTTCCGCCCCCCCCCCCCCCCTCCCTCCCACTCCCCAAAAAAAAATGTGTTTCCTGCTTCTCCCATCTCCTCCACGATCGAACTGCTTCGGACCCCCACGCAGGAGGGGCTAGGGGCCTCAATGGGGAACGACAGAGCAAACAAGGCCGCCCTTTCCGGGCCAATGCCATGCCAGGGGGGCCCAGGGGGGGGGGGGGGGAAAAGGAAAGGGTATTTTTCACGGCGCCAAAAAGGGTTTTTCGCGGCCCAACCCAGTTTAACCCCCGAATGGAGCCCCGGACAGCAAAATTAAAATGCAAACACTGGGAGAAGGGCCCAAACGATAAACCCCACATGACCCCGCCCCCGCCCCCCCCAAACCCCGTCCCCAGGGGAAAAAGGGGGGGAGGGGAGGGGAAAGGGGGGGGGGGGGGGGCTTGGGGGAGAATAAGGGATTTTAAGAGGGGGGGAGCATAGTGTTGGGGGGTGGGGGGATTAAAAAAGGGCGGGGGCTTTGGGCCACCATTGGGCATTGGGCCCCCGGGGCTATTCATCCCTACCTTGCTTTAATCACACAAAGTCCCAAGTCCCCTCTCTGTCCCGTTACCTCTCTCCTTCTCCCTCCTCTTTCCCCCCTCTCTCTCCCCTCCCCTTTTTTCCCCCCCCCCTCTCCCCCTCTCCCCCCTCCTCCCCTCTCTTTTTTTTTTCCCTTTTCCCTCCTCTCTCTCCCCCCTCTCTCTCCTCCCCACCCCCCCCTCTCTTTCCCCCCTCTCTTCTCTCCTCACCTCCCCTCTCCACTTCCCCTCCCTGTGTCTCTCCCTCACCCTCCCTCCCCTTTCCCCCCCCACTCTCTTTTTCCCCCTCTCTCCTCTCTTTCCCTCCTCCCCTCTTTTCCCTCCCCTCCCACCCCTTTTCCCCCTTTTCCTCTTCTCTCCCCTTTTCCCCCCTCTCTCTCTCTCTCCCCCTCCTGTGCCTCTGGGTTTTTTGTCTTCGTTTTTTCACCCCTCCTTTTTGTGTGTGTGGTGTGTGTGTGTGTGTAAAAGGTTTTGTGTGTGTGTGTGTGGTGTGGTTTTGTGTTGGGGTTGTGGGGAGTGTGTGTGTTGGGGTGTGGAAGTGTGTGTGAAATGTTTTGAGTGTTGTTTTTTGGGTGTGTGTTGGTGTGTGGGTGGTGTGTGTGTGTGTTTGTTGGGGTGAGTGGGGAGTGTGGGCGAGTGTGTGCGAGTGGTGTGTGGTGTGTGTGTGTGTTGTGTGGTTTTTGTATGTAATTTTGGTTTTGTGGGGTGTGTGTGTGTTGTGTGGTGGGTGTGGGGTTTTTGTGTGTGTGTGTGCGTGTTTGTGTGTCCCCGCGCGTGTGTGTATTTTGGGAGTATGTGTTTTGTGGGTGTGTGTGTTGTGTTTGGTGTGTGTGGTGTGGGGTGTGTGTGTGCGCGCGCGCCCCGTTGTGTGTGCCTTTTCGCCCTGTGTTGGGGTGAATTCAGGGGTGTGGGGTGTTGTGGGGTTGGGGTGTGGTGTGTGGGGTGTGTGTGTGGTTTTTTTGTGTGTGTGTGTGTGGAAAATTTTTGTGTTGCGGCGTGCGTGCGTGCGTGCGTGCGTGCGTGGGTGTGGGGTGTGTTTTGTGTGTGTGTGTGTTTTTGTGTTGTTGTGTGTGTGTGTGTTTTGTGTGCGGCGTCGTGTTTTTTTCCCCTTTTTTCGACTTTTCTGTCTCTCTTGCTCTCTAACACGCACACACACACACAACACACACACACACACCACACACACAAAACCCCACACACACCTCTTTGGGAAAAAAACGAAGGAGGCGAGAGAGGGTTTGGGGGGGGGACGAAAGAAAGGAGTGAGGGGAGGGGAGGGCAAAATACGCCCAAAGTAGAGAAAAGAAAAAAATGGAAAGCAGCATTGTTATACATAAAAGAAAACAAGAAAAACAGATGAAAGGAAATAAGAAACAAAGAAAAGCAGAAAAAGAGAAAAAAAGAAAAACAGATATTCAGACAGAGATGCAAAAAAAATGGGGAAAAAAAAAAAAAAAAAAAAAAAGAAATTGTTTAAAAAAACAAGAAGAAAAAAAAAGAAAGGGAAAAAAGAAAAAAAAGCCCAAAAGAGACCCAGGAAAAGGAACAAAACAAACACAGGGGTGAGAGAAGAAAACAAAGAATGAAAGAACCACGAAAAAGAAAAAGCGAGGGGAAGAAAAAAAAAGAAATGAACGAACCCCGCGAAGAAGAAAAAAGGAGAGAAAAAAAAACAAAGAAAAGGGAAAAAAGCAGCGAAAAAAGAAATTTAGAGAAGAAAACAAAGAAGTGAAAAAAAAACCCCGAAGAAAAGAAGAGCGAGAAAGAAAACAAAGAAATGGGAAAAAAGCGGGGAAGAAGAAAAAGCGAGAAAAGAAAAAAAAAGAAGTGAACAAAGCAGGGAAGAAAAAGAGCAAAAAGAAAACAAAAAATGAACCCAAAACAGGGGAAAAGAAAGCGAAAAAAGAAAACAAAGAAATGAACAAAGCAGCGAAGAAAAAGAGTGAGAAAAAGAAAAAAAAAGAAGTGAAAAAAACCGGCAAGAAAAAGAAAAACAAGAAAAAACAAAGAAATGAACAAAACAGCGAAGAAAAAAGAAGGCGAGGGGAAAAAACAAAGAAGTGAACAAAGCAGCGAAGAAGAAGAGCCGGGGAGAAGAAAAAAAAAGAAAAGAACAAAGCAGCGAAGAAAAACGAGAAAGAAAAAAAAGAAATGAACAAAGCAGCGAAGAAGAAAAAGTAAGAAGAAAACAAAGTAAAAGAACAAAGCCCGCGAAAAAAGAAGGCCCAGAGAAGAAAAAAAAGAAGTGAAAAAAAGCACGAAGAAGAAAAAAGTTAGAGAAGAAAACAAAGAAATGAACAAAGCACGAAGAAGAAGAAGAGCGAGAGAAGAAAACAAAGAAGTGAACAAAG
Source organism: Conus ventricosus (assembly GCA_018398815.1). Lineage (NCBI taxonomy): Eukaryota > Metazoa > Mollusca > Gastropoda > Neogastropoda > Conidae > Conus > Conus ventricosus. Next base: position 9,553,500 of record CM031621.1, read on the forward strand.
CAGCGAAGAAGAAGAAGAGGAGGAAAAAACCAAAAAAGGGGAACAAAGC
>CM031621.1:9578548-9584338 GCA_018398815.1 Conus ventricosus
GCATAACCATTAGTCATTGAACTGCACAACCATTAGTTACTGAACTGCATAACCATTAGTTACTGAACTGCATAACCATTAGTTACTGATCTGCATAACCATTACTCACTGCACTGCATAACCATTAGTTCTTGAACTGCATAACAATTACTCACTGAACTGCATAACCATTAGTCACTGAAATGCATAACCATTAGGTCTTGAACTGCATAACCATTAGTTCTTGAACTGCATAACCATTAGTCACTCAACTGCATAACCATTAGTCACTGAACTGCATAACCATTAGTCACTGAACTGCATAACCATTACTCACTGAACTGCATAACCATTAGTTACTGAACTGCATAACAATTAGTTACGTGAACTGCATAACCATTAGTCACTGAACTGCAAAACCATTAGTCACTGAACTGCAAAACCATTAGTTACTGAACTGCATAGCCATTAGTTACTGAACTGCATAACCATTAGATAATAAACTGCATAACCATTAGATAATAAACTGCATAACCATTTGATACTGAACTGCATAACCATTAGTCACTGAACTGCATAACCATTAGTTCTTGAACTGTATAACCATTACCCTTACAGCAAGGGTACTAGGGTCCACCTAGGTTCTAGCTAGCTGCAGCTTGGACAAGCTGAATCTAGCCAGAACCTAGGTCGGCCCTAGGTGGGTCCTAGGACCCTTGCTGTCTGGGTAGTTACTGAACTGCATAACCATTAGTTACTGAACTGCATAACCATTAGTTACTGAACTGCACAACCATTAGTTATTGAACTGCATAACCATTAGTCACTGAACTGCATAACCATTAGTGACTGAACTGCATAACAATTAGCTACGTGAACTGCATAACCATTAGTCACTGAACTGCATAACCATTAGTCACTGAACTGCATAACCATTAGTCACTGAACTGCATAACCATTAGTTACTTAACTGCATAACCATTAGTTACTGAACTGCATAACCATTAGTTACTTAACTGCATAACCATTAGTTACCTAACTGCATAACCATTAGTTACTGAACTGCATAACCATTAGTTACTGAACTGCATAACCATTAGTTACTGAACTGCATAACAATTAGTTACGTGAACTGCATAACCATTAGTTAATGAACTGCAGAACCATTAGTCACTGAACTGCATAACCATTAGTTACTGAACTGCATAACCATTAGTTACGTGAACTGCATAACCATTAGTTAATGAACTGCAGAACCATTAGTTACTGAACTGCAGAACCAAGGACGCTGCATGAGACACATTCTAACTGAACGCAGGGAGCTGCATGATGTTAGACATCAACACTTCGCGGCAAACTCAATGAAGACCCTGTTCCGGGAGGTTCACCGGGATTTGATTTTTTCAGTTTTTGACAGACGCCAATGATTTTAGGATAAGATGATTTGATCGAAACTTGAGTGTGACAGAGCATTTTCTGCGGGTCTTTTGATGAAAGGAAGTAACTGGTATTGAGTTTTAATTTTGCATTAACTTCTCTCACTTTGTCCTGTTCTTTTTTGTGTGTCAGCCCTAATAGCAGGACTTAAAGCAACTTAATTGATTTGATTTGAAGGTCACCTTCCAAGACGGTTCTGACTGGCTTAGTGTTAGGCGTACTCTACATCCAAGACATTTTGGGATCTTTGCGACCTCTAAGGTACATTCTACGGTTTTCAATCCTAAAAAAAATTGTCTTCAATTTGCACTGACAGAACTTCAAATATTCCTGGTCTAATATGGAACCCCTGCAAAGAATGTGAGCAGAACATGAAAGACTGCTTGTTCCTCAGCATCCAAATGCATCTTGGCATCTTTCAAAGGAAGATTTCACCCATATGGGATCTTGGAAGTTTGCAAAAAATTCAGGCACTGGCATAGAGTATAAAGAAACGGCTGCAGAACATTTTTTTTTATTAAAAACTTGAATGTCGTAGCATGACCACCCAATGGTTATTTTAAGCGCTGAAAAAGCTAAATGGTCAAGAGGCAAAGCGAGTCATGCCGACGCCAACAGTCAAGCACACCGTGCGACCATTAGAGCAGCCTGCAAGCTGGACCATGCCAACAACGAACTGACCCTGAGAATTCAACTGAAAAAGCGAACACAGCTGAGCGGGTTTCAGTTGGATGAAAGCGGTCGGCGGGCGGAGGGGGGGGGGGGGGGGGGGGGGGGGGGGGGGGCAAATGGCTGGAGGGTTGGGCAGCTGTACCGAGCGGCGAGTTCGGACCACGCCTGTGTGTACTGTCTGTCCACCCGGCCGTGAATGGGTACCTAGTTCAGCTCAGGGTTGGTTGAAGCGGCGGAAAGAGGAGGGTTGAATTCTTCTTTTTCTTTGTGTTTTTGTGAAGGAATTAAAAAAAAAAGTTCTGACTTAAAGTAGCATTGCTCATCGTTGAGACAGCAACTGGAATACAGAGAGAGAGAGAGAGAGAGGAGAGAGAGGAGAGTGAGGAGAGGAGAGAGGAGAAAAGAGGAGAGAGAGAGATTGGGGAGACAGACGACAGATACGCAGACAGACAGATAGACAGAACAGACGGAAAGACAGACAGACTGAGCGAGGGAGAAAGAGAGAGAGACAGAGAAAGGGGAGAAAGAAACAAAAGAGAAAGAGAGAAAAGAGAGTGAGAGACAGACAGACGGGACAAAGACAGACAGATAGACAGACAGAGACCCCGACATAGCAGGCAGGCGACAGGCAAAGGGCAGACATACAGACAGACAGACAGACAGGCGCACCGGAGAGAAGACGTGTCTTGAAGTCTTCAAATTAATCCCAGCTCAACTGACATCAGAAGCGACAGCGATGCACCCAGTCCTTCACGCACCATCCGACTGTTTCTCCCATTTCCCAATTGTCTGAAATTTATTCGCCGTCCAAATGGCTTCTCTGGGCGAATTTGGTTTTTGTGGGGTTGAAGGGAAAAAACATGAGAGAAAAAAAAGAAAAAAAAAAAAAAAGAAATGAAGAGAAACGAAAGAAGTAAAAAAATTAAAGAAAAAGACGGTGTGTGTGTGTGTGTGTGTTGTGTGGGGGGGGGGGGGGGGGTAGAGAGGGTAGGTGGGGGGGGGGGGGGGGGGGAAGGCAGAAGAAAAAAAAGAAAAGGGAAACAAAGAAAAGGGAAACAAAGAAAAGGGAAAAAATTTTGAAAAGGGAAAAAAAGAAAAGGGAAACATAGAAAAGGAGACATAGAAAAGGGAGGGCATAGAAAGGGAAAATAGAAAAGGGAGACATAGAAAAGGGAGACATAGAAAAGGGACACAAAGAAAAGGGAGACATAGAAAAGGGAGACATAGAAAAGGGGACACAAAGAAAAGGGAGACATAGAAAAGGGACACAAGAAAAGGGGGGACATAGAAAAGGGAGGACATAGAAAAAGGGAGACATAAGAAAGGGAGACATAGAAAAGGGAAACAGAGAGAAAAGGGAGACAGAGAGAAAGGGAGACATAGAAAAGGGAAACAGAGAAAAGGGAGACAAAGAAAAGGGAGACATAGAAAAGGGACACAAAGAAAGGGAGACATAGAAAAGGGAGACATAGAAAAGGGGAGACATAGAAAGGGAAACAGAGAAAAGGGAGACAGAGAAAAGGGACACAGAGAAAAGGGAGACAGAGAAAAGGGAGGACATAGAAAAGGGAGACATAGAAAAGGGAGACATAGAAAAGGGAGACATAGAAAGGGAAAACAGAGGAAAGGGGAGACATAGAAAAGGGACACAGAGAAAGGGAGACAGAGAAAAGGGAGCATAGAAAAGGGAGAGACATAGAAAAGGGAGACATAGAAAAGGGAAAACAGAGAAGAAAGGGAGACATAGAAAAGGGAGACATAGAAAAGGGAGACATAGAAAAGGGACTCAAAGAAAAGGGAGACATAGAAAAGAGACACAAAGAAAAGGGAGACAGAGAAAAGGGAGACATAGAAAAGGGAGACATAGAAAAGAGACACAAAGAAAAGGGAGACAGAGAAAAGGGAGACATAGAAAAGGGAGACAGAGAAAAGGGAGACAGAGAAAAGGGAGACATAGAAAAGGGAGACAGAGAAAAGGGAGACATAGAAAAGGGAAACATAGAAAGGGAGACATAGAAAAGGGACACAGAGAAAAGGGACACAGAAAAGGGAGACATAGAAAAGGGAGACAGAGAAAATGGAGACAGAGAAAAGGGAGACAGAGAAAAGGGAGACAGAGAAAAGGGAGACATAGAAAAGGGAGACATAGAAAAGGGAGACATAGAAAAGGGAGACATAGAAAAAGGGAGACATAGAAAAGGGAGAAGAGAAAAGGGAGACATAGAAAAGGGGAAGACATAGAAAAGGGAGACAATAGAAAAGGGGAGACAGAGAAAAGGAGACATAGAAAAGGGACACAGGAAAAGGGAGACATAGAAAAGGGGAGACAGAGAAAAGGGAGACAGAAGAAAGGGAGACAGAGAAAAGGGAGACAATGAAAAGGGAGACATAGAAAAGGGACACAGAGAAAAGGGACACAGAGAAAAGGGACACAGAGAAAAGGGAGACATAGAAAAGGGACACAGAGAAAAGGGACACAGAGAAAAGGGAAAACATAGAAAGGGAAACATAGAAAAGGGAACAGAGAAAAGAGGGAGACATAGAAAAGGGGAAACAGAGAAAAGGGAAAACAGAGAAAAGGGACACAGAGAAAAGGGAGACAGAGAAAAGGGAACATAGAAAAGGGAAACAGAGAAAAGGGACACAGAGAAAGGGAAACAGAGAAAAGGGAGACAGAGGAAAAGGGAGACAGAGAAAAGGGAGACAGAGAAAAGGGAGACAGAGAAAAGGGAAACATAGAAAAGGGAAACAGAGAAAAGGGAGACAGAGAGAAAGGGAGACAGAGAAAAGGGAGACAGAGAAAAGGGAGACAGAGAAACGGGAAACAGAGAAAAGGGAAACAAAGAAAAGGGGAGACAGAGGAAAAGGGAGACAGAGAAAAGGGAGACATAGAAAAGGGAGACAGAGAAAAGGGAGATATAGAAAAAGGGACACAGAGAAAAGGGAGAACAGAGAAAAGGGACACAGAGAAAAGGGGAGACATAAAAAAGGGAGACAGAGAAAAGGGACACATAGAAAAGGGACACAGAGAAAAGGGAGACAGAGAAAAGGGAGTCAGCAGAAAAGGGAAACAGAGAAAGGGACACATAGAAAGGGACACAGAGAAAAGGGACACAGAGAAAAGGGACACATAGAAAAGGGACACAGAGGAAAAGGGAGACAGAGAAAGGGAGAACAGAGAAAAGGGAAACAGAGAAAAGGGAGCGAAGAGAAAAGGGAGACAGAGAAAAGGGCACAGAAGAAAAGGGAAAACATAGAAAAGGGAACAGAGAAAAGGGACACATAAGAAAAGGGAATCAGAGAAGGGACACAGAGAAAAGGGACACAGAGAAAAGGGAAACATAGAAAAGGGAGACATAGAAAGGGACGACATAGAAAAGGGACACAGAGAAAAGGGAAAACATAGAAAGGGACACAGAGAAAAGGGAAACATAGAAAAGGGAGACAGAGAAAAGGGACACATAGAAAAGGGAATCAGAGAAAAGGGACACAGAGAAAAGGGAAAACATAGAAAAGGGACACAGAGAACAAGGGGAAACATAGAAAAGGGGAGACAGAGAAAAGGGACACATAGAAAAGGGAATCAGAGAAAAGGGACACAGAGAAAGGGAAACATAGAAAAGGGACACAGAGAAAAGGGAAACATAGAAAAGGGAGACAGAGAAAAGGGACACATAGAAAGGGAATCAGAGAAAAGGACAC
>CM031621.1:9584438-9589438 GCA_018398815.1 Conus ventricosus
AGAGAAAAGGGAAACATAGAAAAGGGACACAGAGAAAAGGGACACAGAGAAAAGGGACACAGAGAAAAGGGACACAGAGAAAAGGGAAACATAGAAAAGGGACACAGAGAAAAGGGAGACAGAGAAAGGGACACAGAGAAAAGGGACACAGAGAAAAGGGACACATAGAAGAGGGACACAGAGAAAAGGGACACATAGAAAAGGGACACAGAGAAAAGGGGAGACAGAGAAAAAGGGACACAGAGAAAAGGGACACAGAGAAAAGGGAAACAGAGAAAAGGGAAACAAAGCGAAAAGGGGACACAGAGAAAAGGGACACAGAGAAAAGGGACACAGAGAAAAGGGAAACATAGAAAAGGACACAGAGAAAAGGGACACAGAGAAAAGGGACACAGAGGAAAAGGGAAACAAAGCGAAAAGGAAAATACAGGAAAAAAAATAGGAAGAAAGATAATTAGTGAGGAACGCAGTGTTCCAAAAAATGGTCAAATCTGTCCGTGACAGTAATAGTGAGAATGTTTTCATCCAGAAATCAGGCAGAAACACAAGAAGTGATGACCCTCGACCGGTAAAGCCAACAAAAATGACATTTGAATAACATGTCTCTGACAATGTCAAAGGAGAAATAGAGGGGGTGGGGGGGGGGGGGAAATGAAATTACCGAACTATTTCCCGAATCGGCATCATCAAGGAAAGGCGGGAGGTGGGGGGGGGGGGGGGGGGGGGGGGGGCGGGCGGGAGGGAGGGGTGTCGCTGCGCGGGGACTAGTCCATAAAGGCGACGCCACAACTGCTATACCATGAGAAGAGCATCGTGCACAGGGTTTTTAAGGTAGATGAGTAGATGAAGACTAAAAAAAAGATATCACTCGGAGGTGGGTCTTTCGGACAAGACTGCAAATGCCTGACCTACTCATCAGCCGCCGCGGCGCGTTGCTCAGAGTCCCGGATTCCTGGGTGGTCGTGGGTTCGATTCTCACAAGAGTCATTAATTCATTTATGGGATTTTTCTACCATGACCGGCTCATGCCTAGACTTGAGTTTGCCATGAGTTCCCACTGGAGAGACTAATGAAAGTGTCTCTGAGGGTGCTGCTCAAATTTCCTGAACAGCACTGCAGGTGTCTGTATCTTTCGGGCCTGGCTGAAGTCGGGATGTATTTCGAAAGTAAGCGTAGAGGGTCAGCTCTGTCATGCAGTCTCCGCCCAGAGAGGATCTCCAGACTTCATCTTCATCCTCATCGATCAGCATTAAAAGTCTGAAATTCTGCTGCCCTTCCTTCATGGATCTCCAGACTTCATCTTCATCCTCATCGATCAGCATTAAAGTCTGAAATTCTGCTGCCCTTCCTTCATGGATCTCCAGACTTCATCTTCATCCTCATCGATCAGCATTAAAAGTCTGAAATTCTACTGCCCTTCCTTCATGGATCTCCAGACTTCACCTTCATCCTCATCGATCAGCATTAAAAGTCTGAAGTTCTACTGCCCTTCCTTCATGGATCTCCAGACTTCACTTCATCCTCATCGATCAGCATTAAAAGTCTGAAATTCTACTGCCCTTCCTTCATGGATCTCCAGACTTCATCTTCATCCTCATCGATCAGCATTAAAAGTCTGAAGTTCTACTGCCCTTCCTTCATGGATCTCCAGACTTCACCTTCATCCCCATCGATCAGCATTAAAAGTCTGACATTCTGCTGCACTTCCTTCAGGTCCTGCTCCCACGGTGACCTCACTGTCGCTTTCCTCTCCGTGTCTATGCACTTGTGGAGTTTGTGTCGGGTCGCCGGCATCAGCAAGTTCCTGGGGATTGTCGCTGGACGGACGTGTTGGCGGCGTTTACCGTAGGGGCACGCTCACTCACGCTGGCTCTACGACTGAGCAAGAACTGTCATCAGTTTGGGGTTTAGTATCAGCGTCCTGACTTTGTTGGACCAAAGAGCCTCGGCAGCAGTGCAGTGCCTCCTCTGGTGGGTTGCCTCACGACGTCTTCACTTTGACTGCACTGCCAGTGATGCAGCAGGGGCTGGACAAGTCAGTACGTAAACTTGGACGGGCCTCCACGTCTGTAGCCTGGCTTTGAATCCGTCGGTGTCACCGGTATTGGCAAGGTCATAGAGGCTGTCGTTGGACGGACGTGGTGGCGCCCTCCGGAGGGAAAGCTCACTCACGCTGACTCCGCGACTAAGCAATTATTGTCGTCAGTAGGGGGCTTAGTGGGTGGTGTCCTGTGTATGTTGGATCAGAACAGGCGCCACTGAACACCACCGAAGTGACTCGGCAGCGGTGTGCAGTGTCTCCTCCGGTGGGTTGCCTCTTGACGACTTGACATTGACTGCTCCCTGTGGATTGCCGGTGCCGGGGCTGCGGCGGGACGGGCCGGACTGTGGCTGTGGACGGGGGGGTCGGAATGAGCGGCGTGGGTGCACTGCCTCTGAGGTGGCACAGAAGATGGGATAGCAAAAATAAAAATAAAAAATAAATAAATAAATAAAAATGAAGATAAAATAAAACCGTGGACGGGCAAAGTCTATATTGTATATAAGAGTATATTGTATCTTATTTATTGTGCTTTCTCTTGTTCATTTCATTCATATGCAACACACCACTACATACCATCACACCCTCACCCTCCACTCACTCTCCTTCCCCTCCTCTTCTCTCTCTCGTTCTCCACTCTTCCTCTACTTCCATTCTCTCTCTGTCTCTCCCTCTCTTTCTCCCCTCCCCCCCCCCCCTCTCTCTCTCTCTCTCTCTCTCTCTCTTCTCTCTCTCTTCTCTCTCTCTCTCTCTCTCTCTCTCTCCTCTCTCCTTTTCCTCCTCCTCACTTTACTCTACCTCTTTCCTCGTGCCCTATTCCTCGAACTCTACTCACCCTCTCTTCCACTGTCCCTCTGTCTACTTCATTCACCACTTTGGCTTCACAAGGGGATATTGTGCATGTTTATGTCTGTATTTTTTTGTCGCTGAGGAAGGCATTTTGCCGAAAATTTCTTGTCCTGTTTTGTGTCGTGCATTAAATCGTCGTTACTTCACACTTTGTTTTGTGTGCTCTTCTGCTTTTTTGTCGGGCAAAGTAATGCTACTGAAGTGGTAAGGAAGAAAAGACAGTGAAAAAGATAATGAACCAAAGGTCTGACCTGCGCACTGACCAAACGAAGCAATGACGTATTAATTTTATCTAGACTCGGTAACATGAAGATGTTGCATCTACAAAAGAAACTCAGCCTTCCATTGGTTGGCTACATAGTGATGGAATAAAGTAAGATTGAGCATCCTTACATTGTGAACATGGAACAAGTAGGACTGAGCATTCTTACACTGTTAATATAAAACAAGATTGAGCATTCTTACATTGTTGACATAAAACAATTACGATTGAGCATTCTTATATTGTTAACATCATCACTGAAGGTATGAATGTACTTTGTATATCTCCATTATTTTGTTTTTACTCGTTTAAAACCCCCCACCTGATCTGTGATCATATCTTCCGTTAGATTTTGGGGTCTCTTTTTGCTTCTGTCGATACAAACATTGATCTGCAACAATGGCCCTTCTCCATCTTCTCCATCGGTATATCAAACATCCAGCATCTGTGTTCCCGTGTACGTTGTTCAGTAAAACCTGCAGCGAATTTAATGAATGTTTTTTTCCCCCGTCTACCTCTAAACAATTCAAATTCTCTTTGTCTATCTGCCCGTCTGTTCGTCTGTCTATGTGTCTGTCTGCCTAAATGTCTCTGTCTGTCTTTTTCTGTCTCTCTCTCTATCTGTCTCTCTGCCTCTGTCTCTGTTTCTCTCTCTCTCTCCTGTCTGTTTGTCTGTCTCTCTATGTCTGTCTGTCTCTCCCTCTGTCTGTCAAACACACACACGCACGCACGCACGCACGCACGCACGCACGCACGCACGCACGCACGCACGCACACACACACACACCACACACCTCCACACTGCATATGCATAATTAATGATGAGCTTTCTTGCACCAAACAGGGCATAGAGAATCGATTTAGGCGAGGCAGAAAAAAGGTTCCACTGCGCATAATGTGTGTATAGCATGAAAGACCGGCAATTGCACTCTGTTTGCTGTCCTGAAAGAGGAAACAAGGTCAATACACGCAGGTGAGAAGAGAGGGGGAGAGAGAGAGAGAGAGAGAGAGAGAGGAGGAGAGAGAGAGAGAGAGGAGAGAGAGAGAGAGAGAGAGAGAGAGAGAAGGAGGAATGAGAAAGACAAACGGATGAAACCAACACACGATTACAACAAAAGAAATCTGTAAAACTATATGACATTGACAACTGAGAATGCTGCCTCTAAAATCTTTTTACAAAAGAACTGAATTTCGTTGTCAATGACAAACCCCGAAATGGGGCCACGATAACCTGAAATCAACAGGAGAAAACAATACTTTTCGAACAATTGTAGATAAATGAAAAAAATAAACAGCTAGTTGATTAAATTCAAAAACAACACACAAGTCTTGGTTCTGTTGTGAACAACTTATTCAGGACATCCAAACCAGTCGACATTAGTGTCGGACTGATGATCCTATGAACTGGTTGTATGCCTACGTCCCCACGGTCGACCCACAAGGTGGTGTGGGTTGTATCCCACAACATGACTTACTTCGTAGATCCATGCGTGCCTTCAAGTATTTTTTTAGTTGAACAGGCATTTTGAGCACATGTGTAGATGTGCCAATTTGCATTCGCTTTTAATTGTAGGTTTTATTATTTCGCCCAAATCGGCTTTTTCCTGTTCTTGGCAAAATTTCATGAAGTTCATGCAATGAATAGCTTTCTTTTAAAAAACACACACACAAAAAAAAAAAAAAAAAAAACGGACTGGTTTGACTGGTTTACTTTACCTTGAATTGTGTCCCACACATCTACTGCATCAGCCCAGCTTATATGACTAGGCTACTCATCGATTTAATACCTACTTCTTTTAGTTCAAACTGTAAAAGATGCATTCTTCTACATCAGCAGTACTGTGACAT
>CM031621.1:9594438-9595641 GCA_018398815.1 Conus ventricosus
AGTGGCGGGTCAAGCGACTCTCTACCCTCTGTCCAGTCGAGAGGACAGCAGAGCAGATGCGGAAAAGAGATGACGTGATGTCCCTCCCCTACAGGCCGACTGTAGGAATGAAGGTACCGACCGTACCTTCGACGAAGTGGTGAAGAACCAGAACCGGAGCAGGCGCTCCCAGAGACATCTTCCGCTCGAGTCAAGAGAAAACCTGCCTAAACGATGGCAGCCAACATGCCACGCTACGTCACAGTGAGAATACCTCAAGCCTAAGAGGAATGATGCACGTGCGGCAGGTAAAAAGACAGGCGAGAGGCCGATAGAGACAGCCAGTTCAAGCGAAAGGTACCAGCCACCCGTGAACTTGCAGGATGAATTGCACGGGCAGTGGAATTAGAGAGAGAGAGAGAGAGAGAGAGGAGAGAGAGAGAGAGAGAGAGAGAGAGAGAGAGAGGAGAGGAGAGAGAGAGAGAGAGAGAAAGTAAACCCAACCTGAGCTGAACGACATTAACCCGTTGAGCGCCTTTAGTCAGTCAGCTGACGCGGAAATAAAAGTGCTTTCCATGTGCCTATGGGCAGTCCCCTGACGTCATGCATTTTTCTTGAGTTTTCATTCGTTACTATTTCTATCAACGGACTCAAATAGAGTTTGCGTAGAAAGCCTTATATGTCTGTAGTCTTAAAATAATATGTAAATGACCACACGTGAGGGGAAAGCCCATTTATTCTTATCACTGACTGGGTGACCAGCCAGCACTTCGTGTCTCGCTTGCAAACATGGCGGCGCAACCTGACAAGCCCAGCGACCAAGTCAACGTATTTACACAGCTGAGCAGGCTCTGCTGATGATTTTTGACAAACACAATAATCTTTTATTCAACGACTAACTCGAGCATGAAGGTGAGATGATGATAGTGGTGGAATTGCCGACCATATTCGTCAGTTATTGAGTAGGGCTCTGTGACCTCTCGGTGTGTGTTCAGCTGACAGCGTCAGTCGACCGAGCCAGCCAAGTATGTACTCTGCACTGCGTGCTGGTGTCCAGTGATGTGAAATCAGTGCGAGAGGGGATCGTGGCCTGCTCGCGGCGTGACACGGTGCAGACGAAAAGCTAGGGGAAGATGAGGAGTGAAAGAGAGGGTTGAAGTTGAGCAAGGGGGTGTGGTGGGGAGGGGGGGGGGGGCGTGGTCGTGGACTGGTCAGTCTGCATCG
>CM031621.1:9595741-9598241 GCA_018398815.1 Conus ventricosus
GGGGCTCCATCACCAACGCGACAATTCGCTGAAGTAAGGGGTACGTACTCATTAGCAACTGGAAATCGTACAGTGCCATCGATTAGAGTACGGTCTGGATTTGCCCTGTCAAATCCCCTTTCTCGACCAGCGTTGTTCGTACTACCCCGCATGAACAACCAGTGTCTCGTAACACTTTCACCTCTGCTGGCCAATCCACCCTCTTCCACTGGTAACGAACCACTCAGCCTAGTGCCCCCATCCCTGACACTGACTGCTGTCCAGTGCCAGCCATAGGCTGCACTCCACCCTCTTCAGACTGAATCCCTTTTGGTTCCACTGCAGGTCGTTTCCCTTGACGACCCTTATCCACCTCTTGCAAGGCTGCTGCCTTCTGGAACCTCATGCGACAGTCCCTCGCCACATGTCCCTTCTTGTGACAAATGAAACACCTAATGTCCCTTTGCCCTTCCTTCTGCCCACCACTGGGTTTGCAGACTTTGCAGAAAACTCTCCTAGTCCTCCTTGCACTCTTCTCACCTGTGCCTAGCACCTGTTCTCCTGCACCTTAGTGCCCAAACGTGCCTCTCGATACACCTCTGCGAACTTCAACAACTCTCCTGCTGTCTCTGGCTGTCTCTCTTTCAAATGTATAGTTAACTCAGGGCCGCAACCTGACAAAATCTGTTCCTTCATAACTAGCTCTTTCAATTCCACGAACTCCTTCTTCGTACCGCTCCAACTCTACCACTTCTCAAAATAGTGATCTAAACGTGCACCAAACTGAGTGTACGTCTCACCTGCTTGTAATTTAGCTGAACGAAATTTCTTCCTGAACCTCTCCTCTGTGAGGTCAAATCCTTTCATCAACGATTCCTTCACAGCGCCGAAATCAGACTGTTGTTCTGCTGTAACGCAGTGAAATCTGTAATGCCTTACCCGTCAGTAACGCTGACAAAATGACTGCCCACTCTTCTGGAGGCCAACCCTGACTGGTCGCAAACGTTTCGAAACGACTGATGTATGCATCAATCGAATCGGTTCCATCAGAGAATTTGGGCAACTTTGGTCGGGGGGCGTAACTGCGCACAGAGTCACTGGAAAGTGAACTATACCATCATCGGTGGTCTCCCTTTGTATTCTCACTTTCTCTAACTCTAATTGGACCTTTAGTCTTTCTGTTTCCTGCGTTTCCCTAGCTTTAATCCTTTCCGTTTCCTCGCTTCTTTATCATTGTTAGCCTGAATCCTTAATTTTTCTATTTCTTGCGCTTCTGCTGCGACACGGCGTCTTTCCGCGCGTTCATTCCCTTTCCATCTTTTGTTGGTTTTCAACAAATGCACGCAACTCATCTCCTGAGTAACCTAAATCACGAGCGACGCTCACAAGTTGTTCAATAGGGGTGTTCTTTTCTTCCGCCATTATATCTTTGTTTTTTTTTTTTGTTTTTTTTTTAACAAGATTTTATTACTACGACAGCCAAACTGGTGGTTACCGACACGAGTGACGTAATAGCACAATCCTATGAATGATAAATTAGCTTGGGACAACGTAGTTAGTTTTTTATAAGACGCCCAGCGCCTGACCCAACTATGAGAGCGAATTATAGGCAATCTGTGCGAAATAAGTACTCTGGGCTGAAATGCCAAGCCTAGTATTAACTATCTTGGAAGCAATGCCAAGCCTAGTATTTAACTATCTTGGGAACATACAGTAAGACAACCACTTGTGTTAGGATTACAATACTTGAATCCCACCCAGCTTCCTCTCTGAGAAGTTGAACAATTATAATAAATGGGCCAGAATATCCTGGCAGGCTCGCCAATAAATTGTCAACCTCGGGTGATGTCGATGGAGGAAGGACTAGCGCACAGCCCAAACACACTCACAGCTTGCTTACAATCTCATTCATATATCATGCATTCGTCACATCAAACCACTAGTAAAGTCTATAACTTTACTACACATGATCATAGAACGAAACATCAATGCATATGGAATCAAACAAAATAAAACATTCTCTCTTTCCTGAACTTCACAAAATCATTTATCTAAAACATCATTAACTAACCCGGGTATAGATAGATTTCTACTTTACCTGGCCAGGTGATCTTAACTATTCACGAATCACTGTCTTTCCTTTTCCTTTTTTTTTTTTCTTTTCACTGTCACTTTCACAACACGACACAACTGCTGGCACTGGTATTGGTCTGCTGGCACTGGCGTTGGTCTGTGGTTCTGCTTGACGAAGTGACGCTGCCAGGTATGAGGTCGAACCCCGGTTAATGATGGAACAGTGACTATCAACATCGATCTGTTCTCCTTTCTTCCTTCCTGCATTAACGCATTTCACTCTCTCTCTCTCTTCTAGTCTGCTCTATCAAATGGACATGGTTGCTTTTCTTTTCCTTTTTTCTTTTCTTTTTTCTCTTCATTAGTTAGCAACTCTTCTCTCCCCACATCTCTCTTTAGTCCTTCCTCTGCAGACTATCTCCTGCTAATCTCTCAACTTGGTTCTCTT
>CM031621.1:9608241-9610741 GCA_018398815.1 Conus ventricosus
GAAAAATGAAAGACAAGAAAGTGGAACATAAAGACAGACGTCAGAAAAGGAATGGAAAATGAAAGACGAGAAAGTGGAACATAAAGACAGACATCAGAAAAGGAATGGAAATGAAAGACAGAAAGGGAACATAAAAGACAGACATCAGAAAAGGAATGCAAAATGAAAGACAGAGAAAGTGGAACATAAAGACAGACATCAGAAAAGGAATGGAAAATGAAAGACAGAGAAAGTGGAACATAAAGACAGACATCAGAAAAGGAATGGAAAATGAAAGACAGAGAAGGTGGAACATAAAGACAGACATCAGAAAGGAATGGAAAAATGAAAGACAGAGAAAGTGGAACATAAAGACAGACATCAGAAAAGGAATGGAAAATGAAAGACAGAGAAAGTGGAACATAAAGACAGACGTCAGAAAAGGAATGGACGTTGCAATCTAACGACGGAAGAAAGCAAAACTACACACACAAAAAGAAGAGAAGAAAATTGAAGCTAAAATAAGAAAGAAAACCAGAAAGAAAACCAGAAAGAAAACCAGAAAGAAAGAAGAAAAGAGAAGAGGAAAAGCCACATGAAAGAAACAATCCACAAAACCAGAAGAAAAAAAATAAAACTTTGGCGAAACAGAGTTGTTAAACGACAGATAAAAAAAAAACCACAAACACACATTGAAAACAAATACACTGATCAGAGAGGAGTGAAAAGGGGGGATATTTAAGAACAAAGAACACACACACACACACACACACACACACACACACACACACACACACACACACACACACACACATACACGCACGCACACACGCACGCACGCACGCACGCACACGCACACACACACACACACACACACACACACACACACACTATTGCTCCTGCTGGCTGTTGTCGGAAAAGCGGGAGGGAGGGGTGATGGGGATGGGGTTGGGGGTTGGGGTGGAGGGGCCTTAACGATGTTCTCGTGTCAAGCCTTTACATATGGTTAGTAGGTAGTTCATAGCAAAAACAGAAACAAAAACAAAAACAAAAAAAGCGAAAAGAAAGGAAAGAAATAGTACAAAGAACAGAAAGAATGAATAAAGAAAAAAAAAAACGCCAAAAAAAAAAAAATCAAAACGAAAGACAAAAACTAAATGGAAGAAAAAAAAAAAAGAAGAGAAAAAGATAACGAGAACAAGGACAGAGGGAAAACAGGAAAAAGAAGGAAAGAATAGAAAAAGGAGAAAAGAAAGAAAGAAAGGAAAGAAAGAAAAAGAAAAAAGAAAGAAGAAAGAAAGAAAGGAAAGAAAAAGAAAAAGAAAAGAAAGAAAGAAAAGAAAGAAAAGAAAGAAAAGAAAAGAACGAAAGAAAAACAGAAAGGAAAGAAAAGTAAAGAATGAACGAAAGAAAGAAAGAAAGAAAGTAATAAAGAAAGCAAAAGACACTCAGAAAATGAAAGAGAAAAAGCCTGTGACCTACAAACCAGAGGTATGGGATGACAGGAACGAGAGACAGAACGAACAAAGATTTCAAAGAAGGCGGAAAAAAAAAAAACAACCAACGTTAGATTACTGGCGAATGTCAAGCAGGGTTATCAGCGAGATTGCAATGACGAGATTTCATTGATCATAGCTGAGAGATACAAATAGGGGGAAAATATAGAAAGGAGGGGAAAGGCGAGAAAGTTGGGGGGGGGGGGGGGGAGATATTCAACGCACACATAACGGCTACAGAATGTTAGAACCCAAAGAATGCCAAAACAGACAAATCCAACCCGTGGTAATCTGAACGGGAACGACAAACATGAAGGAGAATGAAAAGTATGCACATTATTGATGGCGACAAATGTAATTGTTGTATTAGAGAGAAAGACTCAATTAATCGTTACCGGTGGGAATGTGAGTTTACCTGTATTTTTTTCTGGAAAGACCTTGAAAGAGTTCTGAAAGTTAACTGTTCACACTGTGTAAGATTATCTCTTAATGAGGGGATTGTATTATTTGGTATGGATGAAAAAACAAAACAAAAAACAAACACCGACGATATGCCAGACCTGATGATTTTAATAGGAAAATATTTCATCTATAAATGTAGAATTTACAAAACAAAACCTACTCTAAACGTGTTTTTTTGGAGGAGCTGGACTCTACCCATAAAATGGAGAAATACATGTCCTTCATGGAGATGAATCATGCAACCGACCAAACAAAATGGTCACCTTATATTAAACTACTTGGGTACTAATGGTTATATCATGTATCGTATGTATGTATGTGCACGTAATTGTGTGTGTGTGTGTGGTGTGTGTGTGTGTGTGTGTGTGTGTGTGTGTGTGTGTGTGTGTGTGTGTGTCTGTTTACTCTCCTTTTTTTCTATTCAATGCTGTCCGCAACCTTGCTACACAAGATTAATGCCAGCAATTGGCACTTTTTTTGGTATGTGTGCCCGTATAAAAAAAAAATTAAAAGCAAATTCTTGATCGAAAACAAAAATGCATGCACATCTGTTTGCGTTAAAT
>CM031621.1:9623241-9624793 GCA_018398815.1 Conus ventricosus
GAGGAGGTAGACAGCGAACAGAACCAGTGGTCAGGGGTGGAGGGTGGAAGCATTAGGCCCCTGGAGGAGGTACACAGGGAACAGACCAGTGGTCAGGGGTGGCGGGTGGAAGCATGAACTCCCTGGAGGAGGTACACAGGAACAGACCAGTGGTCAGGGGTGGCGGGTGGAAGCATGAACTCCCTGGAGGAGGTACACAGGTACACAGGTACACACAGGTACACACAGGTACACAGGTACACAGTACAGCCCAAGTGACGGGGGAGTAGCGGGGACAAACAATGTTACAACAACACGTCCTTTGGTCTGCGAAAACCACTTCGATTCGTCAATGTGTCTGTAGGGCTGGGGGATGGGAAGGGGTGGGGCTGTTTGAACGAGGAAGGAGATTTAGTAGACAACGCGTACTCGCGCATGTGCGCGTGCTCTCACGCGCACGCACTTACCACGCATGCACGCACAACACAGCACGCTTATATATCAGACAGACAGACAGACAGACTGACACCCACACACACATACACACCCACCCACACGCACACCGGAATTGTACTCTCTCTCTCTCTCTCTCTCTTCTCTCTCTCTCACACACCACACAACACACACACACACACACACACAGACACACACACACACACACACACACACACACACACACACACACACACACACCTAGTCATGGATCAGACCACAGTGTTAAACTTTTCTCGCTCAGAACTCAAATCCCCCCCCCCCCCCCCCCCCCGCCCCCTCCCCGCTTCCCCCTCCCCCATTCCCCTCATCCCTTCCCCCCCCTCCCCCCTCCCCCCCCCCCCCCCCCCCCCCCCCCGCCTCACCAGCGTTCTGACAAAGACTCACAGAGGGGCTCCCAGCGTAAAAAACAACAACAACAAAAAAGCCACCGTCAAGTTATAGCCCCATGTCGTTAACAAGACCCCGAGTGGTTAAACAGGCAGATAACGGACAGAGAAGTATACGCTTACACAGACACAGAGTTGTAAATGGGAATCCCATTAAGATGAGTTGTGTATGTGTGTGTGTGTGTGTGTGTGTGTGTGTGTGTGTGTGTGTGTGTGTGTGGTGTGTGTGTGTGTGTGTTTTTCTCTCCTTTGAGAGGACCGCCTGGGAGCTATGTACCTTCACATCTGATCTTTATGATTGTGAGATACGTGAGATGACTAGGACTACACACACAGTGCTACTGCTAGGGGGGGGGGGGGGGGGGGGGGGGGGGGGGGGGTAGTGAATGAATGCCACCTTCACAACAACTGTTGTGAGTACCATGCCACCTGTCACTGCAAAAGAATGTATGTCGGTAGGTGTCTGTTTACAGGTGTGGATGTCTCCACAAAACACGCTCGCGCGCGCGCGCAACAACACATGCCACACGCACACACACACGCGCGCGCACACACACACATCCGCACACCACGCACACACACACACACAGACACACGCACACACACACACACACAGAGACCACACACGCCGGCCGCAGCACGCACGCACGCACGGACGCACACACGCACACACGCACGCACGCACCACCCGC
>CM031621.1:9625793-9630793 GCA_018398815.1 Conus ventricosus
TGAGGGGTTTACTTTCCTATATGGTTTGGTATATGAGTTTATTCCTATTGAGTTTGCGTTATAGTTTACTTTCCTATATGATTTTTGCTTTATATGAGTTTACTTTCCTTATGATTTGCGTATACGAGTTTAGTTTCCTATTAGAGTTTGGGGTATACGAGTTTACTTTCCTATATGAGTTTGCGTATTTGAGTTTACTTTCCTATATGAGTTTTGCGTATACGAGTTTACTTTCCTATATGAGTTTGCGTATACGAGTTTACTTTCCTATATGAGTTTGCGTATATGAGTTTACTTTCCTATATGAGTTTGCGTATACGAGTTTACTTTCCTATATGAGTTGCGTACATGAGTTTACTTTCCTATATGAGTTTGCGTATATGAGTTTACTTTCCTATATGAGTTTGCGTATATGAGTTTACTTTCCTATATGAGTTTGCGTATACGAGTTTACTTTCCTATATGAGTTTGCGTATATGAGTTTACTTTCCTATATGAGTTTGCGTATATGAGTTTACTTTCCTATATGAGTTTGCGTACACGAGTTTACTTTCCTATATGAGTTTGCGTATATGAGTTTACTTTCCTATATGAGTTTGCGTATATGAGTTTACTTTCCTATATGAGTTTGCGTATACGAGTTTACTTCCTATATGAGTTTGCGTATATGAGTTTACTTTCCTATATGAGTTTGCGTATATGAGTTTACTTTCCTATATGAGTTTGCGTATATGAGTTTACTTTCCTATATGAGTTTGCGTATATGAGTTTACTTTCCTTATGAGTTTGCGTATATGAGTTTACTTTCTATATGAGTTTGCGTATATGAGTTTACTTCCTACAGGCACACGATCTTCAAGTTTCCTGCACCCTATACGATTTATTTTTTCTGCACACGCACACGACCTGATCCTTTTCCTGCACACACACACACGCAAGATCTCATCAATTCCCCCGACCACGAACACGCCTGTTTAATTTTCCTGCACCAATACTCGATTTGATGATGTTTCTGTACACGTGCGCGATTTTACACTTTTATAACACACGTATACGATTTTTGTGAGTTTTCTACTAACAAAAAGAGATTGTTATGTGCAATTTGATGATGTTTCTGTGCACTTGCGCGATTTCATACTTTTATAACACACGTATACGATTTTGTGAGTTTTCTACAAACAAAATGATTTGTTATGTGCATGTTCACGGCATTCATACACACTCCAGACTTTCCTAAACATGTAAGCCATTTTCCAACATACACGACGTTTCCAGCACGTATATGATTTTCCAACACACGTACACGAATTTATGATTTGCTCATTCTCGTGTGTGATTTTCTTGATCATGTGCATTATTTTCTTGCATGCATACACGCCTTTCCAACAAACGCTCATACAGTATTTTCATAGATGGATCATTCATGATTTTCCCCTAAACTTATATGAAAGTTGTCAACCCATCATCTGGCAGTAAACTGAAAGACAGATGTGTGAAAGGTGAGAGAGAGAGAGAGAGAGAGAGAAGAGAGACGAGAGAGAGAGAGAGAGAGAGAGGAGAGAGAAGAGAGAGGGTGGGAGGGGGGGAGGGTGGGGGAGGGGGAGGGGGAGGAGGAGAGAGAGAGGGGAAAAGGAGGAGAGAGAAGAGAGAGGGGAAGGAAGGGAGAGAGAGGAAGTGAGAGAGAGGAGAGAGAGAGAGGGGGGAGGAGGGAGGAGAAAGGGAAGGGGGAGGGGAGGAGAAAGGAAGTGGAGGAGAGGGGAGAGAGAGAGAGAAAGATAGGAAACGGGAAGAGAAACCTGACACGGTTAGTAACAACAAACAGGTAGAAGCCAAGAAAACAGTTGTCTGCCGGAGCACGAACTAGAAGTGCAATGGAATGGCAACAATACGGTGTTCTTCGCGTGTTACATACCAGACTGGCAACAACAACAAAACCCAGTGTCTTGGTCTCCCTCAATACCAAACTGGCAACAAATGAAAGTGTGTTGAACACGTTACATACCAAACTGGCAACCACTGAAAGTGTCTTCCACCCATTACATACCAAACTCACAACAAATGAAAGTGTCTGAGCACGTTACATACCTTACTGGCAACGAAATGAAAGTGTCTCGAGTCGGTTACACACCAAAACGGACAACAAATTAAAGTGTTTGAGCCCGTTACAAACCAAACTGGCAACAAATACACATGTCCTTCGCCTTTTACATAGCAATATGGCAACGAATGATAATGTCTTGAGCCCTTTACATACCAAACTGGCAAAAGAAATGATAGTGTCTTGGTCCCCGTTACATACCAAACTGGCAACGAATGATAATGTCTTGGTTTCCGTTACATACCAAACTGGCAACGAATGATAATGTCTTGGTCCCCGTTACATACCAAACTGGCAACGAATGATAGTGTCTTGGTCCCCGTTACATACCAAACTGGCAACGAATGATAATGTCTTGGTCCCCGTTACATACCAGACTGGCAACGAATGATAATGTCTTGGGTCCCCGTTACTACCAGACTGGCAGCAAATGATAATGTCTTGGTCCCCGTTACATACCAAACTGGCAACGAATCAAAGTGTCTTGGTCTCCGTTACATACCAGACTGGCAACGAATGATAATGTCTTGGTCCCCGTTACATACCAAACTGGCAACGAATGATAATGTCTTGGTCCCCGTTACAAACCAGACTGGCAACGAATGATAACGTCTTGAGCCCGTTACATACCAAACTGGCAACAAATGAAGTGTCTTGAGCCCGTTACATACCAAGCTGGCAACGAATGATAATGTCTTGAGCCCGTTACATACCAAACTGGCAACAAATGAAAGTGTCCTGAGCCGTTACATACCAAACTGGCAACGAATTGAAAGTGTCTTGGTCCCCGTTACATACCAAACTGGCAACAAATGAAAGTGTCTTGAGCCCGTTACATACCAGACTGGCAACGAATGATAGTGTCTTGGTCCCCGTTACATACCAAACTGGCAACGAATGACAATGTCTTGAGCCCGTTACATACCAAAACTGGCAACGAGTGAAAGTACAATGAACAGCACCAGGCAACTTGATTGAAGGCGCCGCGCTGGCTGAAACTGGCTCCGTGACGAAGAGCACGTGCCATGCGCGCGGCGGTGGGATGAACGAGCATGCTACATCCGCAAAGGGATTGTGCATTGCTGTGACGTTTAGTTGACAGTCAGCTGTCAGCCTATGCGGCTCACATACGCGCTTACCAGCAAGACAGAAGGGGAGCGTATCGTTGTGCCGCCGTCCCGCTGTGCCGCCGTCCCCCTGTGCCGCGCAGGGGACCATCTCATTACTCCCCCGGCTCGTTACTCCGCCGGCTCGTTACTGCGCGTCTAACCCTAACCCTAACCGTAACCCTATCCCTAACCCTAACCCTATCCCTAACCCTAACCCTAACCCTAACCTATTGCGTCTAACCTAACCCTATCCCTAACCCTATCCTAACCTAACCCTTTATCCCTAACCCTAACCCTATCCCTAACCCTAACCCTAACCCTAACCCTATCCCTAACCCTAACCCTATGATTTGGTTTGCATTTGCACGAGCCCGCCTCTAAAGCGGCATAGCGGTCGGTCGGCGGCACAGCGGGTACCTCCCAGACAGAAGACGATCTATGTGTGCTTGTCCTCCTGCAGTTTGTTGGGCTCCTCCCCCCCCCCCCACCCATCCCACTCCCCCCCTCCCCTCCCCCCCCCCCCCCCCCCCCCCCTCAGATTCTCCCAAAAGTCATTCAGCTGCCATTACCACATTAAAAAAAGGGTTTTGGGAAAGAGACAGAGGGAAAAAAAAAACCGTGTATTCAAACCTAGTCTGGGGATCATTTTCTCCCCTTTTTATTTACCCATTTGATCTTAACGACCAACAACATCAAACCCATCTTGCCCCCAATTTTGACCAGATAAGGGTTATGTTCTTCTTCATTTTTCGTTGTCCTATGCGAAAAGACTGCCTCAAGAAGACCAAGAGGCCGAAACGCGTCGGTTTTTGGTTTTTGGGTTCGTTTTCTTTCATGTTTGGGGCGGATATATGACATAATTTTTCAAAGATTTTTTGATTTCCGCCTGCATTGCCTGGTAAACTCGAAAATCCCCGTCTCGGTAGACCCCGTCTCGAGATCCCCATCGGGGAGATCCCCATCCGATGATCCCCCCCCCCCCCCCCCCCCCCCCCCCCCCCCCCCCCCCCACTACATTGGACGAATTTCCTCCGGTAGACCCCCCCGTCTCGGAACCCCATCCGGTAATCTCCGTCCGAAGATCCCCCACTACATGTGGATGAATTTCCGTCCCCCTAGTCCCCGTCTCGATAACCCCCCATCTCGGTAGATCCCCATCTCGATAATCCCCGTCTCAGTAATCCACAAACAGTAAGGGGAACCCATCAATGGGAATCTCCGAGACGGGGATCTATCAAGAGGGGGATCCATCAGAGGGGGATCATCGAGATGGTGATCCTGAAGGGGGGGGATCTTCGAGAGGGGGATCATCGATCCCCCCTCCCCCCCCCCCCCCCCCCCTTTTTGTAACTGATTGCTCCATTTTTTTGAGGAAAAAACCATCGACATTATGCATTGCTTTGATGTTACTTTGAACGATAAATTCTCCCGCGAGCAGGGAGGTAAAAAAAAAAAGGGAAAGGGGGGGGGGGGGAAAGGGAAAGGGGGGGGGGGGGGGGGGGAGGGGGGGGGGGGGGGGGGTTAAGGGGGCGAAAAACTCGATTGTCTCCTCCTTTAAAAAACCACTCCCGCACTCACGCGCAAAACCAAAAAAGTGAACGGCAATGTGTCGGCGGAGCCCTTTGAAGGTGGGGAACAAAAAGGTTAACGCACTTGACTGTCCTTTCTCTCTCTTCTCTTTTCCTCCTCTTCCTCTCTCTCCACACACACAACCCACACACACATTGTCCCTTTCAGGCGCGGGGCGGGTTTGGAGGGGAACGCTCGGGAAGGCACTGCGAACTGTTATTTGG
>CM031621.1:9650042-9665042 GCA_018398815.1 Conus ventricosus
TTCAAGTCACCCCAAGTTCTTAATTAAGTTTTTAATTAATACTTCAAGTTCTTAATAAGTTCTTGATTAAGTTCTTGATTAAGTTGCCTCAAGATCATAAACTAGTCATCCTTTAAGTACAACCAAGTTTTTATTCAAGTTCTTTTTATTATCAAAAAATACAATCTTGTTTTTATCTTAAATAGCAGATGCCTAATATAGTACACACACGCCTCAAAAAAACGCGTCATCGTTGAGGATGTCTTGCTCAGCGTTTTCTGCATAGATTTTAATGAAGTTTTTACATCGAAGCAACGCATTGATTACAATTCTGGTCTATGGAAATGTCTTTTATAGACTCCATGTCTTTATTTATTGACTTTTCATTTTATATACGCCATGATCTATTTTTTATAAAAAAATTTAAAATATTATTGCATTATAAATGGATCAAAATGATCTTTTGTTATTGGCGGTTTTGGCGTGCAGTTGTCTTTTTCTGCATTTAATGGTTCAGATTTTTTTGATTGCTTTTGTTTCTGTTGCAATTGTGTATATATTTTATAGCCGCAATAACTGCCCCCAACAGCAGCAATGGCGCCAAAAATGGCAACAGTTTTAAGTTCAATATTCCATGAAGACTTTGGGGCCTTGTATCACATGGAGTTTTTATAGCTGGCATTGAATCAACTTGTTCTGGCGTTGGCGGTGTTATGTTTTCATGATGAGGTATATTCTGTAACATTAATTTTTTTTGTCTGTTCCACTCTGCTAATTTTTTTCCTGCTTCAACACGCCCAGGATTTTTACTGGTTACTTTCTCCACCTGATTCAATGTTTCTGATTCTGCTGATTTTCTGGCTTGGTTACTTTCTCACCTGATTCTGGTTCTGATGATTTTCCAGCTCGTTCATTTTGAAGGGAAACAAAATCTATATGATTAAAGTTATTAATCCATGATCGCTGGCGATAACATGTTCCAAATCTGTAGTATAGATCACATCTAGAGACTCTAATGACTTTGTTAAAACTGGATCTTGCGTTAAATCATACGTAAGATCTTGTTCAGAATCAATGGGAGCAAATCTACTGACTGTTTAGTGTACAACTAAGAACCGTTTGCCCCACACTTTCACCATTCTAGACCCCAGCTGCGCTTCATACCTGTTATGATACTTTAAAATGTCTTGCGGCGACATCTGTTGAATCTGTTCTATGCTGAATTCAGTTCCGAGGAACTGTTTTGTTTTTCCACATGCTGCCAAAGAATACAGCCTTTCCTTTTTGGGCATAATAGCTTGATCTCAACTGGTCATTTAAGTTCGGAAGGGTTTAGGCTGCTTGTGTGTAGGAGATCATGCTGTTCATGTTTTTTTTAAATTTATAATTATTTTTTTTAAAAAAAATGGCCCCGAAAAAACATTGCCAACCCCCCCCCCCCCCCCTTTGTATCCCATTTGCTGTTTTGGAGGCCAAAGTGTAGGATACTAAGCTCGTAAAAGTTGTTAAAAATTTTAAACCAGAGTCTTGGCAAACTAGACTTTGGGATTCGAAAAAGCTGATTGCTTCATTGAGCTTGGGTTGCTCAAAAGTTTTCTTTAAGCAAGGAAAAATTTCCAGAAAATTTAAAAAATTGTAAGAAAAAAATCATTTATAAAAAATGGTTCATCGAAATAATGATAGGCGGCGTGGGGTGTGCGTTGTTTTTACGGAAGTAATTTCGCTTTTTAAAAAACTGGGGGGTGACGGCGAGAAAAAAGAATAACAAAGCTATGGAGGAATAGCAGCTCCCAAAAGAGCTTATGAAAAGCAGGACTTGGCAGTTAGATTTTTTAAATGAAACACTGAAAGACAGGGGATGCAGCTTAACATTTAAAATGTTGCCCAACAATAAAAAAAATATTTTGAAAGCAAACCCGGTTCAGACATTGCCCCCCCAAAAATTTCAGGGGACTTTTATAAACCCATCAGAAAAACAAAAGATGCAAAAAAATGGGGTTTTATTGTCGGGTTTTATGACCGTTTGTTTTTTGTTGCGCAATTTTGGGCTGAAAAAAAATGAAAAAATTATTATTCCCCCAAAAGGTATTAAAAGGGTACCAGCAATAAAAAGCAAACCCAAGGGGCGGGGGTCAGTGAACAAACAGCAAAAGGAATGGTTTTTAAAACAAGCAATTTGGAAAATTTTTTTTTCCTCCCCCTGGAAAAATACAGAGCCCGCACTTTTGTGAATAAAATACCGAACAAACCCCCATAAAATGGATCTTCTATTTTTCCCCTCTGTGGATTAGACGAAAAAGATTTAAGTCGCACTTACAGTTTTGACATAGCTTCAAGATAAAAAGATGCGGAACCTTACACAAAGAGTGCTTCTGCTGTTGTGTTGCTAAAAAACTGATTACCAAGAGGCCCCCTTACTTACCCTCGCATGATTCAAGTTGATGAGGGAAAAAGAATTTAAAGGGGGCCAAGGAATCAATTTTTGTTAAAACCAGAGTTAATTAAAAGAGGCTTCGGGAGTTCACAGATACGGCTTTTGTTGAAAATTTTAACAAAATTTAGCGAAAGATTTTTTCCCCTACCAGTATCACAGGAGCTGTTTGACAATTTCGCAACACGAATGGGTTAGAAGACTCCCCTCTTTTTGCGCGCAATAAATAATAAAAGATTTAAAGGTAAAAAACCGACAAGAAATCAAAATAAAAAAAATAAATGTTGTTAAAGGAAAAGGTCTTATCCGGCAAATATTCCCGTTTGGTTTGAAAGAAGGTACCTTTTTTTCCCGGGGGGAAGCAAAAGGGGACACCGCTCGGGGAAACCCGATCCAGTTTGGAGTGTTGAAAAAGTAAAAATAAAAAGAATTGTAAAAAATAAATCCCCCCGTGTATTTTTTACGAGAACAAACAACAACAAAACAACCAGCTCCTCAAAGATCTTTTTAAAGGGAAAAAACTGCAGATAATCCCCCCCGGGCACGTTCCGCTTTAATTAATTTAGGTTTCTCCAGTGCCAATTGATATAAAAAACCCGGATTAACAAACCCCCGTTTTGTTTTGTTCTATCAAAACGACTTCTTTGTTACAACTGTTGTGTTGTTCATGTAGATTAGATCGCAGTTTTACGTTGTCATGATGAAAGTTTATTGCCAAAAATGTTTTTTGTAGTTGTCATGTGATTTTTTGATGCCCCCCTGCGAGATATTCCCTTTGTTTCTTAATGATTTTTCCGGCCGAAAAACTGTACATTTTTCCCTTTAAAACCCCAAAAACTCCTTGATCCCCTTTCCCAAAATTTATTTCATCTTTTTCCCAAAAAACCTTCTTTTTTGTAATTGAATGTAAAGGCGGTTTTTAGGAAAATGGACGTGTCTTTCCCCCTGATCCCTTTAGCCATTGGGTTTCCTGTCTTTATAGATGTCTTCAGTAGGGATATTTAAAACAAAACTTCTGTATCGTGTAAAGTATTGGATCGGGATGGGGTTAAAGTAGTCAAAAAAAACTCTAACTCAAAAGCTTTGTAATTCAAAAACGAAAACCCAAAATAAATACGGGTTTTGTCTAATTGCTTTCTTTTTTTCTCATTATGCCAAAAAAGCTGGTCAAAAATCTTCAAAAGTCCTGTAATTAGGTTTTGAAGTCTTTTAATTGCTTCGTTCTCTCTGGTGACCAATTAACATCTTTGCGTTGTGGGATTTTCCATGTCTTTCCGAAACAGCTGTTGTCATCAGCTTAAAAAAGTCTTTTTTGAAGCATCTGGGTTTTAGTTCTAAGATCGTTTTTCATGATGTATGGTTTCATAATGTTTTGATCAAAGCTTTCTGAAGGCTGTCAACTTAAACCATGTCTTAAATAAAAATTGTGAAGTCTGTAATGCGAAAAAATTTTTTTTGCCTCGGATTGGGCACAAGTTTGGCGGCTCTTTGGGTTTCATCTTTAGACTTTCTGTGCTAAGGGGTGTCATTTTTTCATGGAGTTCATGAGGATTTCTAAGTAACTCTGAATAAAACCACGCTGTTGTGGGGCGAAAATCCCCAAACATTTTAAAGCCTTTTGAATATTTTTCGGATCGCCCCCTGTGTCTTTTTAAAAAGTTGCGTAATGGAAGGATTGCGCCATACCCCCATCCATCAGTTGTTTGCATCAAAATAATGAGTGTTGCCCTTTTTATCGGATCTAAGATCCAAGTTTTGTTGTTTGCTTTACAGTAATGATCGAGCCTATAATTCCCCCGAAACCCCGTTTTCAATATCGAAGATTGGTAAATCTGACAAAAAATCAATTTTGTACTCAGTAAACTTTAAAAAGCGTCCCAAAATCACCCCGGGGAGAAATTTAATGCGCAGGTCTGGCTATAAGTTTCCGGGTCTTTCTAAAATTTTTAAAAGACGTCCCCAAAAAAAAATAATCTGCCTTAAATAGGGTCATGATGTCTCCCATCGTTTTACAATTAAACTTTCCAAGATCTTGAGCATTGGTAATCGGGTCGCTGAGTCCTTTCTCTAAGACTGAAAAGAAGGCCTTTAGGGGGAAAGGGTATTTCGTAAAACCCTTTTCCCCAAATGTTTCATGTCTCATAAGGGTAAAGCCCTTTCTAACGAGGTTGGGGTAAAAAATTTTTTTCCCTTTATTGGGCCGGACTTTAAGGACATGTAGTCCCTCTAATGACCCCTCATGTGTGCATAGAGTCATAAAAAGAAGTTTTTAGATTAAAAGCAATTACTTTTCTGATGCTGTGAATGATGCTACCCTGAAGGCGTGTTCGCTTGCAATATAAGATGAGAGTCGTAACCTCGCAATTTTTGAAAAAAGAGGGGCCTTCCATTTTTGGTTAAAATTTTTGTTGAAGATTGCATTTGTTTGCGCAGCCTTGAACTTTCCGCTAAATGGTCATGGTCTCTTACTGTTGGTTCGCTGCGTTGATGGAGGCCAAACACAAATCCAACAGTGAGTGGTGAGGATACTGTTGTTGGTCTTCAGGGTCATCATGATTTCGTAATTCAGATTTTTAGAACAGTCATTGCGACTTGCTGATGCGTTTTAAGAATGTTTCTGCGTTTGGTCCTTATATATTTGGTTCTGAATAAACGCCACCCGACCTAAAAAAATGAGGCAAATGAAAAAAATCTTTTTCTCATTAAGCTTTTTTTTCGAAGTTTTTGTGGTGGGGCCCCTTCATAGGAAATAAGCACTCGAGTCTGGTAAATACGTATGGGAATGTTTGCAGTTTTTTCAGTTCTTAAACTAACTTTAGACCCGGGTGGGGGCGTAATTGTTCTGTATTACGTCAACTGGGCCATAAAATTGTTTTATGTTCGCTTGCGGCTTGAACAGTGGATTTTGTTAAACTTTTCTGCAGAATTTTGTTTGCCCCATTTTTAAAGTAGCTGCATTGTTTATCATTGTTCTATCAATGTGTAATTGGCAGCCCCGCTGGTGAAAACTTGTAGAAGTCAACAGTTTTTTTGTTGGTCGAAAATTTTGTTGGACTGTTCTTGGACACTTTAATCGGCGGGAATTTGTTTCCTCATCCCATGTGTAGATTTTTGACAGTTTTGGGTTTTGTTTTGCCTTAAAATGATAAATTTGGGTCTACACTAACAGGAAAGGTTATTCCATTGAAGTTAGATTTTTGGGTGTATTGCCGATAGTTAGTCACTTCTCTGGGCGTGGCACGGAATGGGGCCCCTTGCAAGAACGCCCCACATGAAACATTTGTTGTCTGAATTTTTTATTTTTTAAAAATGCTCTTTTTTAAAACCCAAACTCCCGATACTGTAACTTGCCTAAACGGTGCAACTTAGCCTTTTTTAAATCAAATCTCTAAGACTTCGCCTTAAACCAACCAGGCTTCATTTTAGCTTCTTCGCGGCAGCGTCAAATGGAAAGCATTGTCTCCCCAACCGGGTTTTAAATTTCGTTATGAGAAGAATAGTTGCTTTTTTGTGAGACCCAGCTTCTAGATTTTTTCATTTATTGTTTTAGTCGATTAAACAGCAAAACATTACTTTAACTGGCGGGTCATTGTTATTCTTGGAACTGAGAATTGCTGAACAACGCTTCCCTGTACGTTTGTTGGGTCAATGACTTCAAAATAAATATCTTTAGTGCTTTGCCCAAACGCTCTTTCTCGGCTTTCCCTTCAAAAAAATTCGTCTTGCCCTTTTCTATATTTACCCATGCTGTCTTTTTTTCTAAAAAAAAATATTTTTTTAAAATTAAAAAAAAAAAAATTTTTCAAAAACCAATTCGACGGTCTTTTTGTGTTTGGACTATAAACTAAAGTAAAAACCCCCTTTGGCGTTGTTATGTGAGTGTTTAAAACAGAGTTTAATTTTCTTTTATTTTTTTTAAGCATTCTTTTTTTTTGCTCGGGGTTGGCTTTTGAGAAAAACTTGCCCTCGCCTTTCTTTGAAGATCAAACTTTTGTCTTTTGTAGTCATCAAAATCCCCCTGTAAAGATTAAATTTTTATCCGTATGTTTGAGTAAACAAGCGCTTTTTTATTGTCGTTTAAACGAACAAATTTTAGCTGTTATTAGTTGAACCATAGCTGTGTGCTTTTGGAGATTTTTTTTTTTTGCTAGCGCCCCTCAGCTAATGAAAAAAGGCCCCGGAGCAAAAGGGACAAACCTCCTAGAGGTAAAGGGGGCGGGTGCGCTATGCCGTTGCAAAGAGCCCAAACCCCTCGTTCCTGTGATAGAGCATTATGTCGATGCTCCAGTATTAACATGTCAGCTTAAAAGGGGAAAGAAAACCCTTCTTTTGGTTTTGCTGTATTTAAAAGGGCCCTGTCTGTACTTGGATTGTGTAATTTTGGGTTAATCTAAAGGTTTTTATGTTGGGGTTTCACTATTCTTTTTTTGCGGCGTGTAGGCATTTTGGGAAAAACCTGAACAGCATGTTTTATAAATAAAAAAAATTTAGTATTGTATATTTTTAACTGTTTTTTTCAAATTCAGCTGGCTTTTAAAATAAAAAAAAAAAGTAATTAAGGGTTTATAGTTCTTTTCTTTATAAATTTGAATTTTTATTAGCTTCACTTTCTCCGCTTAAATGAAACGTTTATCCTTTTTGCCCTTTTGGTAATCCATAAACCGTATTTTGTTTTAAAACATCAAGCCAACATTGTGAAGATGAAAAATTCTTTAGCCCAACAGTTGCTGTTAATTTCCCCCCCACCCAAACAATTTTCTTATTTCGTCAAAATGATGATGGTCAAGCCCGCTAGTAGATTTGTTGGTACCATAAATTGACATTGCACTTTCGCTATTTTAGGATTAAAAAATTTTCACTTCCTTTTTTGAACGGTTTTCTCTTCGCACACAATAAAATCCTTTAAGCGTTTGCTGGGGGCACTAAAACTAAATTCCTATGTGTTGCCCGGCTTCTGGATATGTTGTATGATGAATCACTTTTTCGAAATATATTGCTAATTTTGACTGATATTGTTGTTCAATCAGCCTTGCTAATTGGGTTGCTAAAACGTCAAACCTAACGGATGTCAGAATTTTGTACTTTGCTTGGTGTTGATGATCTGTAACGGTTTGTATTTTTTAAAAATTGTTCATATGACAAACTGTCTTTAATGCTCCTTAAAGTATGGGCATGCGCTTTTAACAACTCAAAACTAAGGAATGGAAAAGCGATTTCCAACGCAAAAAATTTCAGCGTGCTTTTTTTTGTCTTTAAAATCTGCGGGGTCTATTCTGTGTTTTTTTCCATCTCATTTTCAAATTTCCCTTGAAAAGCAAAATCAGCCCTTTCTTCTCGGTTGCCCTAGTCGAAAGGTAAAAATATGTTGCATTGGTAAAGAAAAATTTCTTGCCCCCCCAAAATTTTATAGAATTTTTTAAAAATTGCCCGCCCGATTCTGTAAAAATGTTTTGTTTGGGTCTGTTTTGAACGAGCGCTTTTTTGAAGTAAGCGCGCAGAGCTGGCACAAACACGTCATTTGCTCTGGTTGGAAATTTTTCAGTAAGAATTTGATCTGATCAATGTGATGGATTATTTGGCAGTAAAAGTCCCCTTTTTCCCTTCACGCCAAAAAGGGTTTTTTTTTATTTCTTGCGGGTCAAGAATGAGCATGTGTTGTGGGCATTTTTATAAAGCAAAATAAAAAAAAATTATTTAAAACATGGCGGAATTTAAGAGAAGAAGATTTGTGTTTTTGACGGGAGCGACATGGTGAAATGATCCTTTAACCGCACCCAACGCTCTCATGCAGCGTGAATTTGAAAGTCGGTGGAGCATTTTCAAAAGTTTTGGGCAAAAAAACCTCCGAATTTATAGACCCAAATGATTTTTTAATTAAAAAATGGTATTTTTGTAAAAAAAAATCAAGGGGAACGTCGGTTACAACTAAACCCCCACCCATAAATTTTTTTGCGTGGGTTCAATAGAAAAAGACTCATGGAAAGATAAATCGCCTTGCATTTTGACCCAAAATTAAGGGGGAGGCAGTTTTTAAAAATTCAAAACACACTAAAGAAAAATCCCGACAGTAACCAAATGCAAAAATGGAATTAAAAAATTAAATCAATCAGAGGCGAATTAATAAATACAAAAAGAAACAGAAACCCGTTTTTTTGAAGAAACAGCGTTAAAAACAATTAAAGATTCCCATTGCCCATGGGAATTTTTAGCCCTTTATGTACTTTTAAGAACATCAGAGGCGAATTTAAAAAAAAATTTAGCAAAAATAGGTGAATGTGGGCATTTTAAAAAGAAAAAAGAAAAATCGTTTTAGGTGATGCGCCAACTTAGGGCCGTATTAAAGAAAGAAAAACCCAAAGACTAAAAGATCTTCGAGGATCGCAAGACTGAAGTGACAACTACTAACCGAGGGGCCCCATTACGAAATCAAATGAATAGAAAAAGAGAAAAAATATCGGAAAATTTTTTTTGAAGACACAACGCTGCAGACGTAAGAAAATTTTAAGGGAGGGAGTCACATAAAATTTTTTAACCCAATTTCAAAAAGGACATTGGGTTGGCTATTACAGGGGCCCCCCCAGGGCCAAATCCCGTGCCTCCGCCGCCTTCTCCCCATAAACGGGGGAAAAAAAAACGCTTTTCCTTTCGATTTATTAAAAAATTGCTGGAAAAACTTAGACTTTTGCAGTATATTGGGGGGTTTTGTCAGTGGCTTTTGTCTTGCAAGCAAAGTAGTTGGGTTTATGGCCCAGCACTTATGGACATTAGTTCTCGTAATAGTTGGGTTTTTTTTTTATAAGATAAAGCCAAATAACTAGGCCAGTTTAAACAAGAAAAAGCGCTGTCTTTTCATATTCATGGTCATCGCGAACAGAGTCCGCGAGCTTTGTGAGCTTCATGACTTTTGGGGGTTTTTGGGCTTCGGGGATTGGAGACTTAATCTTGGGTGTTTTTTTATTGTTTGTAAAATTACTGGGGGAGAAATTTTGTGTTTTTCCAAAATTTGTTATTGCCTGTTAAAAATTTCATTTTTATAGTTTATATTTACCTATCTGGATTGAGGTCAGAAGGCAGCATGTATTTTTTCCAGTGCCAAAAGCAAATTTCTTTTGATCTTTCGTATTGTAAAACTGTTGGTCTTTGAATGCTTGAAGGGAAAAAAACTGTGAATTAAGGCGTCCCCTTAAAATTTTTAAGTATTGTTTTTTGGCGTCAAAGCCAGTAAAGGAAACAGTTTGCTCGATTTTGCCTGTGCTTGCGAACCAGCAAACACAACGTAAGTACGAATAGAGTGTTTATTCGTTCTATCCCCCTTGTTGGCCCCAGAAGGTCTAGATAAATGTTGCCCATGCTGTTTTATGCTCTTTCTGTAGGACCAGGCGGGAAACGTTTTGCTGAAAAAAAAGTTTTGAAAGGAGGTGCGTCATAGTTATATTTCTGTGCGTTGCCCGAAAATAAAATCGCCCAGGCATGATTATGATCCAATTTTTCTAAAGTCTGTTTGATGTTATATTGAAAACGTTACAAATCCTTTAAAAGCCCTTATGTCTATTCTGTTGCTAAAATGGATTAAATGGTTTGTATTTGGTAAAAGGCGCTTGCAGTTCAGCAAATAGTTAAAGGGGTAAAAAAAATGAAATCTGTACATGACCCCACCAAAGGTCATGGTGTTTAAAGATCGCATACGCCACTCCCCAAACCCCGTGTGCGCAAAAAAAGCAAAGTTTTATGGTTCTGATTAAAAATGCTGGAGACTAAAACCCGCTTTCTGATGTTGGGGTTTTTTAGGAGGGGTTTAAAATGTTTTTAATGGGTCTCCCTTTTTTGAAAAAAGGCGTTGGGGGCCCGCTGTGGTTCAGTTGCTATTTTTTAGATTGTGTGGGGCCCCAAAAAGATATTTTGCGCCAGTTTTTGAATGATCATTTTTTTTTGTTTAAAAAAATGTTTGTAACAAAAACAAAGGGGCCGCTTCGTTTTTTGAACATGCTTTGTAACAATTGCGAAAGCAGAAGGTTGCGCTCTGAAATATTTCAAGTCGTATGGTTTAATTTAAAAGATCCCAAAAGGAATAAAAAGATTAAAAAATTTAATAATAGAGGCCCCAAATTTGTTAGCCCGTTAAACCATACCTGATGGTTATTACGGGTTTTGTCACTAAAAAAAGCAATGAGTAATTCAACATTACTCTCAAATTAACAATGCAATTTTTAAAAATGTTAACATTCAAAACTGAAGAAGCAAGTTACCTTTTTAGTATGAGTAGCTAAAAAGTTGGGTTTGAGCTAACAATAATGTTTTGGGTTTCACCAGAGAAAAAATACTTTTGAGGGGGGAAAGTCCCCCTCAATTTTGCATTTTTTTCATTACTTTGTTATTTGAGAGTAAACATGATGAAAATTATTGATGGGGGCCTCAATGTTTTTAAAGGGTCTTTCCCTCAGGGGGAAAGTGCATATTTCGATTATGAAATTATACAATTCCCCAATTTAATTTTTAAAAGATTAGTTTTGGGAGGGTCGGTCTTTTATATAAAAATCAAGACAAACGGGGGGAAAGTCGTTTAAAAAGTGTAACCCGCACTTTTTGGAAATAAATAATAAGTTGTCCCAAAAAATTCGCGTGGGCCGAAAAACGGAGTTACATTAGGCCTGTTTAAAGGGGTATAAAACCCTTTGAATTAAAAAACTTGCAGATGTTTCGGACTTGAACAAAATGGTGAGAAGGCGCTTTGTATGGTTTTGGTACCTAAGATGGTGATTAAACGAAAGGGTTGGAAGCCAAAAAAAATTTTTAAAATAGAAAAAAACTGCGCAAACTGAGGCAAATAATGTTGGCAGTATGAATATAAAAAATTTCGAAAAAAAGACCTCAAATGGCACTTAGAACCATATTTTGAATGGGAAAAAAAATTTGAATTTAAGCCCATTTTCAAATTTTTGCCCTCAAAAAAAAATTTCAGAAAAGCTTAACTTGGCCCCTTTTCATGTAAGTCTTAGCCGTGACAATGTCGGAAGAGATTGAAATAAAGCCCTTGGGGAATAAAAGTACATCCTCCCAGAAGGAAACGGTTTAAAAAAAGTTCTACAAAATTACAATTATTCACAAAAGTTAGGAGATGGTTCACATTTAAAATTTGAAAAATTTTTGTCTTAAAAAATAAAGGGGAGGGATGGGGTTGTGGGCGTTGTGAGTCCCTTTTTAAAGGGAAATTTTAATTAGTGGCAAAAACTTGCGTTGACAGTTTAAGTTATGTTGTCATTCTTCACAATGGCGAGGATATTGGTCAAACAACAAACAAAAATCAATTTAGTTAAAAAGAACAATTTCAAACTGAATTGGGTTTCTTAACATTTTTGACCTTATAGGGTTTTTTTTGAACAAGTTTTGACAGAGAGCTGTAAAAACAATAACTGGGTTAGAAAATTTATTTTAAAATATGGAGCAGTTAAACTTTTGCAAAAAACCCCCATTTTTCATTAATTTGTGGGCAAACTGGTTGGGAAAAAAAAATTTATCCTCAAACCCTTTTCAAAAAGTTTATCGTTTAATTTGATATATTTTGATTTTCTGCCCCCAAAACTTTAAAAGGAAAAGAAATTTTTGATAGAAGGTTTTTGGAAAATGATGAAATTTTTTGTTAATCCCAGCAATAATGAGTGGTGTTTTGAACAGTTTTTTGGGCTTTTGAAGGAACGCAACACTATTTATTTAGATGACTGTTCGGCAGAAAGAGACAAGTTAAAAAAGAAAAACTTTTTCAAAACTGGCTTTCAGCGGAAGACATGCTGGGATAAATGTGTGGGTTTTATGCGAAAAATAACTCGGTTTTTAAAAAATTTAGAGAACAGTTTTAAGATGTAGTTCTATTTCCAGAAAAACAAGACTCTTTTAGAAAGTTTGCGTGAAAAAAATGTTTTTGAAAAAAGACCGGAAAAAAAATAGGATTTAAAAAAAAAATGAAAACTGAAAAAATTTAGTAAATTAGATTTAAAACGGATAAAACCCCACCAGTATGTTTGTTTGTAGTAATCGTTATTTTTTGGCTTTTAAGTTTCTTGTCAGAGAAGGGGAAAAAACCCTCTGGGTTACTTTCCCCGAAATGGGGGGGGCGGAAATGGCCCCGGGTGGGATTTCCCGTTTTCTCTTTCCGCTTAAAAAAAAAAAAAGTCCCATTCATTTGGTAAAAAAAACGATAATATTTTCCGCCGAACTCGTTGCTATTTATGGCTTTACTTAGGATTTCCTTGAACATTTTTTAATTTATTCTGCGTCGATTTCAGTCCGTATGTTGTTTGTTTTTTGATTTCAAGAAAAAAACCAAAAAGATCAAAGAAAACAATCAAATGTTACATTTTAGTTTAAAGGGAACCAATTACCTTTTGCTGGGTTCCTTCCCGTTGGATTATATTCAAACGATTGTGCTGATAGAGCCCCCAAAAAAAGGTGCAAGGCAAGACAGGGGATCAATAGAATAAAATCCATTATCTTACGAAGGGTGTCTTTTTTAGAGCAAGCTCGTGGGAAAAAAGTTTCAAAATCTCTCCAAGGAAGGAGAAATTCTTGTTTTATGAATTCGGTTTGTTTAAAAAAACAAAATAGCTGTGAATTATAGCAACAGTTTCCAATTTAGACACATTACTTCGCTCTTTTAGGTAAAGCTTAATGCCTTCAAAAAAAAAATTAGCAAGAAAAGTTAAATGTCTGTGTGGTGAAACAAAAATTTTAAACCCAAAACATTCTTCTGGAATGCCAGAGATTTAGACCCATTTTAAAGGTATTTTGAAAGTTTTCTTTCCCCGTATTCTTGAGAATTTTAGTTTGTTTTTTGATTTTGCGAAGTGTTTACTACGCAGTCCCGTGGGACATTTGTTATGTTTGGTTATGATTCAAAAGTTTTTTTAAAATTGGCTTTCCATACCCTTTTTTTTTT
Organism: Conus ventricosus; assembly: GCA_018398815.1. Lineage (NCBI taxonomy): Eukaryota > Metazoa > Mollusca > Gastropoda > Neogastropoda > Conidae > Conus > Conus ventricosus. The sequence continues at coordinate 9,663,383 of CM031621.1, forward strand.
TTTTTTTTTTTTTTTTTAATTGCAAAGTTGTAAAGATGCTTTTTTTTGTTTTGTTTTTTTTTTTTTTTGTTATGTTGCAAGAGACCCACCACCTCCTCATCACCCCCTTCCAAATTCCCTTTTTTTCGTCTAATATACTTAATGTGGAAAGACGTTAAATTGAAGACAACAACAAAAAACACCACACTACACCACCACGCACGCCCAAACCCCCCACCCCCCCACACCACACACACAACACACCACACCACACCAAAACAACCGCACACTGCCACAAAAAGGGATTTTTAAACAAGGCAAGCTTTAGAAAAAGCTGAAAAAGAAAAATTTTTATTTTTTCTTTTTTTGTTCATTTATTTTGTTGTTTTTGTTGTTTTTTCTTTTTTTTTTAAAAAAAAAAAGCTTTTAAGGGGAGGGTGAGAGGTGTGGCGGACGGAAGCGGGGAGCGGGTCCCCCTTTTGTGCTGCAGCAATGTCTATAAAGATTCTTTCCCCCCTTCACTTTCCCCCGCATTGAGCTTCGCTGGTCGGAAGAACCTGACTGTGTGTCATCAGCAGAAGAGCAGAGACCCCTGGATGGAACACAAACGTCAAGAAGTTCCCAAAGACATGGGGAGAGGGGGGGGGGGGGGGGGGGGGGTTGGGTTCCAGTAATGACGTGAAAGCAAAGACACGAGGCCTCGTACTTTGGTCACCTGAACCTTTTTTTTTTTTCTTTTTTTTTTTTAGCTGTCCCATCTTCTGTGCCACCTCAGAGGCAGTGCACCCACGCCGCTCATTCCGACACCCCGTCCACAGCCACAGCCCGGCCCCATCCCGCCGTAGCCCCGTCACCGGCAATCCACAGGGAGCAGCCAATGTCAAGTTGGGTTTTTTTGTGTTTTTTTTTTTTTGTTTTTTTGTTTTTGCTTTTTGTTCTGATTGTCTCTTTTCTTCTTTTTCGTTTCCTTTTTTTTTTTTTTTTTTTTTTTTGGGGGGGGGGGGGGGGTCTCTTTTCTTTTCCTCTTTTTTGTTACAACACCTAAACGCCTACTATCTATCATGCTTACACACAAACGCCCGCTTACGCGCGCGTTCCACACTTTCATTCATGCCCAGTTCCAAGAGTTGTTGATTTTTCTATCGTTGGACAATGCTTCTTTCTCATTTCATGTATACTATGGTACAATGATGTCTGTTGGACAATGCTTCTTTCTCATTTCATGTATACTATGGTACAATGATGTCTGTTGGACAATGCTTCTTTCTCATTTCATGTATACTATGGTACAATGATGTCTGCTGGACAATGCTTCTTTCTCATTTCATGTATACTATGGTACAATGATGTCTGTTGGACAATGCTTCTTTCTCATTTCATGTACACTATGGTACAATGATGTCTGTTGGACAATGCTTCTTTCTCATTTCATGTACACTATGGTACAATGATGTCTGTTGGACAATGCTTCTTTCTCATTTCATGTACACTATGGTACAATGATGTCTGTTGGACAATGCTTCTTTCTCATTTCATGTATACTATGGTACAATGATGTCTGTTGGACAGTGCTTCTTTCTCATTTCATGTACACTATGGTACAATGATGTCTGGGTTCTTCAGTGCACTTAGTGTATGTTGTATTGAGTTCGCTTGCTTGGTTCTTTCATTCTCACTTAAT
>CM031621.1:9667542-9686421 GCA_018398815.1 Conus ventricosus
CTTGGAGTCAATGCGCAAGATAAGCAGCAAATTCAACAAATTCGAACCCCTCTGTGAAGCGTGGCTTTTTTTTTCCTTCTTTTTTTTCCAGGCAGGCCTGCTTTTCACTCCAAAAGGTCATTATCATCTCGGATGTCTAAATCAGTTCCACTTCGTTGCAGCCTACATGCGTCGCATTTGTCCGCAACCTTCATAGTAGTACAAAACCGGTATACAGAATTTTTTTTTAATTTTTTTTTTTTTTTAATGCGCTCGTGCACGAATCAGCACCGAGTGTTCGATGTTTGCGTGGGAAACAGGCTGCTCGATCATGTGCTGTCGACACCTTTTGTTCGGTATTCACGTGCCGAGTGTTTTGGTTGTGGCCTCCACATTTATATGTCAAGACTACGTAGAGGTTGATGGGGGGGGGGGGGGGGGGGGGGGTTGTTTTGAACGTGTGTGTGTGCGTGCGTGCGTGTGTGGGTGTGTGCGTGCGTGCCTGCGCGCGCGTGTGTGAGTGTATGTGTGTAAAGCGTCCGATCTTTACCAAAAGCTCACTATAGGACAACGTCGTTGCCTCGTGTGACGTCTGAGTTACCTTTGCTTCGATTTCTCTTTCTTACGCGCTCCTGTGTGTCACGTTTGGTGAAGATTGAATCCACGAGTTTTCTCCGCTGCCTCCACCCTGTGTGTGTGTGTGAAGGAGGCATGGGTAGTTAAAACAGTTTTTGTTTTTTGTTTTTAAATATTTCCATCGTTTCAGGGAGCTGATTTTAAAATGGCTCAATCCACGAGTTTTCTCCCCTGCCTCCACCCCTCGTCTCTCTCTCTCTCTCTCTCTGTGAAAATAAATGAGGCATGGACACTTAAATAGTTTTTTTTCCCAAATATTTCTATCAGTTCAGGGGAGCTGATTTTAAAACTCCTTTTTTCCTCCATCGAGAAGGCATCGGTAAAAAAAAAGAAAAAAACAACTTTGTACTAAAATACCGCGTTCCAACATAATTATATTCAAGCTGCCAGACATATGTACATGTATTCAGACGCGCACCCGCACACACACACACACTAGCACGTCATCACGTACACACACGCACGCACGCACGCACACACACACACACACACACACACACCTCCGCTTATGGTGATCTCACAAACAAGAAAAGCAATCCGGTCGTCTTGTGCAACACACACACACACACACACACACACACACACCTCTCCGCTTATGGTGATCTCACAAACAAGAAAAGCAATCCGGTCGTCTTGTGCAACACACACACACACACACACACACACACGGCGTGAATTAGTTCTCAAGAAGTATAGGAACACCGTACATAATAAAACTGCGCATTCAGTTGTATCAGTCATGTGTAGGTCTTTCTTCTTCCAACTTTTTTTTTTTTTTTTTACCAGAACCAAAGTAAAAACTTTTGACGAGAAATGACGAAATTATCGACAACTCGACAAAGTTGTAAACAAGCGAACCAGATTATATGTAGATGGTCTTGACATATTATAGACAGAGGAAGAGACCAATGTAACGCCTGACATTTTGTAGGCGTCTTTGGCCACAGCTACTAAATATCAGCAGCACACTATCCACAGTGGCGAAGTGGTTACCGCTGCGGACTTACAGCCGGGAGGCCATGGGTTCGAGTCCCCTCAGAGCCAGCTATATGTGGGATTTTTCTGCCCCGACCGGCTCCTACCCAGATTTCAGCTTGCTATGGGCTCAGTTGGGAAGACTGGGACCATACAGCTGAGTTTTAGTCACTGAAATGGATTCGTCTCTGAATGTGCTGCTCGAATTTGCTGACCAACACTGCAGGTGTCTGTATCTCTCGGGCCTGGTTATATCATCAAAGTAAGCGTAGAGTACAGCCCTGCCATTCAGACTCCGACCAAAACGGAAATGCGTAGCATAAATCTTCGTCTTTCTGGTGCTGATGACACGTGACCAAATCGATTAGTTTAAAAAAAAAAAACGTAACAAATTCGTGGTTTTTCATGCCGTACTCTCCGTGACACCTCGTGATCGTTTTTCTCTCCTCGTCTGTTTCCTTGCAAGAGATTGTCGAGGCCACCGGTATTGGCAAGTTGTTGTTGTTGTTGTTGATGTTGTTTTTCGTCTTTCGATTTCAAAGATGACCTGACTTCAACTCGTGGGACGATCGCTGAGTGTGGGCCGCAGGTGGCTTGTGAGGCCGATCTGGGCCGGAAGGAACGCCCACATGTGGGGGACACAGGTGGGTGGGTGGGTGCTACAGTGGAGGTGGAGGTAGCTCTGGCCTTGCGCGCGGCTCGCTTTCTCTCAGCAAGTAAAAATTATGGGGGACTACCGTCGGACGGTTTGTGGAGGCGCTCTCCGCGCGCGTCTGTAGGGGGAGGAGAAGGGGTGGAGGGGGGATTAGTACGTGGCGTCCTACGTGGGTTGAATCAGAGGTCCCACCAAACCCCATTGAAACGACTCGGCGGGCAATGAAAGCGTTTCTGCTGTGACTCGACATGGACTGCGTCCTGTGGATTGCCGGTGTCGCGGCTTTGGCGGGACAAGCCTGATGTTAACCAAAAAAGGAGGTTAATGATGATGATGATGATGACGACGACGATGATAATAACAGATAATTTGGTTCATTGTCTGTGGAGATGAATAGTCGTCAACAGAAGGGAGGAGGGGAGAGGGGGAGGAGGGGGGGGGGGGGGCTAGAACATCATCATTATGATGACCCTAAATGAGGTTTATGAGAATAATGAGTGTGTTTATGGTAAAGATGGTAGCTGTGATTTACAATGATGAGATAATGATTGTGTTGATGGTAAAGATGGCAGCTGTGATGACCCAAAGATGATGATATGATTGTGTTGATGGTAAAGATAGATGGCAGCTGTGATGACAATGTGATAATACGATTGTGTTGATGGTAAAGTAGATGGCAGCTGTGATGACAATGATGATGACAATGACGACTGGCCACAGCAACGATGTGACAATGATGATCAGTGCTCTGTGTTGTGTGTGTGTGTGTGTGTGGTGTGCGTGGTGTGTGTGTGTGGTGTGTGTGTGTGGGTGTGTATGCGTGTGGTGTGCTTCAGGTGAAGATGTCGATGGGTCGAGGGGGCCCCGGGGGTGGTGGACAGCTGTGTGAGAGGGGCGCTTCTGGACGTGGACCCTGGCCCTGGATTTCCCCAGCAGCACAGCAACAGGCCCCCCGTCGCCTGCCCCGTCAGCGGCGGCTACAACCTCCTGCTCAACTACTCCTCCCCTCCGCCGGCAGGTAAAAGGGGGTGATGACCATGATTGGGTCCATTGTCCGGGGGGGGGGGGGGGGGGGAAAAGGGGGGGGGGGGGGGGCATGATGCTTTTTTGTCCGGGGGGGGGGGGGGAGATGAGGGGGGATGACATGATGCTTCATTTCCAGGAGGAAGATGGGGGGGGGGGGTTTATGGGCCCATGTTGCTCCATTGTCAGAGGAAGAGGGGGGGGGGGTGATGACCCCTGATGCTTCATTGTCCAGGGGGAAAAGGGGGGGGGGGTGATGACCCATGATGCTCCACTGTCAGAAGGAAGATGGGGGGGGGGGGGGGTGATGACCTGATGCTCCATTTTTCAGAGGGAAGATGGGGGGTGGGGGTGATGTTTCCCTGATGCTCCACTGTCAGAGGGAAGAGGGGGTGGGGGGGGGGGGGGGTGATGACCCTGATGCTCCAGGGGAAGATGGGGGGGGGGTGATGACCCATGTGCTCCATTGCCAGGGGGAATGGGGGGGGGGGGGGGGGTGATGACCCATGAGGCTCCATTGTCTCAGAGGGAAGATGGGGGGGGGGGGGGGGTGATGGACCCATGATGCTCCATTGTCCAGGGGGAATTGGGGGGGTGATGACCCATGATGCTCCATTGTCCAGGGGGATAGGGGGGGGGGGGTGATGACCCATGATGCTCCATTGTCGAGGGAAGTATGGGGGGGGGGGGGTGATGACCCATGTGCTCCACTGTCAGAGGGAAGATGGGGGGGGGGTGTGACCCCTGATGCTCCATTGTCGGAGGGAAAATGGGGGGGGGGGTGATGACCCATGATGCTCCCCGTCGGGGAAGATGGGGGGGGGGGGGGTGATGACCCCTGTGCTCCCCCTGTCAGAGGGAAGATGGGGGGGGGGGGGGGTGATGACCCATGTTTCTCCATTGTCCAGGGGGAAGGGGGGGTGATGACCCATGATGCTCCACTGTCAGAGGGAAGATGGGGGGGGGGGGGGGGGGTGAAGACCCATGAGCTCCTTGTCCAGGGGAAGATGGGGGGGGGGGGGATGATGACCCATGATGCTCCATTTGTCCAGGGGGAAGATGGGGGGGTGGGGGTATGACCCATTTATGCTCCACTGTCAGAGGGAAGATGGGGGGGGGGGGTGGGTGTGATGACCCATGATGCTCCATTGTCAGAGGGAAGATGAGGGGGGGTGATGACCCATGATGCTCCACTGTCAGAGGGAAGATGGGGGGGGGGGGGGGGGGGGGGTGATGACCCATGATTTCTCCATTGTCAGAGGGAAGATGGGGGGGGGGGGGGGGGGGGGGTGATTTACCCATGTGCTCCACTGTCGAGAGAAGATGGGGGGGGGGGGGGTGATTTACCCATGATGCTCCACTGTCAGAGGGAAGATGGGGGGGGGGGGTGATGATCCATGATGCTCATGTCAGAGGGAAGATGGGGGGGGGGAGGGGGTGATGATTCATGGGGGCCCATTTGTCCAGGGGGGAAATGGGGGGGGGGGGGATGATTCATGGTGCTCCATTGTCCAGGGGGGGAATGGGGGGGGGGGGAGGGGATGATTCTGATGCTCCCTTGTCCAGGGGGAAGGGTGGGGGGGGGGGGGGGGGGGGAAAGGTGATGATTCATGATGCTCCATTGTCCAGGGGGAAGATGGGGAGGGGGGAGGTGATGAATTCATGATGCTCCATTGTCCCGGGGGAAATGGGGGGGGGGGGGGGGGGGGGGAGTGATGATTCTTGGTGCTCCATTGTCCAGGGGGGAAATGGGGGGGGATTGATTCATGGTTGCTCCATTGTCCGCGGGGGGAAATGGGGGGGGGGGGGGGGAGGTGATGATTCATGAGCTCCATTGTCCAGGGGGAAGATGGGGGGGGGGGGGAGGTGATGATTCATGATGCTCCATTTTTCCAGGGGGAAGAGGGGAGGGGGGGGGGGATAGTGATGATTCATGATGCTCCATTGTCCAGGGGGAAATGGGGGGTGGGGAAGTGATGATTCATGGTGCTCCATTGCCAGGGGGGAAATGGGGGGTGGGGGGAGTGTTTATCATGGTGCTCCATTGTCCAGGGGAGGAAATTAGGGGGGGGGGAGTGATGATTCATGGTGCTCCATTGTCCAGGGGGAAATGGGGGGGGGGGGGGGAGGAGTGATGATTATGATGCTCCATTGTCCAGGGGGGAATTATGGGGGGGGGGGCGGAGTGATGATTCATGATGCTCCATTGTCCAGGGGGAAATGGGGGGGGGGGGGGGAGTGATGATTCATGATGCTCCATTGTCCAGGGGGGAATTATGGGGGGGGGGGGGGGGGGCGGAGTGAGATCATGATGCTCCATTGTCAGGGGGGGGAATATTGGGGGGGGGGGGGGGGGTAGTATGATTCATGATGCTCCATTGTCGGGGGGAAATGGGGGGGGGGGGGGGGGGGGATGATCATGATGCTCCATTGTCCAGGGGGAAATAGGGGGGGGGGAGTGTGATTCATGATGCTCCATTGTCCAGGGGGGGAAAAGGGGGAGGGGGGGGGAGTGATGATTCATGATGCTCCATTGTCCAGGGGGAATATGGGGGGGGGGGGGGTGATGACTCATGACTCCATTGTCCGGGGGGGGGGGGGGGGGGGGTTTGTTAAAATGGGGGGGGGATGACCCATGATGCTTCATTGTCCGGGGGGGGGGGGAAGAAAGGGGGTGACCATGTTTCTTCAAATGTCCACGGGTTTAAAAAAGGGGGGGGGGGGGGGGGGGGGGAGGCCCATGATGCTTCATTGTCCAGGGAAGTGTGGGGGGGGGGGGGGTTTACCCATGATGCTTCACGTCCAGGGGGGGCGTAAAATGGGGGGTGGGGGGTGACCCTGATGCGTCATTGTCCAGGGGGGAGGGGGGGAAATGGGGGGGAATGACCCCTGATGCTTCATTGTCCAGGGGTTAAAATGGAGGGGGGGGGGGGGAGACCCATGATGCTTCATTTGTCCAGGGGGGGAAAGAAGGGGGGGGGGGGGTTTTAGGTCGTCACTTTTCCAGGTAAAATATGGAGGCTTTCAGAACCCTTTTTAAATTTCGTTCCACCCGTACTGTCCGCCCGCCATTATCAGGTAAACTAGCCCCCACCCCCCCCAACCCCCCACCCCCCCCCCCCAAAAAAAAAAAAAAAAAAAAAAAAAAAAAAAAAAAAAAAAACCTCCCCACCCCTCGTATCCCCATAGCCTCAGTCGTGGATAACCATTTTGTTCCCATGGGGTTATTTGTGGTTACCCGTGTGTGTGTGTGTGTGTGTGTGTGTGTGTGTGTGTGTGTGGAGGAGAAAGACGGGAGAGGAGAGAGAGAGAGAGAGATGCGCACACGTGCGCAAGCGCCATAGTTTTTTTTTCCCAGTGCCAAGGTGTATTTTTTACCCGTTTTTTACCGGTAAAGAAAGAGCCTGTTTTGGGGGAAAATCCTACAGAAGACGAACACGATTTTGATATAAAAAGAATACTGAAAGAGAAAAAAAAAGAAAAAAGTTGAAGCGATGCCTCAAGTAGGGTCCAAAGCCCGGGGGGGGGGGAGGGGGGGGGGAGAGAAGAAGATCCTGTAACGTGTATGACAGAGGTGTCAAGCCGTGTGCCCACAGATTGCCCCACCCCACCCCACCCCACCCCACCCGCATCTCTCCCGACCCCTCCAGGGAAAGCGCACAGGATCATTTCCCTGTCAACATGTGAACGGCTTCCAGAGTTGACACTGGCCCCAAAAGGAGCTGGAAAGGGTTTGGCGCCGTGCTCTTCACTAAGCTTTGAAGAACCGGGTTTCTTTTTCAGAAGCCATTATCCACTTCAAAGTGTAGCTGTCGTGGAGAAGCGGCAAATATATCTATATTTCTTTTTGGAGGGGGGGGGGGGGGGGGGTTGTGTGAAACTACTTTCGTGTTATTTTTTTCTTCTTTCCTTTTTTTTTTCTTATTTTTTCTTTTTTTTTTAAAGTTACAGTCTGATCCTGAAAATCTTAGTTGTTAGACAGCATCACTGTCTTCTGCAACTCCAACACTTTAGAAAGTTTCGCTCTGGTCTTAAGGGGGGTGGGGGGGTGTTGATGATGTCGGGAGGGGCGGAGGGGAGGGGGGGGGCGAAGAAAAAACCTCGGCCGTTATGATGACGGCGTCCCCAGTACGACTCAGTAGTGCTTGGAATGGCCGCGTGCAGAAAAAAAAAAAAAAAAAAAAAAACTTTTGGAGAATCACTGTGAAAGCTCTCGTCTGCAGGGAACCGTTCTTCTTTGTCACCGGCTGAACACGTGCAGCTCCCTTCCCTCGGGCGCCGGCCTTGTTTGTGTGACTGGGCCCCGCACTCCGATATGCTGACGGGGCACGTGGGACTACCTCGCCACTTTCATCTCGGCCACCACACTGTAGATAACCCACCGGCTCTCGTGCTCACCAACTTTTTAATCTCCTCGCCCCCCTCCTCCTCCCCTCCCTTCCCTCTCCTCCTCCCTCGCTTCCCTGTCTTCATCTCCTCCCTCCCTCCCCCCCCCCCTCCATCCTCTCCCAATACTTTGAAGTAACGGTCCGCGGACCTTCCTGCCAGCATGGGTGTGCATTGCTGTTTTTTAAAAAAAAGGCTGTGTTAGCTTCCACTGACCTTTTTGCATGCAGTGTACCCAGGCTAATTCTCCGTACCGTCATTGTGGTCACACCTCCTGTTTGCAAGCCAAAAAAAAAACCCCCAAGAAACATGCGCCAAATACTACAAAGAAACACAAAAAGAAAGAAACAAAACAAAACAAAAACAAGGCGCTAAAATAAAACAAGATGCAAAGCATGTAAACGTACTCCAGTAAGTAATAGTACAACAAAAAGAAAAAAGTATATGTACATAAATCAGTCACTATAGCACTTTCTCCCCTTTTGGTGGTAGAAATCTTATATGTAAGAGAAAAAAAAAGGGGGGGGGGGGGGGAAATGCTCTCCCCAACGGGGAATTGAACTCCGGTCTCCCACGCGACAGGCGGGGACACTATCCACTACACTACCGAGGCGCTTATAAATGGTGGTTACACTTCAGCTTATAAACCGTTATTGCTTAAACTGTACATCACAAAATTATCATTTATAGCCGTTTGTAACGGTTATTCTGGCAAAATATAATATCGGGCATCATCCGTGACCCCTAATGAACATGTCTACAAATTTTCAGAAAGATCGGTCCAGCACTTTTGTCCGGAGCGAATGGAACACACTTCGACCACGGACAGACAGACAGCATTTCTTCGTTCCCATTGTAAAGTACTCCCTGGGAGTAGAACTAGTTTAATACACAGACCAAAAGAGACAAGTGCATTTTAAATGACCAACAAAATGTCTTTCGCAAACGTTACAGAACAAAAACCAGGTATGAAAAATGCATACAACAGTAGTATTTAGATTGTGTAGACAGCATGACAACCACACATCTCGATAGATCCCCGTCTCGATAGATCCCCATCTTGGTAGATCCCCGTCTTGATAGATCCCCCACTACATGTGGACGAATTTCCGTCTCGGTAGATCCCCACCTCGGTAGATCCCCGTCTCGATAGATCCCCACTACATGTGGACGAATTTCCGTCTCGATAGATCCCCGTCTCGGTAGATCCCCATCTCGGTAGATCCCCATCTCGATAGATCCCCATCTCGATAGATCCCCGTCTCGGTAGATCCAAAAACAGTAAGGGGGATCCATCGAAATGGGGATCTATCGAGACGGGGATCTATCAAGAAGGGGATCCATCGAGACGGGGATCTATCGAGACGGGGATCTATCGAGTCGGGGATCTATCGAGTCGGGGATCTATCGAGTGCCCCCCGACAAGGACAATGCATGGAAGAGGGGCGGGAAAGGCACTGTCAATTTGATTGCGTACTGGTGGGGAGAAATGTGCTGCAGTGTGTTCATCTGTTTCAGCCTTCTTTCCTGAATTCTGGAAGACTATTCAAAATTTGAAAACTGAAACTGTCGGGGAACGATCTTTCCATTTGAAAGTTCTAAACCGTTTGGAATTCGCTGTTAATCGCATTGAAAAATGTACCATCTCTGCCTTCTTTCAACATTTAATTTAGAAAACGTTTTTTTTTTTACGACAGGCGAGTTTTCTTTCATAATGAAAGACGATGTGGCTGCCTGGGTATGCATGTGCGCAGGCGAGCGCGCGCGTGTGCGTGTGTGTGAAGGGTGTGTGTGTGTGTGCGCGCGTTTGTGTGTGTGTGTGTGTGTGTGTGTGTGTGTGTGTGTGTGTGTGTGGGGGTGCGTGTGTGTTCAAACATCATAAGTGTATTTGAACTGGCTGTTGGAGCGAGTTTATGGAGCTATGCGTGTGAACGTACATGCGGGAGAAATGTTAAGTTAACCTGTTTTAGAGTCAGTAAATATATGCTAGTAAACGTTTTACTTATGTTCGTTTTTAACAGATGGATAATAAAGGGGGGATGATGATTATAGCGGATAGCATCTATACATCGCACAGTTTTGCATCAGCACACACGCGCCCCAAACACCGCCATATCACCCCTTAACATTCGCCCCACCAACCTCCCCCACGCACTCACGCACGCACGCGCGCGCGCACACACACACACACACACACACACACACACACACACACACACACACACACAGCCACAGGCACTCTCACACCATCCATCTTTCCGTCCAACACAGGCCAACAACGTAGCTCATGGGAATGCTTGTCAAAACTGGTATATATTTGAGCTTTTCTTATTTTTTTTTTTTCCCCTCCCATCCACGTCGGGAGGTCGTGAAGAGGAAACGGTTCTGTGCCGGCTGCACACCGGCCATTCGTATTTTACTCATTCCTACCTTTTAAAGAGTGAAGAAGCTCCGTGGTGCATTCCATGTCATGCGCCACTCACGATGAAACATGTTCTTTTAGAGTGTTGGGACTTTCACGATGTGAGACACAAACATTTTACAGCGGAGTCCATGAAGATCCTGTTCAGGGATGTCCCGCCTGACGTGATCCTTGAGTTTTTGAGAGAGATTAACATTTTTCATCTGATTTAAGATTTTACGGAAGAAAGATTTTTAACAAAGTTTCTGGTGCGTTTCTGGATGATGTCATTTAACGAGATGTATGAAAGTTTTTTTTTTTTTTTTTATATGACTGGTGAGTTGATTTTACCGTGGTGACAGCCCTGATATGGCCCTTTGCGGTCGGCTGGGCTATAAGCAACATTATCTTATGTTATCTTATCGTACTCCCAGTTCTTATAGAAAAGGGAGTACTTTACAATGGGAACGAAGAAATACTGTCTGTCTGTCTGTCTGCCCGTCCGTGGTCAAAATGTGTTCCACTCGCTCCAGACAAAACTACTAGGCCGATCTTTCTGCAAATTTTTAGGTGTGTTCATTATGGGTCACGGGTGATGCCCGATGTTTTATTTTACCGTTATATTCGTCACTTAACGGCTATAACGGCCCATAACGGTTTTCTTCTTTATGGAAAATCTCAGCAAGTACTTGGCCGATCTTTCAGAAAAACTTGTAGGTAGGCTATGTTCATTATGATGGCCGATGTTTATCAGAATAGCCGTTACTAACGGCTGTAACGGCCCAAACGGTTTTTCCTCTGTATGGGATATCTCGCGCGTATTCAAGATAAACTGGGAGTACGTTTATATGCTTTGCATCTTGTTTAAATTCGGGCAGAAAGCGGCTGCAATGCACAGACTAGATGGCAGCAAGTTCCAAACACATCATGTAGAGAAACTAATACTGCCTCCTCCAAAGGTCTTCATTTGTGCGCTATGGAAATCTCTAGGCCTTTTCATTGGAAGAAAGAGATGAACGGAAGCATCGCAATATGATGAGCGAAGCAGGCAAGAACGACAGAAATTGTCATCAAATTGAGAGCACGTGGAACTCGCGATTCTGTTCTGAAAGGCTTTATTAAGAAGCCTGTGAGGAATGGTGTTGTGTTTTCAGTATTGTTTGTTTGTTTGTTTTCGTTACAAATCTTTGTACGCTGTTTTGAATCAGGTGTAAGGGGTGTTCAGCTACGAGACCTGTAAGAACAGAGTTATAATGATGTAGGCAGGACGTGTAAAGCGCGTGTGAGTTAAGAAGAAAAAATAGGATTGTTAGGTTTCTACAGTGCAGTCTGTACGTTTTGTAAAAGGATCACACACACACACACATACACACACACATACATGCGCACGCGCGCTCACACACACACACACACACCTCTCTCTCTCTCTCTCTCTCTCTCTCTCTCTCGCTCTCTCTCTCTTAAAAAGAGGGGTCACGTGGTTTGACACGAAGCGATAGGGCGCCATTTATTTCAGCTGCGGCAAAAAATCTGTATTTTCCTAACACAATGCCAGTTACTGGACTTCCAGCGACTGCAGAGACAGCCCTGAACGCCCTGCTGACTGTCAATTCCGTTTCCAGCTGGAAAATGTCAGGCGAAGGCGGCAACACGGTGGTCGTTTCGCGACTGAAGCCAGTCAGCCAGTGTCAACAATAACAATGGCGGATCCTGTGTTGAACCGGAAAACGCAAGTTCAGTAGGCCTACTATAGGAAGACCCCCCCCCCCCCCTCTCCCACCCCCCAGCCAGGTGTGTCGAGATCAAGAGAGAGCCAAACAACAGAACAGTCGACGTGAACAGGTTGGTGCTAGTCTGAGAAACACCAGCAATGAAAATGAACTGCTTAACATCGAGTCAAACAAACGCAGTACACGGCAAAGTACACAGGGCATTGAAGAAGAAAACATGTCTACCTGCGATGGTGATGATGACACACCGCATATTCCAGTTTCTCATCTGTCTTTGTGTTCCCAATCAGTCGGAGTGCAACATCTGCGATTCAGAAATCCAGCAGCCGGACGTCGACATAAGTGTTGAACAATCCATCGACAAAACGGGAGCGTGCCGGTGTTCCCCGGGTTCTATGTTCCCCAGTAGCGCTGTTCCCCAGTGTCGATGTTCCCCGACCGAAAAAGCGTGCCGCTGTTCCCGTACGGGTGTTCCCCAGGTTCTCTGTTCCCAGTAGCGCTGTTCCCCAAACAGTTTTCAATGCACGTCAGCGCCAGTACGGGCCCTACTGTACAACGAGAGGTTGCGCCCCGCTCCACCCCAATACCCCGACCCTCCCCCCCCACTCCTTCCTCCTTCCACCCCGCCCTCCCACTAGGCCTATAGCAATGAAAACAACAGTAACAACGTTTAAGTCGGCAAAACCCACCAACACCACCAAAGGCAAAAACTTGGGGAACAGCGGGCCTGGGGAACACCGGGACTGGGGAACACCGGGACTGGGGAACACCGGGACCGGGGATTTGCGGGAATGGGGAACAGCGGGATTGCCACAGGGTGGGGAACAACGAAACTGGGGAACTTAGGGACTGAATATCGATTTTTTTCTTGAGGGGAACACCGGAACTGGGGAATATAGAGACTGGGGAACAAAGAACCTGGGGAACAGCGGCAGGACGCCGACAAAACAGTGGCCGGTTTTGACACTGGAATGGTAAAAGATTATGTTGCTACTCTGACTGATCGGCAGGTGCAGAGACGATTGTGTGATCCGCATAGAAATAAAAAGAGTTCCGGAAGGTTGTGCTTCATCGAACGGACAGTAATGGTGTGCTGCTGAGTGAATCTGATGATATTGTTTTGGAATATTCCTGCGATCCGCACTTGGAGGACGATTGCTTGTTCTGGTTCGTAAAGCAAGACAGAGGAATGTATCAAACTGACCAATCTTCGGAAAGGAAGACGCACTCGCAACACAGAACACGCAGAGACCCAAGCACGTGCTTTGCGGCGGCTGCACGCTCTCCACGCTCTCCACGGACTGATCCAGTTTTACCTGGGGTGGACCGTCGTCTACAGAACTGACAGCGAAGGCATTCCAGTGAATTTTCTTGTTCGCGTTTTTTTTTTTTTTTTTTTTTTTTTGGGTTCGCGTTTTTTTCCCTTTTTTGTTCGCTTTTTTGTTTTTTGTTGTAAAGTGAAAGAAAAAGACATTGCTGTGGTTTCCATGTCAATGGAATCGGAAGTCGCGTTTTGTCATTGTACATCGCGCCGATTTGCTAAATGGCTAAACAGCTTATTAGCATTAAACTTCGTTCGTTCGTTCGTTCTCACTTTAAAAAAACAACAACAACAAAACGTTTAAGTATTATATCTGCCAAACATGAACAAACGAATCACAAGACAAAACACGACGCGCTTCGACCTCTTAAGTGTTCTTCAGGCAAGAGAAACAGCACTCTGGACAACGAAAATGAAGAACGAACAATCACTTACCTCATCAAATTCGGCGCAAGATGGGCGTTGAATGAAAACGAGGTCGTTGGGAAGGGGACCATGGGAGTTAATAAAACAATAATGATGACAATAATAATGATACCGATAGCAATAGCAAGAATAGTGATGATGATGAAAGTATCTAAATAATATGAGTTGTTTATCTTGCCTGAAGAAGACCTAAGAGTCGAAACGCGTCGTGTTTTGTGGTGTGATTCGTTTGTACGTGTTTCGCGGATATAGTATTTAAACTTTTTAAGATATATCCTATCGCGACGACAATTGTTTTTCTTTAAGCCTTTGCAGAGTCATTGCTGTAAAGACGGAGGAAGTGTTAGCTTACACTTGTTTCTCCCAGGACTTGCTGGTTTGACAGTCATTTCCATGACGTTCAGCCAGAAATGAGCGGGACCCCTTTTCTCTCCCCCCCCCCCCCCCCCCCCCCCCCCCCCCCCACTTCCCCACCCACCTCCAATTCTTATCCCTCGCAGATCCCCACCCCTTACCTTTCTTCTTTTGCTCATCTCAGGTAAACACGTACAGGTTGGAACAACTCTTTATGTGTCCTGTGTTTGTTTACAATGAAATTGTAGCCTCATTAACGTTACCGTATAGGAACAACACTTCAGTGTTCTGTGTTTGTTTACAATGAAATTGTAGTCTCATTTACGTTATCGTATAGGAACAACACTTCAATGTTCTGTGTTTGTTTGCAATGAAATTGTAGTCTCCTTTACGTTGTCGCATCGGAACAACTCTCCAGCGTCCTGTGTTTGTTTGCATTCGGATTGTCGCCTCATTAACGTTATCGTGTAGGAACAGCTCTTCAGCGTCCTGCGTTTGTTTGCAGTGAAGTTGTGGTCTCCTTTACGTTGTCGCGTCCTCTCACAGGAGGGTCGTGGAGATGCTCAACGTCTTTCCCGCCATTGAATTTCACAGAATTTGATCTTTCAGGCCTCCTTGTGTGTGTGTGTGTGTGTGTGTGTGTGTGTGTGTGAGTAGATCAAGTGTGTGTGTGTGTGTGTGTGTGCGAGCGCGTGAGTAGATCAGAAAAGAGAGGAGTAGTGTTGACTTCTGGTAAACACAACGAACCGTTTCTACAGCTGAGGAAAGTGTGTGTGTGTGTGTGTGCGTCTGTATGACTGCGTGTGTGCGTGCGTTCTTGCGCGCGCTCGCGTGTGAGTGTGCGTGTGTGTGTGTGTGTGTGCGCGCGCGCGTTAGTTGTGTGTGTGTGTACGCGCGTGCGTTTGTGTGTGTGTCGGGGTGGGGTGGGATGTGGAGAGGATGCTGATCAAATTTCTTCGCTGCTCTTTGGTCTCTTTGCCTTGAACACAAAGGAAACTTCTGTGTCCAGACGAAGGGATTACATTTCTCAAAAATGTCTTTTGTCAGCGGTAGCTGTGTAAAGGTGTTTGTTTCCATGAGCGAAAAGATCACGCTTCGGAATGCTTGACTGGGATTGAACGTTTCAAAACGGGAGTGACTGAGGGCGGAATATGAAACAAAATTTAGACAAAGAAATTGTGATTTTTGCGCCGCACAATGAGAAGATAAGTGGTTTCTCGTTCTTCGTTTTCACTGTCCTAAACGACATTTGTCTTCGCCTGAAGAAGACCCGAAAGGTCGAAATGCATTGCGTTTTGTCCTTGTCAAGGGAGCGAAACCTCTCACAAGAGGCCTTCATTGCTTAGAGGCAAGGAATGCCGTGAGTGGTAGAGAAATAAGTAATGGGCCGATCAGCAATACACCATCACCTAGCGTACACGGTCGAACTGTGCCAAGGAGGTCGAAGTGGTCAGGTGACAGATGGCACCTAAGGTAGTAAGGACCCTCCCGAGTGCGAACATTCCCAATGGCGAAAGGGAGGGGAATGTAACCACTAGGACCTCGGATCATCGAGTAGGCGCTAAATACTCGGTTAGCTGGGGTTGTTTTGTAAACAGTCCTTGAAGAGCAGGAGTCTTGGGCTTGTTCAGATGCTATTGCTGTGGGGCACTGTGTTGATGCTTTGTCAGGCTGGTTGAATGCGTGTGGACGTTGTTGTCGTGGCTCTCTCTAGGATAATTATTGTGTTAAAGTGGTCCCGGAGTCGGCGGGAATTTTCGATGTCCATCTGGTGCCAAGTGGTTGTTTGCTAATCAGTTAGGTAGGGATGTGTGTAAATGCTGATGTGTGGAAGAATGTAGCGAAAGGAGAAATTCAGTGTACTTGTGAACTAGGTGATGAAGAAGCAACATGGACAAAGGCATGGCCCAAAAGGAAATCCTTCGTGTCCATCGCTATATAAACTGAAGGAAAACAACGTGACGCAAGAGGAGAAGACCACCATGAGAAAGAGAGAGGGAGAGAAGAGTGAGCAGGACAGAGTAGGGTCGAGAGAAACGTGGTCTGGGAGAGAGAAGTGACAGCAAAGTCTTAGGGTAAAAGACAAGCTGAAAAAGAAAAGACTGAGTTTGAAGCCCAGAGATGGGTGAAGAGAGACAAACTGAGTTTGAACCCAGAGGTGGGTGAAAGAGACGAAGAAGATTTCTGCGTCAAGTTCCCAAAGACGACCACGAAGACCCAGTCCTGAAACCTGGACCAGTCAACCAAGGGCGTCACCATCATCCAGTGCTAAAGAAAACTTGAAAGAGGCTTGTTCAAGAACTGTGGTGTGGTGTGAAAGTGGTTGTGTGTGTGGAAACCTGGCCAGGTAAGAAACCATTTTTCTATAATCGGGGATTAGGAAGTATTGATCTTTTATGTTTTGATTATTCCATTTTGTGTACTTGGAATTTTTCATGTTTGATTATAAGTAGCATAGAAATTGCATTTCTTGTTCTCAGTCGTGTTAGGAGACAACGAAATGCGTGACATCCCATTCCCAGAGAGAGGTGCATGTTTGATGGGCGCATGAGTGTGCATATGCGTGTATGAGTGCAGAGATAACCTTAATGTGTTAAGCCTGACAAATAATACATCAAATTAGTGCACTTAAGCAATACCAAACACGATTTCCCCCGTCCTGGACCGTCCTGTACCTTGTTTGTGTCCTTGGAGGTAACTACCCCACCCCCCCCCCCCCCCCCCCCCCCCCCCCCCCCCCCCCCCCTTTTTCTAGATTCTGGGATTGAAAGGCTTGATGAGAGCGTGGAAGAAGGCACTGTCTTGACACAGGGCGTGGTGGGGCTGAACGCGAAGGTTCTTGTTCCAGGTCGCTTCCGATCTTACGGGTCTTCTTATTATGGGCCGTCTGCTTTCGCTGCAGATGGGGGAGCCTTTGAGTGTACCGACAGCAGCACCCGCCTGTCCGAATGGAGAGCGACTGTCTGTTCAGGTACGTGTGTGTGTGTGTGTGCGTTTTGTGTGTGTGTGTGTGTGTGTGTTGTGAGAGAGAGAAAGAGAGAGAGAGAGAGAGAGGATCGTGCATTTTGTGTGTGTGTGTGAGAGAGAGATCGTGCATTTGTGTGTGTGTGTGAGAGAGAGATCGTGCATTTGTGTGTGTGTGAGAGAAAGAGGTTGTGTAGTTGTCTGTGTATGTGTGCGTGAGCGCGCGCGCGCGCGCGTGTGTATATGTGAGAGAGAGATCGTGCATTTGTGTGTGAGAGAGGGGGGGGGGGGGGGGTTGTAGTTGTCTGTGTGTGTGTGTGCGTGCTTGCGTACGTGCGTGCGTGTATGTGTGTGTGTTGCATTATCGCGTACATGTCTCTGTAGTTATCATTGTTATTATTATTACTGTTGGTGGTGGTATTATAATTATTGTTGTTATTTTTACCACCGTGATGAAGGTGACAGTTGAAAAGGTGACAGTTGTGCATCTTGTCAATATTAACATAATTGTTATCACTTTTCCGATGTTATAGTATAATCAACAAAACAAATGGTGATAGCAGCATGTCCTATCATTATCGATATGACTGCCATCGGGACAACCCTCTTTCAATACTATTTTATCATCGAAGAAAATGGTAATAATAGTATGTCTTATCGTTGTCAACATGATTGCCATCAAGACAAACTTGCATATCAGATTCTTCGTGTAGGATTGTCTGAAAAGAATTGGTTGGTGAACATTGCTATCAAGACAGACTTGCATATCAGATTCTTCGTGTAGTTTTGTTTGAAAAGAATGGGTTGATCAACATGATTGCTGTCAAGACAAACTTGCCTATCAGATTCTTCGTGTAGGATTGTCTGAAAAGAATTGGTCGGTGAATACGATTGCCATCAAGACAGACTTGCATATCAGATTCTTCGTGTCGGATTGTCCGAAAAGAATGGGTTGGTGTTTGGCATAACTCACTAATGCAGTCAGCCATACGTGGATGGAACTGGCATCAGCGCCTCTTTCCGACATGCAGCACACTGCACATCATCGGCATGGGCATGGTCCGATCCGCAGCACCAGTCACATCATCATGTACCGGGTATCTGGATGCCTCACATGTGTGCCCCTCTCTCTGTTCGCTTCACGCACGATTCGCCAGTCGGCAGATGTTAATGCGTGAGGGACTCCCCCTCCCCCTCCCTCCACCGCCTCCCCTCCCCCTCCCCCCACCCCTGCATGAGAGAGACTTCGTCTTTATCGTCTTCACTTTCATAGTCCTCATCATCGTCTTCTTTGTCCTCTGAACAGTTTGACACATTGCCTCTTTATGGTTCCGTTGTGTCTTCTTCAAGTGTCCAGGAAAGGACGCGTTTCGCTTTCGAACGTCCGTCTTACCTGCCGTCAAGAATGAGACCAGTTCCTCTTTCTTTTAAAGGAAGCATTGTATATCATCCTCATGATCTCGATCATAATTACCGTCAATATTTTCATAATAATAATAGTCATCATCATCATTTCGTCATCAGGCTGATCCTCCTGTATGTCCTCTAACGCATATTATCGTCGTCGTCATTTCAGTGTCATCTTCGTCATGTGACCTTTCTTTCCTCCAGCGGGAGAATCATTTGTCATGGACATTGGTTGGTCATTACGTTCATCATGGACATCGTGTTTTGTGTCCTGTAGATGAACCACTGCCGATCATGGCCATTTCTGTCGTCATCACTGTGACGTCATTATAGGCGTCTTCTGTATGTCGGTCAGAGGTAGCAATGCATTCCCGTCCTCATCCCTCTGTCGGCCAGAGGCAGCAATACATTCCATTCCTCATCCTCTGTCGGGCAAAGGCAGCAATACATTCCATTCCTCATCCCTCTGTCGGCCAGAGGCAGCAATACATTCCATTCTCATCCTCTGTCGGCCAGAGGTAGCAATACATTCCATTCCTCATCCCTCTGTCGGCCAGAGGTAGCAATACATTCCATTCCTCATCCCTCTGTCGGCCAGAGGTAGCAATACATTCCGTCCTCA
>CM031621.1:9686521-9724021 GCA_018398815.1 Conus ventricosus
TTTTTTACCAAGCCTTTTTTTTTTTTAAAAAGGGACCCTACCTTGGGCCCCCAAAAACAGCAAAATAGTATAAAAGGTTACAACATTTTTTCGGTGTTTTTTTAAAAATAAAAAAATTAAAAATTTATTAAAAAACATGAACAGTGTGATCACTACGCTACAAGGTGCCAAAAACCTTCCAAAAACTTTTAAATGACCAAGTTGATGACCAATTTTATGCCCAAAAAGGAGGGCTGTTTTTTTGGGCAGCGGTGGGAAAAAAAAACATTCCTGGGAACTAATTTCAGCATTGAACAGATTCAACAGATGTCGCCGCAAGACATTATAAAGTTTAACAGGTTAAGCGCAGCTGGGGTCTAGATGGTGAAAAGGTGGGGAAAAAGGGTTCTTGTTTGTCCCCTTAAACTAGCAGAGATTTGTCCATTGATTCTGAACAAATTTACTTTTATTTAAGCAAGACCCGGTTTTTAAAACAAAGTCATTGGGGTCTCTGGGTTGATTTCAATTTTTTTTGGGAAAACATTTGTTATGCCTTTAATCGGGATAATAACTTTTAATCAATAGTTTTTTTTTCCCTTCAAAATGAACGGCTGGAAAATCGCAGATCGAAAAAAATGAATCAGGTGGAAAAATTTTAACCAAGCCAAAAATCGCAGAAAACGTGAATCGGTGGAGACCATTAAAAATCCTGGGCTTTTAAAGCAGGAAAAAAATTAGCGAGTGGAACAGACAAAAAAAATTAAATGTTACAGAATATGACTCTAAGAAAACATAAACCCAACCCAAACAATTGATTCAATGCCCTATAAAAACTCCATCGATTCAAACCACAGCGCCAAAGTCTTCAGGGTATTTTAAATTTAAAACTTTTTCCCATTTTGGCCCCCTTGCGCGCGGGGGGCTGTTTTTAAACGGTTATAAAAATAAAACCCAGGGCAACAAAAACAAAGAATTTTAAAACAACCTGAACCACTAAATACAAAAAAGACAACGCAGAAAAAACCCCAACAACAAAGATCTTTTGATCCTTTTTTAATGCAATTTTTTAAAAATTTTTTTTAATAAAAATAATCTGGGTATTTAAATGAAAAGTCAATAAAAAAGACTGGAGTTATAAAAGACATTTCCATAGACCAGAAATTGTAATAATGGGGTTGCTTGGGATGTAAGAACTTCTTAAAATCTTGCAAGAACGCTGAGAAAGACATCCTCAACGATGACGCTTTTTTTTGAGGTTTTGTGTGTAATTTTTTGACACTGCTTTTTAAGAAAAAAAAATAGATTGTTTTTTTTGATTTTTATAAGATAACTTAATAAAAAATTTGGGTTTTGTTTTAAAAGGGAGACTTGTTATATTTTGGGTACAAATCAAAAATTTAAATTAAAAATTTAAAATCAAGAACTTATTAAGAACTTAAGTAACTTAAAAAAAAATTAATTAAGTTTTTAAGGATGACTTAATTAAAATTTAGAGTGACTTAATTAAAAAACTTGGAAGTGATTTGGGGGGTTAAGAACTTAATTAAGAACTTGGGGGTACTTAATTAAAATCTTCACTTGGGGAAAATTAAAAAAGAACTTAAGGTACAAATTTAAACCCTTTCCCAAACCCAAAGTCGTTAAAAAGGGGGGTACAGGATCACTTCCAAAAATGGTCCAAGGGAAAAAGGCGAACTAGCTTGGGAGTTAGAACGATTTTACTTTCAGGGGTCTATTGTAATTTGGCTGCGCTCTTATGTGAAAGCCTGTGTTTTGTCCCCGGGGGGCAGTGTTCACACACACGCCACACACAACACATACCACACCGTTACACTGTTTTAAAATTTTCACTTTAAAGTGAAAAGACGTTAAATAAAAGAACAACAACACACACACGCCGCGCTGCACCACCCCACACACACATATTTGCGCACACCCTGCTAAAAAAAACCGCGATTTGCGCCCACACAACGGCCACCTGTCTAGGGGTCGCGCACGCGCTTTTATCAATTGCATCACAAAAAGTAGTAATGGAGTGGTCTCCCTGTACACGTGGATTGCACCCCCACCAAAAGAAAGTTTAAATATAAGAATTCAACTCTCGCTATTGGTGTGGGTGGCCCCCGCAGGCCACACTTGGGGTTTTGGAGTTCTGGTTCGGGCTGCACTTCCCTCTTTTTGGTCAACAGTTTCGATAGACCATGTCTTGGGGGTCAATTTCACCCCTTCCAGAATGAAGCCGGGGTCAGCCATTCCAGACCAGGGGCAGCCCCACCACCCAAAAAAACCCCAGGCAAACATACTCCGGGGGTTTCCCCCCCTGAAAGCTGGTGGGACACAAAGTGAGCCTGCGAATAAAATTAAATCAACAGTCGGCCATGCCGGGGGAGGGGGGTTTTTTGCATTTTTTTGAAAAAAAAAAATTTATGCTTCCCCCTTTTTTAACAAATACCAAAAGCTTAAAGTAAAACTTTTTTCCATTTTAAAAAAAACACACCCAAGCCGTAACCATTGTTAAAATAACACAGCCAAACACAGTAAAACACGCCCTTTCCCCTAAGCAGTCGGGGGAAATGTGAGTCAGCTTGCATGGGCCCATCGCGGATGGCAGCTTGTCAATTCCGCAACCAAGCTAGTTCAAATCTTTTATTCTAGTCACGAGTAAGTAATCAGGGTCCCGACCACGGGTCTCGCAGAAATCGATATGCAATTAAAGGCTCCCCACCTTTGTTTTGGGGCGCTTTCAGTGCGGCTTTTTTCCCCCTACTTTACTCTAGGGGCGTGTTCAGCCCGGTACTTTCCCCTACGCTACTCTCTGAAAATTTTAGTAATTTATATTAAAAACGAATAACCCTGCACAGTATGTTTGTTTGTAATAATGTTTTTTTTTGGGTTATTGAAGTCTTACTTGCAAAACGGGAAAGGCAGCTTTTTTCCCCTTTCGCCCCCAAAAAAGGGTTGTCGCAAAGTGATTTTGGATTGGTTATTCTTTCTCTCATTCCTCATCCTCTGTCGGCCCGAGGTAGCAATACTTTTCCCTTCCTCATCCCTCTTCGGCCAGAGGTACAATAAAACCTTCCTCATCCCCTTTTGGCCAGAGGCGCAATACATTCCATTCCCCATCCCCTGTCGGCCAAGGGAGCAAAACATTCCTTCCTCATCCCTCTCCCAGAGGGAGCAATACATTTCCATTCCTCTTCCATTCCTATCTCTCTGTCGGCCAGGGCAGCATTTCATTCCTTTTTCATCCCTTGTCGGCCGAGGTGCAAACTTCCTTTCCCATCCCCTTTTTGTCGGGCCGAGGCGCAATCTTCCTTTCCCCATCCCTTTCGGCCCGAGGGACAATACTTTTCCATTCCCTCCCTCTGCGGCAGAGGGAGAATACATTCCCTTCCTCACCCCCTGTCGGCCCAAGGGGGCAATCATTCCTTCCCCTTTCCCCCTGTGGCCAGTGGTAGCAACATTCCATTCTTTTTCCCCTGTCGGCCGAGGTAGCAAAACATTCCGTCCTCATCCCTCTGTCGGCCAGAGGTAGAATACATTTCCCGTCCTCTCCCTCTGTCGGCCCAAAGGGAGCAATCATTCCAGTCCTCATACTTTTTCCCCACTTTATGTGACGTAAACATTTCCTCCCTTTTGTAATGCCGGGGAGTTTTCCGTAAATTTATCCCCGCCAGTGAAAATCCATCACGAAATTCGCCCCTTTTCTGTACTTTTGGGCCCTGTCAAAAAAAAAAAAAAAAAAAGGTTAAAATATCGTTCCCATTTTTTAAAAATTATGTGCATCATTCACTGCCACTGTACCGAGCCTCCATCGTTAAATTTCTGACTTGTTTTATGGCTAGTTTGGCGACCGCGTAAGGAAGTTTAAATTTTGGCACCCGTGTCCGTTTCGCAGTGCGGGTTTTTTTCTTTTCAATCAATTTCAGTATGTATGTTTCATTCCTTTGGGATGGAAAAAGGTTTTAGAAAAAAAAAATGCTGCACCTTTGAAAACTGCCCCGGTTTTTGAAAAACTAAGCGAAAAAGCGTGCACACGCCTGCATGGGTAGACGCACCCCTACCCCCCCCCCTTTCACAAGTTTAAAGATGATTTGCTGTAACACTGTACGTAATTTACCTTATTTTCCAAAACGGGTCAGTTTTTGGGAATGTTGGGAACAGCCCCAAATCGGATCTGCTGATCAGCTAGGTGGGAATTAACAGGATCTCTGGTTGCTTGGGCAGTTAGGGGGTAAGTTGAACAGGGTCTGCGGGCAGTTATTTGGTAAGTTGAACAGGATCCCAAGATCAGTTAGGGGGTAATTGAACAGGGTCCCCATGGTCACAGGTTTTAAGTTGAAAGGATCTGCATACACTAGGTTTTAAGTTGTCGGATCTGCATACAAACTAGGTTTTAAGTTTTAACAGGATCTTTAAGCTAGGTTAAGTTGAACCGGGTTCATACAGCTAGGTTTTAGTTGAACAGGTCTCATAAGCAGGGTTAAGTTGAAGGATCTGCATCTTTTGTTTTAATTTAACAGGTCTGCATAACTAGGTTAAGTTTAACAGGATCTGCATACAGCTGTTTTTTTTTAACAGGGGTCTGCATACAGCTAGGTTTTTGTTGAAAAGGTTTTCATTCGCTAGGTTTTATGTTTAACGGACTGCATACAGTAGGGCTTAAGTTTAAAGGGCGCATAAAGCTGGGTTTTTTGTTTAAAGGTTTTTGATACGCTAGGTTTTAGTTGAACAGGTTTATACAGCTAGGGGTGTTTGAACAGGTTCATGGGCAGTTGGGGCAAGTTGAACAGGATCCGCATGGTCAGTTTGGTTTTAAGTTGAACAGGATCCGCATGGTCAGCCAAGTGATAAGTTAAACAGATACAGTCTACCATCAACATCTTCGCCGTCATTCTCCCCCACTCCTCCAAACAGGAAGAGATCGTTCTCACTCGGTGTCTGGTGATGAGTTAAACGGGCTCTGCATGATCAGCGAGGTGATAAGTTAAACACAAACAGTCTCTCATCAACATCTTCATCGTTTTTCTCCTCCCCCTCCTCTAAACACCTAGAGATCGTCCTCACTCGGTGTCATGGTCAATAACTCAATCCAGTCTTGTCGGAAGCTGGTTTTCGACACTGTTCACATCGCTTGAAGGCGAGTCGGATGCATACTTCCGACAGAGTTTGACGATTTTTAAATCATACCGCCTTTTATTAAAGGGCAATAATTATCGTTTCAGGGACAGCTTTTTTTGCAGTTGCTTCCCCTAGACCGTTCATCGTGTATTCTGTAGTAGTTTTATACGGATTTGAATTGTCCTACCGTGTTCCCGCGATCACGATTTTGAACACGATCACATGATTTTGAGTGGATTAAGCCTTTTGTGGTCAAATTCTTGTGTTTTATGCAGTTGTCATAAGTACACTATTCTCTGTAGGTCATACCAAGTGCTCAGAAGTGTAATTGAACTTGTGTGGGAGGATAGAGAACATGAAGAAGTGGATTACAGTGTGCACAAAACAGTTTTTGTTGTCTGCAAATGTGCATCATTTTGGATTACTTACATCATGTGAACTGTGTGGATTCCTCACTTAAGGTAAGCATTTTTTTTTAAACTGGTCCATTTTGGCTGTGACTTGGTTGAGTTAAACACACGCAACATCAACATCATCAACATCTTCGTCGTCGTTCTCCCCCCCCCCCCCCCCCTTCCCCCCACCTCCCCCTTCCACTAAACATCTAGAGACCGTCATCACTCAGTGTCATGGTCAGCGAGGTGATAAGTTAAACATAGTCCCTCATCAACATCTTCATCGTCGTTCTCCTCCCCCTCCTCCAAACATCTAGAGACTAACATCACTCGCTGTCGTGGTCAGCGAGGTGATAAGCTAATAGCAAACAGTCCCTCATCTACATTTTCATCGTCACTCCCTCCCCCCCCCCCCCCTCCTCCAAACCTCTGAGGGATGGTCCTCACTCAGTGTCGTGGTTAAACACCCAGTCCATCATCAACATCTTCATCGTCACTCTCCCCCCCCCCCCCCCCCCCTCCAAACCTCTAAGAGATGGCCCTCGCTCAGTCTCGTGGTTAAACACACAAGTCCAGTCCATCATCAACATCATCATCATCGTCACTCTCTCCCCCCCCCCCCCCCTCCTCTCAAACCTCTAGAGATGGTCCTCGTTCAGTGTCGTGGTTAAACACACAGTCCATCATCAACATCTTCATCATCGTCACCCCCCACCCCACCTCCTCCAAACCTCCAAGAGATGGCCCTCGCTCAGTCTCGTGGTTAAACACACAGTCCAGTCCATCATCAACATCTTCATCATCGTCACCCCCCCCCCCCCCCCCCACCCCACCTCCTCCAAACCTCCAAGAGATGGTCCTCACGCGGTGGGTGCGTGCCTGTGGCGCAGGGAGGGGGTGGTGTTCCGCTTCAAGCATCAGTCCTGCCTGCCCTCCGGGCCCGCCTGGCTCTCCACCAGAGGGCGCAGTGCCTGGCCAGCTGGCGGGAGGGGCGGGAGCAGTTCGCCATGCTGAGGGCCGAGGACGACGACAAGACGTTCTTCTGCCTGCGGGTGACCCCGCGCCACGCCCTGCCCCACGACCACGACTACCACGACGGCGGCGGGCTGGACTACTACATCCAGTCCAAACGTCGCCGGAAGCGTGGGAACCGGGTGGAGGTGAGGGTGGGTGGTTGATGTGCGTGTGTGTGTGGGTGGGTGGGTGTGTGTGTTTGTGATGGTGTGTGTGTGTGTGTTAGTGTGTGTGCGACTCTGTGTGTGCGCGTGTGTGTCAGAGAGAGAGAGAGAGAGAGAGAGAGAGCGTGTGACTCCGTGTGAGTGTGTGCGACTATGTGTGTGTGTGTGTGTGCGACTATGTGTGTGTGCGACTATGTGTGTGTGTGACTCTGTGAGCGTGTGACTGTGTGTGTGTGTGTGTGTCTCAGAGAGAGAGAGAGAGAGAGCGTGTGACTCCGTGAGTGTGAGTGTGTGTATGTGTGTGTGTGTGTGTGCGACTATGTGTGTGTGTGTGTGACTCTGTGAGCGTGTGACTGTGTGTGTGTGTGTGTGTGTGTGTCGGAGAGAGAGAGAGTGTGTGACTCCGTGAGTGTGAGTGTGTATGTGTGTGTGTGTGCGCGCGTGCGTGCGTGTGTGTTTTACTCCCAGAAAATGAAACAGACTGCAGTATCACCGAAAACAAGGCGAAACAGAAATACACAGTAAACAAGGTGTAAAGTAAGGCACATTTCATGTACATCACAAAACAAGACGAGTCGAATGTACGGCAAACATGCTTAGTTCAGACATGGCATACAACAGACTACACTGCACCAAACAATACTGCCTGGATGGCAGTAGGCTAAGAGAGAGAGGGAGACAGACAGACAAAGACAGACAGGCAGAGAGAGGGAGACAGACAGACAAAGAGAGAGACAGACAGGCAGAGAGAGAGAGAGACGTCACACAGAACACAAATCCAGACGTTCCTTTCATTTTTTGTCACCCAAAACTAAAACATTCCACGACCCCTCTCCTTTTCTTCCTCCTCCCCCTATCCCACCTCCCCCTCCCCCACACCACCACCCTCTCCCTATACTCTTCCTCCCAACTTGCCCCCCCCCCCCCCCCCACACACACACACACACACCCATCCCCCACCTCTCCCCCACTCCACCCCCCACCTCTCCCCGCCTCTCTCTGTCTGTTCTGGCAGCTGGAGGAGGTGGTGCTGTTCGCCAGCTGGGTGTGCCCGACCAGCGCCTTCACCGAGGCCACCCGCCGCTACTACCCGGGCGCGATATCCAGCGACCTGTCCCCCTACATGGCCTTCAGCGTGCGCGACCAGCAGGTGGTGCGCCAGGCCTGCAGCGACGAGCTGACCACCTGCCACAACTTCACCACCTTCTGCCAGCACCTGCACTGCATGAGGACCTGCGGCAAGTGCCTGCCCGCGCGGGCCGGGCGGAGACCACGCACCTGCTGCCCTCACCCCCCTCCTCCTCCTCCTCCTCCTCTTCCTCCTTCATGCCCAAGAAAGCCAGCGCCATGGCCCTGGACCGCTTCGGCGGCGAGTACGTCCACCACGGCGGGGGGGTAGACGAGGAGGACGAGGAGAAGGATGGAGGCCCGGGAGAGGCCGCGGACGAAGAGCGGGCGGGCGGGGAGAGCCCCCACGCGGAGGACAAGGCCGAGAAGCCGCCGCCCAAGCGGCCGGGCCGGCAGCAGGCGTGCAGCTTCCCGGAGTCCATGCGCGGCACGTGGCTGCAGCGCTACCAGGACGGCCACGACGAGAAGCTGGTCATCACCGCCTCCACCTTCGAGCACCCTCGCCTGGGCCGCTTCCAGTGCGTGACCTTCAGCCCGCCCGGCTCGGCGGCCACGCCCTTGCGGCGGGTGCTGTGGAGCGCCCACGAGAACGGCTGCTACCCGCGCTTCACCTGCCTGCTGTACAGCACGCCCTCCAAGGCCGTCATGCGCTAACCGCCTGGCCGGCCTGCAGCACTGGCCGCTGGAACTGTCCGACGACAGCATCTGCCAGGAGCAGCACTTCCTGGAGGCTGGGAGAAGTGAGTGTGCTGCTCGCTCGACTGGTCGGGGTGGGGTGGGTGGGGTGGGGTGGGTGGTTGTTGGTGTTGTTGTGGTCGGGGTGGGGGTGGGGGTGGAACAGAGCGATGTCACGAACTGAACGTTTCAGACTGTTTGTTGCAATCGAAATGTGTTCTTCTCCGTAGAATGGCATGTAAACACAGTTGGCTGTAAACAACGGTTGAACAGTTGGCACGTTAAGTTCAGTTAGCTGTTGACAACAGTTGAACAGTTGGCACGTTAAGTTCAATTAGCTGTGAACAACAGTTGAACAGCTGGCACGTTATGTTCAATTAGCTGTGAACAACAGTTGAACAGTTGGCACGTTATGTTCAATTAGCTGTGAACAACAGTTGAACAGTTGGCACGTTATGTTCAATTAGCTATGAACAACAGTTGAACAGTTGGCACGTTATGTTCAATTAGCTGTGAACAACAGTTGAACAGTTGGCACGTTAAGTTCAATTAGCTGTGAACAACAGTTTAACAGCTGACACGTTAAGTTCAGTTAGTTAACAGTTGGTACGTTAAGTTCAATTAGTTAACAGTTGGTACGTTAAGTTCAATTAGTTGTTAACAACAGTTGAACAGATGGCACGTTAAGTTCAGTTAGCTGTTAACAACAGTTGAACAGTTGGCACGTTAAGTTCAGTTAGTTAACAGTTGGCACGTTAAGTTCAGTTGGTTGACAGTTGGTACGTTAGGTTTAATCAGCTGTTAACAACAGCCGAGCTGGCACGTTAAATTCAGTTAGTTACCAGTTGGCACGTTAAGTTCAATTAGCTGTTTACAACAGTTGAACAGCTGACACGTTAAGTTCAGTTAGTTACCAGTTGGCACGTTAAGTTCAATTAGCTGTTTACAACAGTTGAACAGTTGGCACGTTAAGTTCAGTTAGTTAACAAATGGCACGTTAAGTTTAATTAGCTGTTATTACAACAGTTAAAACAGTTGGTACGCTAAGTTCAGCAAATAAGTGTATAAGAGTAAGAAACAAATTGGACATAAATATCATTCAAACAAAGCAAAACAAAACTAACGAACAAAGAAACAAAATGCTGAGGCACGACATAGCACATACTTTGTATACGAGTTCAAAAGATCAGTGGTGAAGAGTTTTAAGACAGAGGTAAGACAAAGACGTAGTACACAAAAGATTGAGAGGGGGGAAAAAAGAAGACATTATGGATGTGTCTGTCACCGCCTCATACGGAAAACGTGCCGCCAAACAACCCCCCCCCCCCCCCCCCCCCCCCCCCCCCCACACACACACACACTCCCCCAACAGTCGTACCCATCAATGCCTGTCAACGAACAGCCCCCGCCGATCCACTGTCCGGGCGGAAGGTGCCAGACACAGCAAGCCAGCCGCACCTGTCGGTGCCCATCAATAGACGAGGTGCCGGACTATTTGTGACAGTAGGACAGCCCGACTGTTTGTGAACTATTGCACAAACATTCGATGTGAACGCGATTTTTTTTTCTTTTTCTTTTTACCACACACACACACACACAGAGAAAAACAGCGCGTGCATACTTACACACACAAACGCGCGCGCACGTGTGAACGAAGGTCCGTCTCATCAATGGTCGGAAACAGCAGTCAGTTAGTCCTATATCCACGAGATCTAGTTGCACAGCGAGGCGACCCCAGGCGGAACTCTCAACACATTTTAAATGTAATTCATAGCGAACCGCCAAGAAAACGTAGACAAACGAACCACAAGACAAAACACGACGCGTTTCGACCTCTTGGGTCTTCTTCAGGCAAGATACAAACATCTCATTCCACGCCCGTTTTGCGCTATAGTGAATGAAGATAAGTGATTGCTCGTTCATTGTTTTTGTCCCGAGTGTTTTGTTTCTTGCCTGAAAAAGACCTAAGTGGTCGAAACGCGTCGTGTTTTGTCTTGCGATTCGTTTGTTTGCGTTTTCTTGGCGGTTGGCTATTAATTACATTTAAAACTATGTCCACGAGTTTCAGAAAACATCTATTTAGTATTTGCCTTTTCATTAGCTTGTACCATCTCTGCGTGCGTGCGTGCGTGCGTGTGTGTGTGTGTGTGCGTGCGCGCGTGGCCTCCGTCTTCCTGTTTTTCCCCCCACCTTTTCTTTCTTTATTTTTTCTTTTTTAAATATTTGTTTCCCCTCCTCTTTTCTTCTCCTTTGACACAATGCAGATCAGTGGGTTCCGTAACTGATGGACATTCTCATGCGAACTTTACTATGTTGATGTTTGATACAAAGCGGGTTTTCTTGTTTGTTTGTTTTCATATTCTTTCCACATGTTTGATATTCACAACGTTTGCACAGGAATATGCCCGCAAGCCTCTAGCGGTAATGTTGTGTTGTCTCTTTTGTCACCGCCACGTGCCCAACCCCCCCCCCCCCTCCCCCCCGTTCAGGGACGTGACTTAACATGTGCTTCATTTCTGTCACTGACGGGTACTCCTTATCCTCCCCCCCCTCCCCTCGGGGACGTGACTTAGCATGTGCTTCATTTCTGTCACTGACAGGTACTCCTTATCCCCCCCCCCCCCTTCAGGGACGTGACTTAGCATGTGCTTCATTTCTGTCACTGACAGGTACTCCTTATCCCCCCCCCCTCCCCTCAGGGACGTCACTTAACATGTGCTTCATTTCTGTCACTGACAGGTACTCCTTTGTCAACCTCGGGGTATGTCAGTGGAGGAAGGACTAGCGCACAGCCCAAACACTCACAGCTTGCTTACAATCTCATTCATATATCGTGCATTCGTCACATCAAACCACTAGTAAAGTCTATAACTTTACTACACATGATCATAGAAAGAAACATCAATGCATATGGAGTCAAACAAAATAAAACATCCTCTTTCCTTGAACTTCACAAAACCATTTATCTAAATCATTAACTATTGGCACGTTAGGGGCGTGACTTAACATGTGCTTCATTTCTGTCACTGACAGGTACTCCTTATCCCCCCCTCCCCTCAGGGACGTGACTTAGCATGTGCGTTAACTTTACTACACATGATCATAGAAAGAAACATCAATGCATATGGAGTCGAACAAAATAAAACATCCTCTTTCCTTGAACTTCACAAAACCATTGATCTAAATCATCATTAACTAACCCGGTATAAACAGATTTCTACTTTACCTGGCCAGGTGATCTTAACTATTCACGAATCACTGTCTTTTCTTTTCCTTTTTTTTCTTTTCACCGTCACTTTCACAAGCACGACACAACTGCTGGCACTGGTCAGGTTGGACCGCCGGCACTGGTCAGGTTGGACTGCTGGCACTGGTCAGGTTAGACCGCTGCCGTTGGTCAGGTTGGACTGCCGATGAAAGTGGCGCTGGCCAAGTATGAGGTCGAACCCCGGTTCAGATTGAACAGTGACTATTAGACATCGATCTGTTCTCCTTTCTTTCTTCCTGCCTTAACGCATTGCATTGCACTCTCTCTCTCTCTCTCTCTCTCTCTCTCTCTCTCTCTCTCTCTCTCTTCTCTCTTCTAGTCTGCTCTATCAAATGGACATGGTTGCTTTTCTCTTCTTTTTTTTTCTTTTCTTTCTCTTCATCAGTTAGCAACTCTCTCTCCACATCTCTCCTTAGTCCTTCCTCTGCAGACTCTATCTCGTGCTAATGCTACAGCTCGGTTCTGTTCACTCCGCTCATCTCTCCTCTGCCCTTCTCTCCTGCAGAGCTACACCCAGAACCTCTTCCTCTCTCTGCTGTTCGTTCTCCCTTTCTCACTCACGCATTCCTATCTTATCCTAAAAACCATCTGTCAAAGGGCGAGTTACCATTGGTCAGTATTTTCGCGCCTTATACTTGAGGTTGCATCCCCTCTCATTTCCTTGGATATTAAATCATGAGTCACATCTACCTGCCTTGCTCTCTGTGGTGGTCAATGGTCATTTAATTAATTAGCTAGATTTCACCCCCACTACACAGTACCTTCCCCCTCTCCTTTCCGGCGACGTCCTAGTTAATTGTGGACACTGGTCCTACAAATTGGCTGGATGAGTCTGGCCCAAGCGCCAAGACCCGTCTGGCTAGACATCGAGGCGTCGGTCAAGCGGCTTAGTCTGTCTGGGAATGACAGTACCGTCTCCGTGGAGCCTCTCCGCTATGCTTAATTGGCTGACCCGACACATGAGGCCGCTCTACCTGGCGCCCAGAATATTTGACTTTGGGCTTATGCCCGGTTGAGCTGGCTGGCGACGGACCACGACTTTGGTTGTTTTATTTTTGTCCGTGACATCCTTATCCCCCCCCTCCCCTCAGGGACGTGACTTAACATTGTGCTTCATTTCTGTCACTGACAGGTACTCCTTTCCCCCCCCCCTCCCCTCCCCCTCAGGGACGTGACTTAACATGTGCTTCATTTCTGTCACTGACAGGTACTCCTTATCCCCCCTCCCCTCAGGGACGTGACTTAGCATGTGCGTTATTTCTGTCACTGACAGGTACTCCGTATCACCCCCCCCCCTCAGGGACGTGACTTAACATGTGCTTCATTTCTTCACTGACAGGTACTCCTTATCCCCCCACCCCCTTCAGGGACTGACTTAACATGTGCTTCATTTCTGTCACTGACAGGTACTCCTTACCCCCCCCCCTCCCCTCAGAGGACGTGACTAACATGTGCTTCATTTCTGTCACTGCAGGTACTCCTTACCCCCCCCCCCTCCCCTCAGGGACGTGACTTAACATGTGCTTCATTTCTGTCACTGACAGGTACTCCTTATCCCCCCCCCCCTTCAGGGACGTGACTTAACATGTGCTTCATTTGTCACTGACAGGTACTCCTTATCCCCCCCCCCCCCCCCCTTCAGGGACTGACTTAGCATGTGCTTCATTTCTGTCACCTACAGGTACTCCTTATCCCCCCCCTCCCCTCAGGGACGTGACTTAGCATGTGCTTCATTTTCTGTCATGACAGGTACTCCGTATCCACCCCCCCCCCCCCCCCCCCCCCCCCCCCTTCAGGGACGTGACTTAGCATGTGCTTCATTTCTGTCACTGACAGGTACTCCTTATCCCCCCCCCCCTCTCCTCAGGGACGTGACTTAACATGTGCTTCATTTCTGTCACTGACAGGTACTCTTTATCCCCCCCCCCTCCCTCAGGGACGTGACTTAGCATGTGCTTCATTTCTGTCACTGACAGGTACTCCTTATCCCACCCCCTCCCCTCAGGGACGTGACTTAACATGTGCTTCATTTCTGTCACTGACAGGTACTCCTTATCCCCCCCCTCCCCTCAGGGACGTGACTTAGCATGTGCTTCATTTACTGTCACTGACAGGTACTCCTTTATCCCCCCCTCCATCAGGGACCTGACTTAACATGTGCTTTCATTTCTGTCACTGACAGGTACTCCTTGCGGGGTATGGGAGGTGGTACGGAGGGTGGGCCACATCCACAGCGTAGCCTGCATCCTCCCCCACTACCTCCCCAAGGTGGTCCTTCCACGACGACAGGGGGCGCTCCGGTTGTCTGGTGCATGGCACCTACACTTCCCCCGGCGCCATCATCCTCTTCTTACTACCCGGAGAAGGACTCCAAGCGGCAAACTCCGCTTCGCGGAACCGCGCGCAAAACCGTGACGTCAGCGGCAGGCACGAGGACGCTGGGCACGAAAAGAACGGCCACGCGGGTGGGGGGATGCACCACGCTGACCCCGGGGTCAGTCCCGAGTTCCATCCGGGGGCCGTGGAGCACGGCTATGAAGGGAAGGTGCAGAGCGTGGGTGTGTACCCCCACAACGTCATGAAGGTGATGAACCACGGGAGCCCCGACCTGTACCAGATCGAGAACGGCCAGTACAGCGACATGGGCAGCGTGGAACCGGAAGAGTGGAGCGAGAAGTCCCGCGGCCACTACCACGTGCAGTCCTATCACCACCCCAGCAAAGCCCAGGCCAGCCAGCGCCAGACGCACGGCGGTCACAAGCCCTACCCCCACGCCAACTCTCGGCCCCACTCGTCAGCGGAGCAGTCCAGCCACGAGGACTACCCCGACGACGCGCTGTTCGGCAACGGCGGCTACCAGCAGCACAGTTACAACCCGTACTACAAGAGGGGGTCCCGGTTCCGAAGGAGCCACCAAGAGGACGCGGCCTACGGCCACCAGTCGTCCTACGACTGCCTGGCCGTGATGACCTACGTGGACAGTTACAAATCCTTGCTGACCGTGACGGCGGAGAACCCCAAGGAGATCCTGTGCTGGTTCGTGGTGAACGAGACCACGGTGGTGATCTTGAAGGCGTCCTCCTGCAACTCGCTGACCGCGCAGCGCGTGCTGGGCGACCCCAGCCTCAACGCCAGTCACATGGTGCACGTGCACAGGATCCTGCACCTGGAGGAGGGGCGGCACGACTGCGAAGCCTTGTTCCCGCCCTTCCGGGACCGACCGGAGATCGGCCAGTATCGGGAGGAGCAGTCGAGCGGCTCCAGACCGTGGCCCTGCTCCTGGTCGTCCCTTCTAGCAACAGGGCTGTTAGTTGTGACCTCGGCTCTCTTCAATCTTCAACGATGAGTGGGCGACAGAAGGAAATGAGTGGAGGTGACGCCCACCAGCGGTGAGGGGA
Organism: Conus ventricosus; assembly: GCA_018398815.1. NCBI lineage: Eukaryota > Metazoa > Mollusca > Gastropoda > Neogastropoda > Conidae > Conus > Conus ventricosus. The sequence goes on from CM031621.1 coordinate 9,701,664, forward strand.
GAGAGTGAACGCTTGTTTGTGAACGGAAGTTGTGTTAGGGTTAACGGGCCTGACTGAGGGGGCGTCAGAATCATGATTCTGGGGCACGGCGTCAGATGCAAAGCGAGATTCTTTTTGTTACGTGTAGTTACGTTGGCGAGTCGCAGGCATCTGCGGCTTGTTTCGCCGTGCACTAGGGTGTGTTTTGGTGTTGTTGTTTGTTTGTTTGTGGTATTTAGGATCACTCCTGGTCAGGCATCATGGTTCGAACGTGGTGCGTGGTTGACGCTCAGCTCTAGCAATCAGAAGACGGCTGTGTCAAACTCGGGGAGGGGGCGCTGTTCTCTGAAGAAAGTGGAAGGACACAAAGGGACGGCGGACCTGAACGAAATGACATGAGGTTCAACACCACTGTACAGACGCCAAAAACACATGCACTGTGACACCGCCGCCTCTACACCACGACAGAGACCACAACAGCTGTTGACACTGCCGTAGTGGGCGAGACTTTGAACACGTGGAATAGGGGCGCGACCACAACCCTGTAGCAAAACACGAGTGCACCACGCGCGCGCAGCAAGCACCAAGAACTGCACGTGAAGCCTGCCGCTGGCACCGACTCCTGTCTTTGACGCCCAGTCTGGGATAGCCCTCAGCTGGCCTGCATCAGAAAGTCTGGAACCGGGGTACCCGTCGTCCGGCTGGGATGAACTGGTCGGCCCAGCACCGCTGGGTGGCGGGCATGTTTGTTATCACGACACAGTGCGAGGGTTTGGTGATCTCAAGGCGGGGAAAGCTTTGTAGTATACATAGTATTACGTCGTCGGGTTCGCAGTTTGGATTGTCCAGCTGGACCAGTCTTGACTGCATAGGATTTTTTTTCTGTACGTGGTTTGCGTCTTCTCTCGGCTTAGTGACTTGTCGTTTGTTATGGATTTTTTTTTTTTGTCAAAGCGTTGTCAGTCTTGAAAGCATCTCCCATTTTCTGCCGCACTCTGTGTGTGTGTGTGTGTGTGTGTGTGGACTTTCCAGTTGGCCATTTTTTTTGTCTCTTGTCAAGGGTAACTTCTGATGTCCAGAACCATTTAGTGAAAGGATGTGCTTTTTAACATCCTTGCAGTGAAGCTTTTACTAGTCTTGAGTTAGGTGTTTTTTTATTTTTTTATTTTTTTTTTTTACAGTATCACCTGCCATCTACATTACATTCTGGAGGTGTCTGTCGGTGCCCAGTTGGTATAAGTAGCGCAGTGTTCAGAGTCGACAACGTCAACAAGCATGCTCTGATCCTTGCTGTGTCGTCTTTCTCTGTTGTACCGGGGAGTCTGGGACCAATCGTGGAGACACTTTCCGGTTCGTTATGGCTTAGAGGAGCTAGCACTGGTTTCTGCGCTGCAGAGCGCTAATCCAACACTTTATCGCATATGCACGTGTGTACATTTTTTGACTCGATGTAACAAAGTGAGTCCATGTCATTTCCCTCTTTTGTGGTGTGCGCGTGTATGTTTCTGTGCGGGCGTGTTTGTCCACTTGTGCCTGCGCGTGGGTGAGTGTGTGTGTGTTTGTGTGCGCGCACGTGCAGACGTGCGGGTGTGTGTCTCTGTGTTCATGCTAAACGTAACGTTATAATGTTTGCATTTCCTTGGCAATGACAAGCGCTAGAGCATCAGACCTGACCGCATGATCATCTATTTTTAGCATGAAGAGCTTATCCGATGGTCAATGCCGTAAACCTGCAACCCCCCTCCCTTTCCCCCCTTCCCATCCCATGTTATCGCACACGTGTCATCGTCTTACGGGGTAACGAGTCCGAAACGGGATGAAGGTGTTGGCCCCTTACCGGCAGTAACGATTATCTGAGGTTCAAGTTTGTAACCCATAATTGCCCATTACAACACATTCTTCCCGTCTTGACAGTGGGTACGATAAGGACACACCACCTGTGAACCGAAATAGGCACAACGCTTCGTTAGTTTGGTTGGTTGGTTAATGGTTCCAGTGGCCTTTCGCCTGCAGAGAGCAGGGGAAGCCTCACCGACGAGACATCGGTAGAACCGTGCTGGTTTGTCTGTTTGTTCAATGGTTCCAGTGGCTTTTCGCCTACTGAAGAGACATCGTCAGAGCCGTGGGATCTCAAGCTAGAGGTATGAGAGACTACTCGGAGGAATAATTAACCACCAAACGACATAGTCCTCCGTGATTTGTGTCGCAGATTTAAGGAACTGTTTGACAGCAGATCAAAACTTGGTAGTAAAAGGCGGCCGTGATTGCTAGGTTCTGGAAAGAGTGTTTCGTAATTAAGAAAGAAAAAAAAAGAAAGAAAATAAAAGTATATTCCGTTCTGAACGTGATCATGCATATAAAGAAAGAGTGTTTCGTAATTAAGAAAAAGCAACAACAAAAAAGAAAAAAATGAAAAAGCAACAAAAAAAAGAAAAAAATGTATGTTCCGTTCTGAACGTGATCATGCATAAAAGGGTTGTATCTCTTGATTTTCGACAGGATTTGAACCCGATAGTCAGGCTGAACCACCTATGCCAAATGGTGGGAAAAAAAAGGCATGTTCAATTTTATCTTCTGCTTACATTTTTCGAAAGTCTGCTTTTTAACAGGCAGCAGTGAGGAATGAGAAACATATGACGGAAACTGAATGATTTAATCAATCCGATATCTGTGTAGTATGGCTATTCATTGGCTGCACATTCTTCTACTGTCCTTGTAGGGATTCACGTGAGAAGGGGAAAACTAGGACGGCCGCTGCCTACGGTGTTGTCATGGGTAAATCTGCACACGGGGTTGTCATGGGTAAATCTGCACACGGGGTTGTCATGGGTAAATCTGCACACGGGGTTGTCATGGGTAAATCTGCACACGGGGTTGTCATGGGTAAATCTGCACACGGGGTTGTCATGGGTAAATGTACACGTGGTGTTGTCATGGGTAAATCAACACGTGGCGTTGTCATGGGTAAATCAACACGTGGTGTTGTCATGGGTAAATCAACACGTGGCGTTGTCATGGGTAAATCAACACGTGGTGATGTCATGGGTAAATCAACACGTGGTGTTGTCATGGGTAAATCAACACGTGGTGTTGTCATGGGTAAATCAACACGTGGTGTTGTCATGGGTAAATCTACACGTGGTGATGTCATGGGTAAATCTACACGTGGTGTTGTCATGGGTAAATCTACAGAGGTTTCACACTTAGTAATAGCGGCTCGGACTAGTCAGTCTGATTTTGATGCGAATGGTTTCCTATGCTCTTCTTCCCGCATCGTAAGATGTTATCCCTTTCTTTTCCTGCTACAGCAGAGTACCGGACAATGTTTTCCCAGGGCTTGTAGGTTAAAGAATATTGACCACAGTTCCAACTGTCTCACTTTGTTGTCATTTTCTCACCCATGGAAAAGAAGTTCGCGGCTGTTTTGTGCTTATGGGGATTAACAAAGTATTCAAGAAATTCCAGTCGGTGTGTTCTGTTTTATATGAAAATAAGCGGAACAGTTTGGATTTTGAATTCCTTTATTTTTGACCTGCTGTCGTGATCTAACCTTAGATGGCTTATCTGACCTTTGACACGAAAACAAGTTATCTCCAATTGTTGCAATGGCTTTATGCATTATACCTTATTGGTTTTTGGCTGAACGTAACACACTGGAAAGGATTTTTTTTCTAAAATCTGAAATAATCGCAGTTTCCCCCTTAACCCGACTATGGGGGTGTTTATACACACAGATATTTGGAATATGTATACAAACACATCGTTGAAATGTTTATATCAACTGATTCTTAGAATATTGATTCCAATGTGACCTTTAAGATATTCATGTGAACATGATTTTTGGAAGGTTTCTGTTACTATGATCCTTAGAATATTGATTCCAACGTGGTCTCGGAACTATTTTAATTGTATGATCTACGGAATATTTATGCCAACACGATCCCTAGAATTTGGATGCCAGTTTGCTGTTAATTTTTTTTTTGGCTTATATGCGAGATTTTCAAAAAACATGTGGAACTCCTGTATGTCTGTATGTAAAAATTTCTACTGATTATAGAATATGTTTTAGAGGCTATCCCCTCTAGTGAGCTGTACATTTATTGAGTTTCGTATAATGCAGCACATCTACCAGATTATTTCTGTTGTTGAAGATGTATTGGATTTATTGTTTGTTTGTTTTTCTTTCATCCATTTGGGAAAGTTGTTACTGTTTTTCATTACTGAAGATGGCAAATGGTATTGCGAGGGATCTGAGCTGGAAACAGCATCCAGTAAGGAATATGAGAGAACGTAGGCTTTGACACAGAAAGACCCTCAGACCACAGAAGAGAACGTAGGCTTTGACACAGAAAGACCCACAGACCACAGGAGAGAACGTAGGCTTTGACACAGAAAGACCCACAGACCACAGAAGAGAACGTAGGCTTTGACACAGAAAGACCCACAGACCACAGAAAAGAACGTAGGCTTTGACGCAGAAAGACCCACAGAAGAGAACGCAGGCTTTGACACAGAAAGACCCACAGAAGAGAACGCAGGCTTTGACACAGAAAGACCCACAGAAGAGAACGTAGGCTTTGACACAGAAAGACCCACAGAAGAGAACGCAGGCTTTGACACAGAAAGACCCACAGACGAGAACGTAGGCTTTGACACAGAAAGACCCACAGAAGAGAACGTAGGCTTTGACACAGAAAGACCCACAGACCACAGACGAAAACGTAGGCTTTGACACAGAAAGACCCACAGAAGAGAACGTAGGCTTTAACACAGAAAGACCCACGGAAGAGAACGTAGGCTTTGACACAGAAAGACCCACAGAAGAGAACGCAGGCTTTGACGCAGAAAGACCCACAGAAGTTCGGACAAATGCAAAAGATTTTTGGGACAGGCTGATTTTGAGCAGAAACACTTTCAAATTCAAGAGATGTATGTGGAAGCTGTTTATCAATAGAAGACGCCATAAGCTTAAGAGTGAATGCTTAGTATTTGCTAAAGAACGTTAGCTTCTAAATTGAAAACGCTGTCAACAACCAAAAGCATGATTTTAAAAGACGGCTTCAAACTGGAGAACTGCACAACTTTATACTGAAGACGAAGGATTTGTGAAGACGTTTTTTTTTCCAACAGAATGACGTCATTCAATGCTTTCAGAGCAAATTAAAAGGATTTGAGAAAAAATGGTTCCGAAGAAAAGGGCATCTTAAACTTTAACACAGATACCTAGGATTTGAGGATATAATTTTCAACGGGCTGACATGAAGAATTCAATGGCTATTTGAAACGGAACGACATCAGTATGAATGACGGTTTCAAGCGAAACAACGTTTCGGAGATGAGAGTAAATAAACGAATTTAGAGACACGTGAAGAACTTGAATGGCTATAGATCTGCAAGAACCGTTTTCGAAGAGACCGACATCAAGAACAATGTGAAAGTAGGTAATTCGGGTATGTTTGAATCATGATGCATAGGGAATGAAGGGGGAGGGGGGGGGGGGGGGGGAAGGGATTGCCTTCACAAGCGGGCCTAAACTAACGTAAAGATGGGTAACGGGATCCCTTGAAAATATGTCGGCATGCAGCAAAGAATGATTCAAGATTTAAATTTGAATGGAGGTGTGGAGGGACAAGCTTAAAGTGCAGAGTGTGAACATTTTTATTTTTTCGGACTGACGGCTTGTGTGTGTTTTCAGTAGTGGCAAAGTGTTGGTTTTTTTTTTTTTTTGGTTTTTTTTTTTTTGGGCGCAGCTATAAAATTTGCTGCGCATCCTTACATTGATGCGATTTAATTTGAATTTTCTTGGCATGTGCGTATTCTTGTTTTGCTGCTTACCTATGTTGGTGAATGGCGATGACATTCCTCTTGCGACATATAGAACTGATATCTTGTCCTGCCGCACTTGGTGTGTCCAGAGACTGTGAAGTATGTCTGAAACACGTGGAGAAAGCAGGACATTTTTACCTTGTTTAACAACTTTGGTGCCATCCAGACAATGGCGATGATTATTACGTTTTGTCCGTTTCACTGAAAAATCTGTTTCACCAGCCAACCCACCCCTTCTTAATTGTTATTTTTCATTGACCGAGCTCACATTTAGCAAGTCAACGATTGGGGGTGTCACTTTTGTGTGTGTGTGTGTGTGTGTGTGTGTGTGTGTGTGTGTATTACCTGTTCCAAGAATGTGTGTGGGCGTGCGTGCGTGTGTGCAAGTGCGTGTGTGTGATTTTGTTTGTAGTTCGAATCGGTACAGCTCTCCGCTTTCATGGCTTTGGTCATAGCGTTCAAACGTTTGCGAGGTAAAGTGACTTTGGCAATGGTGCCGACGGTGTCCCACCTGGTCGCGCTTCGCTCCGAGCTTGGAACGAGGCCAGGGTCTAAGTGAGGTGGCCGATGGCGGAAACTGAAACGAATGATCAGAATGATTCTTAGCGAGGCCGCCAACATTAAAGACAAACAAACTACAAGACAAACCACGACGCGTTTCGACCTGCTAGGGCTTCTTCAGGCAAGGACACAAGATTCAGGACAATGAGAACGAAGAGGGAGCAATCACTTGTTAACTCGTATTTGGCGCACACACACTCACACACACTCTCTCTCTCTCGCTCTCTCTCTCTCTCTCAGCACCCATCTTGCGCCAAACACCAGAAGATAAGTGATTGCTAGTCCTTCGTTTTCATCGTCCTGAATATTGTATATCTTGCCTGAAGAAGACTTCAGAGGCCCCAGAGCGTCCTGTTTTGTCTTGTAGTTCGTTTGTCCTTGTTTGTGGCGGACACACTAAGACTTCTTCTTAAACATTGGAATTAGGCGTTCACTCTGTGTGTGTGTGTGTGTGTGTGTGTGTGTGTGTGTGTGTGTGTGTGTGTGTGTGTGTGTGTGTAGATGGGGGAAAAGGGTGCGGTGAGGGAGAAGGATGGGTGAGGGAGGGAGCGACGGGTACTTTCGGGGTAGTGCTTGGCTGCCTTGTATTCAACGAAGAAAGGATTCGTTCAGCAACCCCACCCAAGCTCTGATGCACTTCTTGTAACGGCAACAGCTGGCCAGCCGAATGCCCCATCTTGCTCCAGAACACTTAGGGTATGACGTAAGCTGTGGACATTTATGGGGAGATGGGGGGTCGACAGGATTGGGAAAACAAAGAGAAGCGTCTGTGATGATTGAATCATTCCACGGGTGATCTGTTATACAATACTTACTTTACCGAACATATTTTGGCCTGGATTATTGTTTGTTGCCCAGCGCGTGCAAGTGTCTACTGTTCATTTCCTTCACCGATATGATTCTTCCCACATAGTGATCGCAGACCGGAACATCTCTCTGCCTGTTGGATGTTCTGGTTTAGGATTCACACCGAGGCATCATCGTTATGATTGTTGTCATTGTCGCGCTAGTGGTGTTGTCGTGTCTGTTGCTAACTGTAGATAGTACTACGTTTTTCGTGTGTGTGTGTGTTTTTTTTTAAAACGGGATAACTGTCTGGTGATCTTTGCCGTGACGTGAGGACTTTTGTAGCGTGGTGGACCATAGACACCGGGTTCTCCGAGTCGTGCAACAGCTCTGAGAGTTGGTCGGGGTCTAACCCTGACTGGAACTGCAGGGTGCTCACCGTTTTCTATGCCGTGAAACTGACCGTGAAACAGGTCCGAGCTATTGAGTTCAGATTTTTTTTTTTCAAATCCTTGATGCGCGTGTCAAAGATCATATGTAATAGTGTAGCGCACCCACATGTACATGTATGTAATAAAGTGTGCAGATGCTCTGCACATGCACATATGCCACATACCTGGCCCCCTACCCTTCTGTCCTTTTCCCCTCCAACCACATAACACACTTATGCGCGCGCGCGCGCACACACACGAACACACACACACACACACTTGAATACATATAGCACGCAGAAAAGCGCGCTCTTGTTATTTTCTTTGTTATTAAGGCTTTATTTTGTTTTTGTCTATATTTCTTTCTCCCCCCCCCCCCCCACTCTCTCTCTCTCTCTCTCTCTCGCATACACACACACTCACACACACTCACACACACACACACACACCACACACACACACACACACACACACGTGCATTTTCTACGCCTGTCTCCATCTCTGTTTCACTCATTTATTTCTTCTGTTTCCGTCTTCTGGTTTGGGTTTTTTCTTTGTTTTTTTTCTTCTCTTTTTTCAAGCCTTTTCTTGTGTGAAGTCCGTCTTGCGTTACCCACCGATTTGTCCTGGAAATATGAAATTCTCGGAACATAAATAATGGCAATATTTGACAAGCTCGGTATAATAATGTACATGTTTTTTCGTCTTAACACGTTTTCTTTCAGTACAATGTTTAAAACCACAGCTGTTCTTTGACTTGTTATCGAATGGGACTCGATTAAAGTACCCGAAAGTGCGTACGGAATAATCTGAAAAGTTTTTAATCTACAAAACCGTTTTTGTTGTGTTTTTTTTTAATTCATTGCAGTCTGAATGGCTGATGGGGTTTTTTGTCTCGTTTGTTTATCAATTTAAAAAAAAAAAGAAGAGAACTGTAGTATTTTTCTTTTCTGTTTTGTTTTAATCTCGGTGATCTACACTGAGGCTGACACGTGACGAGATGGTTGTTTTGTTTTTGTTTTGTTTTTTTGTCGTCGTTTGGTTTGTGACGCTTCTTTTTTTTTAATAATAAAATGTTGAAAACGGATATAGCATGTTCGTATCATTCATTGACGTCTGAATAATAAATGACATAGATACACTTAGTATCTTTCAACACTTTTAAATACGAGGTTTTGTCAGGTCTTGGTGTTCCTGGAGTCCAAGGTTAATTAAGCTGCAGATCGCTCGGAATCAATAGTGACCATTTTCTGCACCACAGAATCAACAGTGACCATTTTCTGCACCACGGAATCAATAGTGACCATTTTCTGCACCACAGAATCAACAGTGACCATGTTCTGCACCACGGAATCAACAGTGACCATTTTCTGCACCACAGAATCAATAGTGACCATTTTCTGCACCACAGAATCAATAGTGACCATTTTCTGCACCACGGAATCAATAGTGACCATTTTCTGCACCACGGAATCAATAGTGACCATTTTCTGCACCACGGAATCAATAGTGACCATTTTCTGCACCACACAATCAATAGTGACCATTTTCTGCACCACGGAATCAATAGTGACCATTTTCTGCACCACGGAATCAATAGTGACCATTTTCTGCACCACGGAATCAATAGTGACCATTTTCTGCACCACGGAATCAATAGTGACCATTTTCTGCACCACGTGAACACGTTTGGAGCATTTTTCGCTTGTTTCTTTCTTTCTTTTTGTTTGTGTGTGTGTGTTTGTTTTTTGTTACTTCGTACTGTTTATGTTGTGATTACGATAGTTTTTGTACTGCCGGCGCATTTGAGTTTGAGTGTTTCTCGTTATATGTTCATTGTATCTGTAGATATAGTTGAGTTGAGAGAGAGACGGGTGATCCACACCAGCGTTTTGTTGTTGTTTTGTTTTGTTTTTCTTTTTCTTTTTGAGTGCATTACAGTTTAACCCTCCCTCTCTCTCTCTCTCTCTCCTCTCTCTCTCTCTCTCTCTCTCTCTCTCTCTCTCAAGATATTCGTATTCGTAAAAATATTCGTATTCTCTCTCTCTCTCTTGGCGTGTGTTCGTGCACCCTGCTCTCTCTCTCTCTCTCTCTCTCTCTCTCTCTCTCTCTCTCTCTCTCTCTCTCTCTCTCTCTCTCCTCTACTCTCTCTCACACTCGGTCTTCAAAAATTCGTATTTGTACAAATATTCGTATCCCTCTCTCGCTCTCTCTTCAAAAATTCGTATTCGTAAAAAATATTCGTATCCTCTCTCTTCTCTCTCTCTCTCTCCTCTCTCTCTCTCTCTCTCTCTCTCTCTCAATATTCGTATTCGTGAAAATAACTGTACTCTCTCTCTTTTTTTCTCTAACTCTCTCCTGTCTCTCTCTCTCTCTTCAAATGTTCGTATTAGTAAAAATATTCCCCCCCCTCTCTCTCTCTCTCTCTCTCTCTCTCTCTCCTCTTCTCTCTCTCTCCAAATATTCGTATTAGTAAAAATATTTCTCTCTCTCTCTCTCTCTCTCTCTCTCTCTCTCTCTCTCTCTCTCTCTCTGTCTGTCTGTCTGTGTCATCATATTCCTTCTGTCGTAAATGAACAATTAGGACCTACTTAACTCAACGTCTTACAACGGCACTACGCCTTTCAGCAGCATTTGGAAACGGCTTAACAGCTTCATAAGGAAAACCTTGAGTGACAACGCAGTCTGATCTCTAGAACAGATTTTTTTTAACGTCAATGATGTCGAAGTTGGTTTTTTTTTTTCAAACTAGAATCAGCAGTGCCTCTTTTGGTTTATTAATTTGAGTTACCTTTTTTTTGAATCATTAACAAGAGGCAGCTCTGTTACGTCAAGTTCATTGACTCGAAAATGAATGAAAGAGAAATCATGTCTGACAAAGGAAACGAGAGGTTAAGGAACACGCAGAACATTTTCGTCAGATTACTTTTGAAACAAACTTAAAACTACTTTTGAAACAAACTTAAACTCCTTATGCATGGAACTGACGTTGAAAGTGATCTCTCTCTCTCTCTCTCTCTCTCTCTCTCTCTCTCTCTCTCTCTCTCTCTCTCTTGTGTGTGTGTTGTGGCTCTTTTGGTTTCTTTTCTCTCTTAGGTTTGTTAAAACCTCTAAGGGCATTTACATTAAATCAAGGCTTGTGGAACAGTTCGTTAGAAGTCTTCTGCACGGTTGGACAAGGAACAGTCCGTGCTTGAAATGAATGTTGCACAACACTGGTATACTTCAGAACAAGCAGAGAGGAAAAGAAAGATACTGACATTTACCAGTACCTTAACAATCGTTACCCTGTTAAAAGCATTTTTAGGTACTTAAAACTGAAACACATTGCACAGACGTGTTTCAGACAAAGATAAAAAACGGTCACAGTCAAGAGTGTCCACTAGCATGTCAGAAACCACAACCGCGCTTTTAAAGCTATGAAAAAAATGTATACAAAACTTTAAGTCTTCAAAATGTGTATTGTCCTACTGCGTCTTAGGTACTAATTCGAAAATGTGAATTAAAAAAAAACCGCAATGCTCCAGTCAATAGCTTAGAGGTCAATGTCTGTCTCACCGTGAAGTCGTAGTCAACCATGCTGTGGAGAACAACACAGTTATGTGACACAAGAAGCGGAGGGAACGAAGGGAATTCTGAAAAGATTGCTGAGAAATAAAGAGCAGCAGAAGAAATATGAACCGCTGCCAGAAACCAGAGAACAGGCCAGGCAGTGGCACCAGACATTCTTTTTCAACACACAACTAAAAGCAGCAGAGAGTAAGACCCTGTGTTTCTTCACACAAATTATTCGGAAACGCCCTTTGTGTCCAGGAGGATTCTTTTTTGAAGAATGGACCACGACAATCATGATGTTGTTAGTGAAAGGTCATTCTAAGCACCAGAACACTGCCGTACGATTTGTCTGCACAAAATTGAGAGCAGCATTGCAAACTGGTCCAAGATGAACGAAAAATTACCAATATACACGCGTCTTTTTGCTTTGTTTTTGTTTTGTAAATTGTTAGAATGAAGAGTTCGACTGTTGATGATTTAGTTGCATTGATGTTTTGAAACTGTGTTTGTAAATGGTTAGAATGAAGAGTTCGACTGTTGATGAGATAGTTAGTGATGTTTCCAAATTGTGTTGTATTCATGGACTTTTGAATAGCATTCTGTTCAGTATGTTACGTTCGTCTCTGGTCACAGGCAGGCATCCCAAGCCAGTTACTGTGTATATTTTAAAACAAACTACAGGCATCCCAAACCAATTACTGGGTATATTTTAAAACAAGCTACAGGCATCCCAAACCAATTACTCGGTATATTTTAAAACAAACTACAGGCATCCCAAACCAATTACTGGGTATATTTTAAGACAAACTACAGGCATCCCAAACCAATAACTGGGTATATTGTAAAACAAACTACAGGCATCCCAAGCCAATTGCTGGGTATATTTTAAAACAAACTACAGGCATCCCAAGCCAATTACTGGTATATTTTAAAACAAACTACAGGCATCCCAAGCCAATTACTGGGTATATTTTAAAACAAACTACAGGCATCCCAAACCAATTACTGGGTATATTTTAAAACAAACTACAGGCATCCCAAACCAATGACCAGGTATATTTTCAAACAAACTACAGGCATCCCAAACCAATTACTAGGTATATTTTAAAACAAACTACAATCCTAGTTTCAAAATGAGGCGACAGCAGGCGGAAGGTGAAACAAACAGGAAAGACAAATTACTGTTCCGCCGAACGAAACAGACAAATATATGACAAGACAAAAAAAATAATAATAATGAAAGTTAAAAAATGAACGACGCGTTTCGACCTCTTTGGTTTTCTTCGGGCAAAGGCAGCTGTCAACGAGCATCAATTTTTTTTTTCTTAAGTTTATATCACAGTTTTATCTATGAAATAAAAAAAGGTGTGAGAAGTGCAGAGGAAATGTCAAACACTTCTGCCTCCATACAAGCTATTCGTCAGGGTGTCTCTTCTCTTCCATTCTTTTTCTCTTTACATATAGATTTACAAATGAAATAGCATCAAGTGGTAGACGCGAATTTCCTACGGGGGGTAGTCCCGCACTTAATATTTTTCTTTTTTTCTGCACTTTGCTGACTATTTGACTCTGATAAAAGCAGCAGGCAGTCATGATTCTAGAATCAAACTGCAGGCAGCAAGCTTTAGATGAGACTTTACGGTGAAAAAAGACAAGACGAAAAGACATTTTCTCTTTGGACGTAGAGATCGTTCAGCACAGAGTTAAATAGGGAGGTAAGGAGGTCCGGGTTTCGAAGGGTCATAAAATGTTGGTTTTTTTTTTTTAAGTCATCTGATGTGTAAACGTGTTTAAAGCCGGATACACGAATCATAAACTATTCCTTTAATGTCACAGGTTGGGTTGTTTTCGTGTGTTTGTCGTGGTGGTGCTGTGCTGCGTGCGTGCGTGCGTGCGTGCGTGCGTGCGTGCGTGCGTGCGTGCGTGGCGTGCGTGCGTGCGTGCGTGCGTGCGTGCGTGCGTGCGTGCGTGCGTGCGTGGTGCGTGCGTGCGTGCGTGCGTGCGTGCGTGCGTGTGTGTGTGCGTGCGTGTGCGCGCGCGCGTGTGTGTGTGTGTGTGTGTGTCAAGTCAAGTCAAAATTATCTTTATTGAGGGTTAAAAGAATAAGCTTTGCAGCTTTTTTTCATCCTGCCCTCACAAAAAAGCATAAATATCAATCACAATAGTGAAAAACCAGAAACTCGAAGCAATACATACGTATAAATCAGAAATATACAATGTAATGAAAACAATGAAACAATTAACAACCATTAATCAATATTGTGACGGACAATGGACAACATGTCAAACATGGCAATAAAGACATTTGAGAGAGACAGAGAGGAGAGAGAGAGAGGGGGGGGGGACTGACAGATAGCAGAGAGACAGATAGCATTGACAAAGAATCCAATAGACAAACAGACAGTCAGAGAGACAGAGAGAGAGAGAGGGGGGGGGGGGGGGGGCTGACAGATAGCAGAGAGACAAATAGCATTGACAAAGAATCCAACAGACAGACAGTCAGAGAGAAAGAGAGAGAGAGAGAGAGGCAGAGAGAGAGAGAGAGGGGATCTGCAGCAAAATAGATAATCATAAATTACTTTATAATTTGTCCATCAAATATTTTTTCAGTGCTTTTTTAAACAGTAGTTTAGAAGGACATGTTTTTAAAGTAGAAGATAAATTGTTCCATGCCGTTCCTCCAGAATATATGAAGCTAGATTTGTAAAGATTGTTACGGGGTCTAGGAAACGAAAGTTTGTGAACATGTCTATTTTCATTATTTTCAAAGTTTCGGATAATTTTCTTTGGAGCTATTCCCTTAACTACTTTATACATGCATGAGCATTTATTGAAGAAGAGCCTGTCTTTGAATGGAAGAATATCTAACTTTTTATAGTCATCACCTGTCAAGGAATTAGATTTTAATTGCACCAACTTTATAGCTCTCTTATGTAAACGATTGATTTGTTTCAAATTTGTTTCACTAGAATTATCCCATAACGTAGACGCATAATCAATGAGAGATAAAATATGTGCATGAAAAAATATTTTCCTCGACTGGAGATTCAGAAAATGTTTTATTTTTGATAATTGATAAATCCTTTTAGAAAGACGTTTTCCAAGGTCAGTAATGTGGTCGTACCACGTTAAATCATTATCGATGATAGCCCCTAGTACTTTATGAGATGTTACCTCCTCAATCCTTTGGTCATTGACATATAGCGCTGTGAACGGGGACCTCATTTTCTGCCTTTTTTGCCGTGTAGTCACATACATACATTTCGTTTTATTTGCATTCAGGGACATGTGGTTCATTTCTGTCCATTTAATCAATCTGTCGATGTTGTTCTGAAGGTTATTTACTAGAATCATAGGGTTATCACTGCTAAACTGTAATGAAGTGTCATCAGCAAACATTTCACAATCACAGTCTATGTATAAAGGCAAATCATTTATGTAAATAGAGAATAGGAGAGGTCCTAATACTGATCCCTGTGGGACACCAAATTCCAAATTGAGTAATTCTGACCGTCTGCTACAAAATTCAACTAGTTGTTGACGATCAGTAAGAAAAGATCTAATGAAGTCAATGGCCTGGTTTGATAGCTTATAGTGTGCAAGTTTTTTTATGAGAAGGGAATGGTTTATAACATCAAAGGCTTTAGCAAAGTCGACAAAAAAAAATCCAGTAAATAAGTTATTTATATTTGATAGGCAATAATCAGTAAGCTGTATAAGAGACGTATGGCAGGAGTGATTTTCTCTAAAGCCCGACTGATTTTCATGAATCAAATCATAATGCTTAAAGTGAGAATATAATTGTATTTGAATATGTCTTTCAAGTGGTTTTGACAAAATGGGTAATATTGAAATAGGTCTATAGTTTGACGGATTGGTGGAATCACCATTTTTGTACAAAGGTATGACTTTGGCTTGTTTAAATATAAGAGGAAATTGGTTTTTATCAATGCACAAGTTGTAAATATAAGTGAGTGTATCAGCGATAGCAGATGAGGCAATTTTCAGTATCCTTCCATCAATTCCATCTAAACCTCTTGTTCCAGATTGTTTTAGACACATTAGCCCATAACACACTTCATTTACTGAAACTGACGGCTGTCTCTGTCCTGTCTGTCTCTCTCTCTCTCTCTCTCTCTCCTCTCTCTCTCTCTCTCTCTCTCCTCTCTCTCTCTCCTCTCTCTCTCTCTCTGAATGCGCGTCTAAAGCAATCGATTGCTAAAGCCCCTTAAAATTTCTCAGGATGATGCGAACTTATTTTCTTTCTTTTCGTTGTGTTTGCTGTGAGGCGTACTGATCATGAGTATTCTTCTTGTTTCTGTTGTTAATCTGCCCTTGTGTATTGTTGTTGGTCGGTCTCACCGGCAAACGATGGTCTTGTCCGAATAATCCAGTGTGATGAATTGTGATACTTTTATGTGGCATTTCTGTTGACAATTTTTGTTCCCTCCGCATAAAGAAGCTGCAGAAGATTTTTTCACTTGGCTCTAAGGGTCTGAATAATGTGCCATGCCACAAACTCTCAGGCCGAATCCACTGATGTGTACTTCGCGCCGACATCGTATCCCCACCCCCCTCCCCCCCCCCAACCCCACCCCCACCCCCATCGCCCCTGAGTCCCTTTGTGCGTACATGAAAGGTACTTAGTAGTATTTCTAGCGTGAGCGAAGTAAACTCCCGACGTCACACACACACACACACACACACACACACACACACACACACACACACACACACACTCGCACACACACACGCACACACACACACACACACACACACACACACACACACACACGCACACTCACACACACACACACACAGATCGTATTCTCCTCAGGCCAATTTGTCCACGCAAAACGCAATATGGAGTGCTTTTGCAAAACAAAACAAAAAGGAAAAAAAAAACATTTCCAGCTGCTCGGCACGCCAGCGACAGGGAGGGTATGGAAGTACATTCTCAGGCAGTGAAAAAATGGGAGGGGGGGGGGGGAGAGGAACGTGGGAGGAGGAGGGGGTGATTAGGACGTAAAACTCATGGTCATCACCCAATATACGATCTTCAGTTATTGTTGACGGTACTGATAATAGCTGTGTGTGTCTGTTGGTGCGTGGGGGGGGCTGGAGGTTTGTAACCCAACTTTCTTTTCGCGTAGTTTCCAGACTCTCTTTGATCGTCGAAAGTATTCTTTCAAGAAATATAAACTTCTATACGGTTAATCTATACAAACAAATATCGAAATTTTATGCGTCGGTACCCCCAAAGTATTATTTTCAATTTGTCAAAAAAACAAAAACAAAAAAAAAGGTGCCGTAAACCATTTCAATTTGGCTTAAATGAAGCGTTTGAATGTTTAAAAAAGAAAAAAAAAACCTTACAACTTTGGGTTCTTCCCGTTATTCACAACGCTCTTTATACACATACCTTTGAAAATTCAGTGAACCCGCTGTGGGACTTGTGTATGTACGCGCGCGGGTTTGTATATGTATGTGTGTGTGCGTGTGTTGATCAAAACGAGTTAAGAACTTTTGACTTCATTCTGCTTCCAAGGGCGCTTACTCTCTCAAAGAAAAAAAAACCATAAACAAAAAAACAACAACAAAACAAAAAAAAATTACCCAACAACCGCGGTCTCAGGTGAGAACATACCTTCAAGTTTTAATGACAACAGTTTTAAAGAAGAAAAAAAAGAAGAAAAAAAGTGGTCTAACCTTTTGACAATCAGGTGTACCATACCTTCCAGTTTTAATCATCATAGTCTACCGACCACACAGGACCTGTTCAGGGCTGTTCAACTCTCACAGCGACAGAAACAAACAAACAACTGTTCCATCACCAAACAGGTCAACCCATCGGCCAGAAAATACACTGACAAAGAAACAAACAATGAAAGCGGCTCAGACATGATAGCTACGCTACAGACATCCGATGGCAAATGAAATTGCGCTGTACTTCAATGTTCCCTGTTTCCATTACATAAAAAAACAGTTATATGTTGTTGTAATCGATGTTTTCTGTATTGTATGATGATGGCTGGTTTCAATAAAAAATAAAAATATAAAAAAAACCTGTTATAATTCAGACCCTAGATCTCAATTTTTTTTTCATATTTTTTATTTTATTTTTATTTTTTAAATGCTGATCGATGAGAATGAGGATGATTAAGATGATGCTACGGATTTCCATTTCGGTCTGAGACTACATGACAGGGCTGTACTCTACGCTTCCTTTCATAATAAATCCTGGCGTCAACCAAGCCCGAGAGATACAGGCACCTGCAGTGTTGGTCAGGAAATTTGAGCAACACTCTCAGAAACGCATCCGTTAAGTGGATGAAACTCGACTGTGTGGTCCCAATCTTCCCAACTGAGTCCGCAGCAAACTCAACTCTGGGTAGGAGCCGGTCGAGGCAGAAAAACCCACACTAGATCTCAAACGTGTCCAACTATGTCGTCCCTGCTCCAAAAGAAAATGTTACATGAAGTTGTAATTGGTGTTTTTTTATCTTTTGTATAATGGCTAATTTCAGTGGGGAAAAAAACAACAACAACAAACAACTTTTATAATTCAGACCCTAGATTTCAACCTTGTTCAGCCAAGTCGTTGCTGATTAATGGAAGGTCCACTAGATTCTAAAAACAAAGGCGCATAAATAATCACTGTGTGTGTGTGTGTGAAGATGGTCATTTTTATTCCAGAAACAGTGAAAATTACCATTTTGTTGTCTTCGTGATCACTCGTTTTCTTGCCCCCCACCCCCCCCCCCCCCCCCCCCCCACCCCCTTTATCGGTCAGATGTGATCATGAAGGCAGATACTTACTGAGTCACGAAAACCCAATACTATGGCCCATATGCTGATCTATTCTTGCGAGGATTGTGGCTTTTTCAAAAGACCACTGGCACGACATGGGTACAGACTTTCGGAAGCCCGAAATCATTGCGTTAATGAACCGTTTTCACTGTTGAGGGCTTCAAAGGGTCACAGGATGGTGTTACTCTGTTCTGAGTCATCCGATGTCTCAACGGCTTCAAAGCCAGATAAAGGAATCGTAAATTATCTTTTTTTTATGTCATAGGTTTTTGTTTCTTAACGATGATTATTGCTGCTTAATCGCGAAACAGTAATCATGACCTATTAAAAGAAATTGATTTCCTTAGAAAGGTGTGCTCATTATCTCCTCTGTCTCTCTCTTTGTCAGTCTCCCTGTCTCTGTCTGTCTGTCTGTGTCTTTCTCTGTATGTCTGTCCTCTCTCTCTCTCTCTCTCTCCTCTCTCTCTTTCTTTCTGTCTGTCCCTCTCTCTCTCTCTCTCTCTCTCTCTCTCTCTCTCTCTCTCTCTCTCATCTCTCGATTGAAGTTAAAGATCATAACTGCGATTTTTTTTTATAACTAGTCTCTATTGTGTAATACATTTTGATTCAAGGTGCTTCTTTTAATCCTTCAAATTAGTTTACGAACGACATTTGTAACCAATTTTCTTTTTATTCTTCCAATTGTTTACGACGAACGACATTTGTAACCAATTGATTCGCTGAATCACAAAAAAGCTACAAAAAGTTGAACCATGATGTAACTTTCAGTTTTATATTGATAAACACGCATGCACATAACTAGTTGCGGTTATTGTTCTACTTATTTGGCCCCAAATTCATCGTTATGAAGGCTATCCACTTTTGAACTTTTTTGAAAAGTACTCATTTGGTTTTGCTTTGTTCTGTGTCGGTCTGTGATATATTTTCAAGCAGGTTAGGGCTGTAAGGTCTCAAATCGTTTTTGTTTTGTTTTTGTTTTTTTGCATTGTTTTGTTTTTAAACACTGATTAACTTTAGCTTTGTAACATTCAGGCAGCAAAATATGATGGAAAATATGGGGCCCGATCGAAACATGTTTCTCTCTCTCTCTCCTCTCTCTCTCTCTCTCTCTCTCTCTCTCTCATTAAAAAAAACTGTGACAAACATAATACAATGTTTGATGTGAACCGGGCTGAAACGCTTGTTGCCACATCCTTCCACTAGGATGCTTTGGTTGTTCATGCAGCAGCTTGAATTGAGTGTGCCCCTTATCTCCATTATCCTTACCCCCCCCCCCCCACCTCCGCCCCGCCCCGCCCCGCCCCGCCCCACCCCGTCCAACTGCCCTGTCCTCCTCCCCACTCCCTCCTCACCTGTCCCCCCTCCCCATTCCATTCCGTCCTGCCACACACCTCTTTCCCTCCGCATTCGTCCCCCTCCCCCACCCCTCCTCCTCTGAATACCTACTCCCCCCTTCCCCTGGCAACCCCCTCTCCACCCCCACTTCCACTCCCCTTTCCTCCACACCTATAACCCCTCCTCACCCTCCTCTCTTCCCTCCTTCTTTGTTACCCCCTCCTCATCCTTCTTCCATCCGCGCTCATCCCATCCCCTCTTCCTCCCCCCCCCTTCTTTGTTACCCCCCCCCCCCCCTCATCCTTCTTCCATCCGCGCTCATCCCATCCCCTCTCCCCCCCCCCCCCTTCTTTGTTACCCCCTCCTCATCCTTCTTCCATCCGCGCTCATCCCATCCCCTCTTCCTCCCCACCCCTCGCCCCCCACATGCATTATCCCTCCCCACCTTTTTCCTTCCATCCACATCTCCTCCCTCCATCCCCCTCCCCCCTCCCCCCACATGCATTATCCCTCCCCACCCATTACCTTCCATCCACATCTCCTCCCTCCATCCCCCTCCCCCCTCCTCCCACATGCATTATCCCTCCCCACCCATTACCTTCCATCCACATCTCCTCCCTCCATCCCCCTCCCCCCTCCCCCCACATGCATTATCCCTCCCCACCCATTACCTTCCATCCACATCTCCTCCCTCCATCCCCCTTCCCCCCTCCCCCCACATGCATTATCCCTCCCCACCCATTACCTTCCATCCACATCTCCTCCCTCCATCCCCCTCCCCCCACATGCATTATCCCTCCCCACCCTTCACCTTCCATCCACATCTCCTCCCTCCATCCCCCTCCCCCCTCCCCCCACATGCATTATCCCTCCCCACCCTTCACCTTCCATCCACATCCCTCCTCCTCCATCCCCCTCCCCCCTCCCCCCACATGCATTATCCCTCCCCACCCTTCACCTTCCATCCACATCTCCTCCCTCCATCCCCCTCCCCCCTCCCCCCACATGCATTATCCCTCCCCACCCTTCACCTTCCATCCACATCTCCCCGCCTCCATCCCTGCCCCCCCCCCCCCCCCCCCCCCCCCCCCCAATTACGCTTTCACGCCATTTTTGTTCCACCTTTCTCTCCATACCCATCCTCCCTTCGAACCCATAAATATAAATAAGTAAATAAATAATTATTATTATTATATTACTATTATTATCATCATCATCTCATTATATTACTATTATTATCATCATCATCATCATCATCGTCATCATAAGTAGTAGAGAAGTATTAACATTATCATTATTATTTATCATCATCATACCCTTTACCCTTCTCTCTACTTCCTGCATACCCACCTATTCCCCACCCCCTCTCTTATCTCCGACACAACGACCCCTGCCTCTACCCACCCCCTTTTGTCTCCACATTCTAAGTCTGTTTATCTTGATATGTGGTATTGGAAGCTGTAAGCTCAAAAGATGTTCCACCTAAGGGTGTCTTTTCCCCACCGATATTTAAAAGAAGTCAAATAGTTTCATCTCTTGAGATCGACAAGTTGATCACAGGAAATTCCACATTGGATTTGTTGGTTTGGTTTGGGGTTTTTTTTTGCCCCTTAATTTTTACAATGAAGTTTTGTGTATTTCATTTAAGCGTTTTTGCTGTTGTTATTGTTGTTGTTGTTATTGTTGTTGTTTTCAATATTAACATGGCTTTGTTTCCAAACTCTCTATCCATACCAAGACAGGATTCTTTGTTGGTCGAGCTGTACCCTTAACTTGTCTGCAGATAATTGAACAGTTTTGTCCGATTCTTTAGCGGACAAAACTCGATCAGCACAAAGGCGAAGATCTTGTCGTCCTCGGAAAATTTCATGCTCATAATGTCCTCTTTTCTATGACTCTTTGAAACTTTTTTTCTTTAGTCCATCATCATCATCATTATCATCATCCTCATTATTATAAGTAGTAGTAGTAGTAGTATCATCATCATCATCATTATTATTATATTACTATTATTATCATTATCATCATCATCATCATCGTCATCATTATCATTATAAGTAGTAGTAGTATTATCATTATCATCATGATTATCATCATCATAATTATCATTATCATCATTAGCATTAGTATTATTGTTATTATCTGCCTTTCTGGTTTCTTCACTTTTTTTGGCTGCACCCAATAATATGCTGGGATTTTTTCAGTATGAATCGTACCTCTTGTGTCCGGGAAAGTCATATCCTCGTTTCTGCACCCAATAATATGCTGGGATTTTTTCAGTATGAATCGTACCTCTTGTGTCCGGGAAAGTTATATCCTCGTTTCTGTCCCTCTTCATAATTTCATCTTTTCTATCACTCTTTGAATCTCCTTGTTTTTTCCTTTAAAAGTAGTCTATCGTGGTTTTTTTTTTCCCTTTTCTGGTTCATTCAATTTTTTTCTCTGCCCTATAGGGATGCTAGGATCTCTCAGTGTGAATCGTACCCTTCGTGTCCGGGAAAGTTACGTCCTCTATTTTCTGTCACACACTTTGTCTCTACTTTTTTCCCCGTCTTTCTTTTTTTTTCCCAGCCATCCGTTGTTTCCCTGCGTCTGTGATCCATTCATGTACTTTGTTTGTAGAAATTCTTTACATTCTCTCTTTCGTTGCGGTTTACTTCTTACTATTTTTCATGTTCTAGCCGGTGGAGACAATTAAGTATGGGAGGAGGGGGGGGGGGGGGGGGGAGACGCTAGAATGGGTACTAGCTGCCCGTTCGTAGGTTGTGTTTGCTACTACAGCATTTTTGTTCTTTTTGGCATTGAAATAGTTTCTGTTCATTATAATCTTACTCTTCATAGTTTCTTTTTGTCATTAGTTTACTTCTACGTAGGTAGCCGTGGGCTGCAAATCCGATGTAGGCCTAATGGTTGGCTGGCGTCCTCAGCACAACTGAAGTTTACATCCACCGCTCAGGGGATCCTCAGATCAGCTTTGTATCCGCCCTAAGGAGGTCAGTAGATCAGCTGTCAGGTTAGTAACTCACAGAAGTGTCCGCGCTCGAGTGGTTAGAGTGTTTCCCTACGATGATGACG
>CM031621.1:9729021-9731521 GCA_018398815.1 Conus ventricosus
ACATAAAGCAGTTTGAGTTGTTTCAAAGTAAAAGGCGTGAAATGAAAGTACAACAACAATTACTACTACTACGACTGCTACCACCACCATTACTACTACTACTACTCCTACTACTACTACACCCTTCCCCACCCCACCCACACACGCACGCACGCACGCGCACGCACGCAACACACACACACACACACACACACACACACACACACACACACACACACACACACACACACACACGCACGCACGCACGCACGCACGCACGCACACACACTGCATAATTTTTGTCCAGAGCAGATGTTAAAAAAAAACAAAAAAAACATTGAAATGTCCAGAGCAAAATTTAGATTCATGAAGATAGGCTGAACACGACCCATGATTGAGGTCAAAGGAAGCAAACGACGCATTTTTCAGTGGCAGCAACACCATACAACATACTGCGTGCGACTGGCAGCATCCCATCTACACGGGTTCCAACGACCTTCCATTGTCTGTGAGGCTCTCTTCTTTCTGACCGCTTCCTTCACCCGTTGCGAAGTGTTTTGCTTCTTTCAGCTGGAAACTACGTCGCAGCTCAAAGACACGACGCAAATCGTGACATGTTCGTTCCCTTTTTGTGGCTTGTCGTAAACGCGGTCACTCTGGGTTGAAAACCGGCATCTGATAGCTCAGTTTGCATTGCAAAGGTGACTTTCACCATACCTTGCCGGTTATTCAAAGCATCAGCGATACGGTTTGCAAACTAAACAGCGACATTGTTTGCGACATCGCGGACGGCTGCATCGATGGGCTGCGCTGAACCATGCGGATGCATTCTGTTTCCAACTGTTGATTTCCCCCCCTAGGATTCGTTCGGTGCCAGGTTAACCCCTCCGGGAAGGGAGTGTGGGAGAGGAGGGGAAGGGGGGGAGGGTGTGAGGGGGTATCACCACCGGTCATGCATTTTCAGCGACAGAGCGTCTAGGGTCTGGGATCAACGTATCTATTTGCTGCGCGAGAACGGAAGAGTATGCCGACTGTGGTTTCTCCCTCGATCCCAGCGTCTGTCGCGTTCTGTCTGTCTCTGTCTCCCTCCCGGCGTCTGTGGCGTTCTGTCTGTCTCTGTCTCCCCCTCCTGCTTTGTATCTCACACTGAAAGAACAGGCTCTAATTGGAATGATTGAATAAAGTTTTCACGGAGTCGTCAGATCTCTCTCTCTCTCTCTCTCTCTCTCTCTCTCTCTCTCTCTCTCTCTCTCTCTCTCCTCCCCCCCCCCCTATCTCTCTAGTTTAAACATTCACTGCCCACCCCCTCCCACGCTCCATTCCACTTTTCCCACCTATTCCCCATTTCCACTATCTTCTCGAGACCGCGCGCGCTTGTGTGCATACACGTGTGAGAGTGCGCGCAATTGCTCCCGTGCCTGTCAGCAAGAACTGAAATCATGAGCAACAACCCACAATGTCCGAGAGCTTGCGTTTACCTTCCTGGCTGGAGAGGACCAACCCCCGACCAACCCCCTCCCCCCCCCCCCCCCCCCCCCTTATTTCCTACCCAAACGCCATGCTTCGTCTTAACCTAGTTTATCCACCACCAATGACAGCAGAAACAACAACAACAAAAATCCTGAAATCTATAATTAGGACAGACAAGCAGGCAGATTATAATGATGATCTAGCCCTAACGTCACTTCCACCACGACGCAATAGCACGGTGTGTGTGTGTGTGTGTGCGTGTGCGCGCGCGCGCGTGCATATATATGTGTTTGCGTGCGAGCATTCGTGCATGTGTGCATTCAGGAGTGCTTTACGTGCGCGCGCGTGTTTTCGTGCGCATGCGAGCGTGCGTGTGTGTATGTGTGTGTGCATGCGTGTGCGCTTATGCGTGTAAATACATATATATGTGTGTGTGTGTGAATGTATGTGTGCGTGCGTACGTGCGTGTGTGCGTGCGTACGTGCGTGCGTGCGTGCGTGCGTGCATGCATGCATGCATGCACGCGCGCATCGCGCATTTTATGTGTATATGTGTTTGTCTGTCTGTGTTTGTGGGCGCACATGCGCATGTATATGCGTGTGTTTGTGTGTTACCCGAACAGTAACACTACGTGCTTTTTCGGTGTGTTTTTTCAGCTACCAATCGCATGGACGCTTAAAGAAATTAGCGAGTTATGCAGCACAACCAATAGATATATGCACTTCAAAGAAAAGCCGAAGAAATACAAAGAATAAAAGCGACGTTAAGACTACCAACTCTCTAACTCAGTTTCTTTCCGTTTAAAATCCATTTTATATTTTAAACAAACAACAAGGAGATGGTTAGTGTAAGCCGCGATCTCTCCCTTCCAATCAGAAGGAAGTCATTAACATAACTGGACCAATCATTTCGCCCAACAGATTGATGAACATTCATACATGACAGAAACGGAGATCCCACAACAAAGAGGAAATCCTAAACAAACAAGTAGATGGTTAGTGTAAGCCGCAATCTCTCCCTTCCAATCATAAGGAAGTTATTAACATAACTG
>CM031621.1:9736521-9758182 GCA_018398815.1 Conus ventricosus
TATCAGGAAATGACTAAAAACTACTTGTGCAAATTTCTCGTTTTGCCTGACTGTTAGGCAAAACGGGTTGTTCTGACGTTCTGAGACCTTGTCTGTTTTTACATAGCCTGCCTTGAGCATGAATTTTTAGTGAGTTTCTCTTCTAGCACATTGTCTATTCATCTTTTTCTCCATTTCACTGAGTTCGGAGTGCAGGTCACTACCGCGAGCGTCACTACCGCGTGTAACACTATCACGAGTGTAACACTACCGCGAGTAACACTACCGCGTGTAACACTTCCGCGTGTGTAACACTATCGCGTGTGTAAAACTACCGCGAGTAACACGTGGTTGCTGACACCACCATGCAGACGTCGTGGTTGCTGACGTCCACCATGCTGCTGACGTCCACCATGCAGACGTCGTGGTTGCTGACGTCCACCATGCAGACGTCGTGGTTGCTGACGTCCACCATGCTGCTGACGTCCACCATGCAGACGTCGTGGTTGCTGACGTCCACCATGCTGCTGACGTCCACCATGCAGACGTCGTGGTTGCTGACGTCCACCGTGCTGCTGACGTCCACTCAGCTGGCGAGGCAAGGTAAGTGACCACTTGTACACGCTTTTGACCTCTCTCTCTCTCTGTGTCTCCAACACAGGTCCAACGCTTGTTTTCTTTTTCTCATGCTTTAATCTCTCTCTCTCTCTCTCTCTCTCTCTCTCTCTCTCTCTCTCTCTCTCTCTCTCTCTCTCTCTCAGGGCTGAGTGGAAAAAAGTATGTATATGCTTATCACATAAACCTGGCTTAATAAAAATTTCGTTTCGTTTCTCTGTCTTTCTCTCTCTGTTCTCTCTCTCCTTTCAATTTTCTTTCTTCTGTTTCATTCTCTTTCTTTCTCTCTCAATCTTCTTTTTCTCTTACTTTCTATCTGACCGCTATCCTTCTCGCCTCTTTCTCTTTTCTCCCTCTCACTTGCTTTTTTCCTCCCATTCTTTTTTTCTCTTTTCTTGATTCTTTTTTTCTCATTCTTTTATTGTTTGTCTTTTTTTCTTTCTCTAATAAAAAAAAATCTCTTATTGTTTGACTAGGTCTGAACCCCAGCGTAACACTGCCAACATCCACCCTGGAAATGCAAACCTCAGTACTGAGGAGTTGGTGACTGATGACAGTGTGGCATTGCTTGACAGACAATATAAACAAATTCACCACCACAGACAAGCTAGCAGGGTATGTCAGCTCCAGCAAGCAGAAAGAATGGTGAAGCGGAGTCGCTTGGATCTCGGTCATGGACAGAGAGGTGATAACGTCGCTGTACCCATTCCCCTGGTGGATAGAGGCCGTGGAGACCCGCGGAATATCATGCGGGTGATTCTTGACAGGAGTGAAAATGACAACTACACACTGGTGACCAAGCATGGGATTTTAAAAGGAGCCTACACCAGAAACGAGTTCGAACTGTGTCCACAAAAACTGTTGTCTTTGAGTGAAATGAACGTTGTTAAGCACGTAAGTCTTCGAGAGGCAGTCATCCTGGGCTCCCAAAGCGGAGGACAAGGATACGTCAAGTGCAACTGTTCGGGTGCAAAGAAATGCCAGAACAATCGGTGCAAATGCTTCAAAGCAAAACTGAAGTGCAACAGTCGGTGTCACCAATCCTTGACTTGTGGAAACAAATGAACTGTTGACAGAAAGTTCTGTTTTAATGTACATTTTAGTTGTTAGAATTAAACATTAAACTGATTTCATCATTATGTTCTTTAATTGAATGCCTTAAAATTAAGAGAGAGAGAAGAGAGAGAGAGAGAGAGAGAGAGAGAGAGAGAGAGAGAGAGAGAGAGAGAGAGAGAGAGAGAGAGAGAGAGAGAAACTCGAAACTCGAAATCTTTAATGAGGGTGAATAGATAAGCTGGAAGCTTTTTTACACTATGCCCTCAAAATAACAATAAACAATAAAGAACAATTACATCAATTTGACAAAATTAAACACAACAATAAGAAAAACATTTTAAAAAAAATATATATAGAAAATAGTAAGCAGTCTCCTTTTAACGTATTTCACACCACACACACACACACACACACACACACACACACACACACACACACACACACTCACACACAAACACACACACACACACACACACACACACACACACACACACACACACACACACACACAGACACACACACACACACAACTGGACATACGTAAGCATCACATAGGTATACATAAGTATTTTGTACGCCAATCATGTCATATTGCTTATAGCCCAGCCGACTGCGAAGGCCATCTCCGGGCTGCAACAACTTGTTTGTGTCAAAAGGAACATCAAACTTAGGAGAATATACAGTTAAGTGAAACATGATTTACAAATGGTCTATGAGGTATTTGAAATATGCTTTTTTAAACGATGTTAAACTATTTATCTGTTTTAAATGAGTAGGGATTTCACTCCATAATTTACTCCCAGAGTAAGTAAGGGATGACTTGAAAAGATCAGTTCGTGGTCGAGGGGTGTATAGGGTATTTTTGCCTCGAATTTTGATTAATGGAAATTTGTCATGAAGATAAGGTGGCGCAATATTATTAATGATTTTATACATAAAGACAGCTTTATTAAAGCACATTTTAGATCGAATGGAAGAATGTTAAGATCTTTATAATCACTAGCTTGTAGAGAAGATTTCAAGAGTATCAGCTTAATAGCGCGTCTGTACATGCTTTCTAGTGGTTTTAAGCAATTTTTACTGGCTAAATCCCAGCATGTAGAGGTATAGTTAATGTCTGGTTGTACATATGCATAGAAATATAATTTTCTAGTATGTTGATCAAGGAAATTCTTGATTCGGTTCAACAAGAATAATTTTTTAGATAACCTTTTAGACAAATCAGATATATGATTAGACCATGAAAGATTATTATCAACTGTAAGACCTAATAATTTGTGTGATTTAACTTCTTCTACGACTTTATTTTGTATACGTATTTTAAACAAATCGGCTTTCATATTTTGACGTTTCTGTCTGGTTGTAGTCATCATAAATTTAGACTTTTGAGGATGGAGGGCCATATGGTTCAAATTAGTCCACTTTGCAAGTTTATTGAGATCATTCTGTAATTTGATACATACTGAGTCGGCATCTTTGTCATTATTATGGAGAGTAGTGTCATCAGCAAAAAGCTCACAGGGAGAAGACATATGTAAAGGAAGATCATTTATATAAACTGAGAATAAGATAGGCCCCAGGACTGACCCTTGGGGAACGCCATAATTTACTGGCATAAGAGAGGAAGTAGCGGAATTTTTTAATACCACTTGTCGCCTACAGTTGAGAAATGAAGAAATAAGTTTAAGAGCTTCAGGGGATAAACCATACAATGTTAGTTTTCTTAACAATAGATTGTGATCTATAGTGTCGAATGCTTTAGCGAAGTCGACAAAAACTGTTCCTGTGAAGAGATCATTGTTTATGTTTAAATGCCATTGTTCAATTATATTAGTGAGCAAGGTGTGACAAGAATGATTTTCTCTAAATCCGCTTTGATTAGAATGTAATAAATTGTATTTCATGAAATGTTTATGGATGTTACATTTGATGTGTTTTTCAAGGGGTTTAGATAGAATAGATAGGATAGAGATAGGTCTGTAGTTAGAAGGATCAGTGGGATCACCAGATTTAAAAAAGGGTAAAACTTTAGCATCTTTGAAGGGTTGTGGATAACTACCTTTATCAATGGAAAGATTGTAAATGTATGTAAGATGCTCTGATATAATCGGAGCAGCAATTTTCAAAATTTTTCCATCTATATCATCTAAACCTCGAGAACTGGACTGATTTAATGAACACAATTCCTTATAAACATCATGTACACCAATAAACTCGATTTGAAGATTAGATTTTATGTTTTTCGATACACAGTACGCTTTTAGCTCAAATAGGTCATTGTCTTTTGAACAGTCAGCTTTGATCGTCTTTTCTGCAACAGTTGTGAAGTGATCATTTAAGAGTTCAGCAGACAAGGTTCTCTCAGAAGGAGCGCTAGATGACAAGGTTTTACCGGAGAGCTCATTAATAGCTTTCCAGATCGATTTTGAATCTTCTTTACGGGAAATAAGATCACTGAAATAGAGAGAGAGAGAGAGAGAGAGAGAGAGAGAGAGAGAGAGAGAGAGAGAGAGAGAGAGAGAGAGAGAGAGAATACAGAATAGATTCCAAACTGACAGCATTGGCCCGGCACAGGCAGTTGATGGCTGGACAGCACTACCTTCCTGATGGAAAAGAGGCATGAAACCAATTACGACCCCAGCCATTCAAAGTTTTATAGTAGGCTTATGTGCTGAAATGCTTTCAGACTCTCACCAGAAACACAGACTGTGAGCGGTAGGCATTCTCCGATAATGCCTGACAGCCTATTTCAGTCAATCACCGATAATGCCTGAAAATTTTCAGTCATTACCGGTATTGCCTGATCAAACCAGGGATTTACCGTGAATGCCTAAACTTTCAGGCATTCTCGGAGAATGCCTGATTTGCCGATTTGACTGTAACATATATATATATATATATATATATATATTATATATATATATATATATATATATATATATATATATATAGTTCTAAGGAAAACAACAACAATAATAATAATAATAATAATAATAATAATAATAATAATAATAATAATAATAATGTATAATACTTATATAGCGCATTTCTTGTACACCTCAATGCGCTTACATCCACCATTTGCACTTATTCATACAATATTCATGCACACAGCAAAAAGAAAATACACAATGGCAGACGCACCTACATGCATAAACTGCCTCACCGAACTAGTTGTGGAGGAATTGAGGAGAGATCTAGTCATCTACAGAAGAGAATAGGCCTTTTCGAAGAGGTAAGTTTTTAGCCGAGATCTAAAAGAAGAAAGAGTAGGCTGATTACGAAGGTCTTCAGGGAGGGAGTTCCAAACAGAAGGTGCTCTAAAACTGAAGGCTCTTTCGCCAACAGATTTAAGAGAACGCTTAGGGATTTTCAAAAGTTTTTGTGAAGAAGAGCGAAGGGTACGAGAGCTTTGGTAGGTGCAGAGAGAGAAGAGAGATAGTGAGGAAGAGATTCATTGAAGTGGCGGAAAGCAAGAACTGCCAGTTTAAATTGCCACCGATACTATATGGGAAGCCAGTG
Source organism: Conus ventricosus (assembly GCA_018398815.1). Lineage (NCBI taxonomy): Eukaryota > Metazoa > Mollusca > Gastropoda > Neogastropoda > Conidae > Conus > Conus ventricosus. Next base: position 9,741,694 of record CM031621.1, read on the forward strand.
CAGTTCGATCAGCATGGGAGTGATGTGCTCACACCTCCTCCTCTTCAAAACAAGTCGTGCAGCGCTATTTTGGACTCTCTGCAGCCGAGCAATCTGTTCTGCGGGAAGCCCAGCATAAACAGAGTTGCAGTAGTCCAATCTTGACATCACCGTGGCACAGACTAGCCTGACAGCTACTTCCCTGGATATAAAGCGTCGGATGGAAGCAATGCGTTTCAGCTCTAAAAAGGACGAGCGACAGACTACAGATATTTGATTCTGCATGGTCAGACACTGATCAATGGTAACACCAAGGTATTTGACAGACTTATTGATAGGTAATTCAGTACCATCAACAACCATTGACTCTGACTCAACGAGTTTGAGGCAGGAGGAGGTTCCAACGGGCATGACTTCAGTCTTTTTACAATTTAATTTAAGCTTATTACTTGTCATCCACTCCTGGACACTGCTGATACACCGAGACACCCCAGATTGCACAGAAACAAACTCATCAGGTGTGCCACTCTTAGAAAACTCAGTGTCATCAGCATACTTGTGAAAATCACAATCATGGTCCGAGATAACATCCGACAAGGGCTGTGAGTACAATGTAAACAACACTGGGCCCAATACTGACCCCTGTAGTACTCCATACAAAAGAGGTGACAAAGTAGACCTTACACCACCCACAACCACCGCCTGCGACCTATCTCTGATGTAGGATTCGAACCACTGAAGAACTATCCCATCAACACCAAAAGTGACCCTAAGCCTTTCAAGTAAAGTAGTGTGATCTAGCGTATCAAGGGCAGCACTCAGATCAAGCAAGGCTACGAGAGAAACAAGTTTACTGTTGGATTTGCACAGCAAACAGTCCAGTACGCTCAATACAGCAGTCTCAGTGCTATGATTCTTCCTATAAGCAGACTGACAGGCCTCAAGAAGACCATGGTCTGAAAGATGAGTCTGAAGCTGCTTCAGCACAACTCTTTCAAGGATTTTTGAGAGGAATGGGAGGTTGGACACCGGTCTATAGTTCTTTAACTTATTAAGGTCCAGTCCTGGCTTCTTCAAGAGAGGGGTAACCATTGCCTTTTTAAACTGAGGAGGCACTATGCCTGACGAGAGAGAATGGGTTTAGCTCTGCTGAGAAGCGTGGGGTTCAGCTGGTGAGTTGGATGTGTAATGAAAGTGCAACAACAGAAAAATTACTCCCCCTCTCCCCCCCATTCTTTTTAAGGTCAGGTTCCAGGGTGATTTTTGACAATTTTTTCTATTTTTCATGATTTGTTGTTTTTTTTAGGAATGTCAACTTTATTTATTGATCTTTCAAATTTTGTGAATGTCTTTTTGAAATAAAAACCAAAAACATGTGTTTTGTTGTCATTTTTAAAACCTATGTGTGTGTGCATTTTGTCGGATTAATTTATCTAATTATATATCATAAACTTGATGGATCGAAACTCCACTATCAAGTGGCGTACATAAAAGATGAACTATCAAAATGATCAGCACAACAAATCTGTCTGCTAGAAAAACATCCCGAGATGTTTTAAACATGCAATTTCATTGGCTGTGGAGAAACAAAAGTCGCTTAGAAGGCAGTTTCAGCCAATCAGCGCGCGCCTCTTATTGCTCTCACGGCTGAACAGAAGCATGCGCATCCTAGCTTCCTGTCGCCATAATCAAAACGTGTTGTTTCTCAGCGCCTATCATGGGGTAAACGAAAGCAGTTTTCGAGCAGATAGGAAGCGAAAAAGAAGTTTTTCTGGTAATCAGTACACAAATAAGAGACTGAAGACTGAAAGTGTTGAATCCAGGCCAGTTAAGTGGTGATCGTGGGGAGAGTTCATGCAGAGTAGTGTAGTTGTAGGAGATCGACAACACTCAACAGCGTCGACAGTGAAACTTCAAAACGGCCTTGCTACGGATGAAACATATTCAGGGAGAAGACAATTTTGATCAAGATCCTGAGCTAACAGGCTTCAGATTTATTGATGCTGAGTTGCTTGTCGACTTTTATTCAGTCACTGTTGTGTCCTAACTGCAGGCAGCCTTTGGGAGCAACACAAGACTGTCACATGTCACAGAGAACAGGTCAGTTCTTTCTTCTGAATTGTTTTTACTTGTCATGGTCAACACAAGCTAACTTTGAACACATCAAAACAGTGTGGTAAAACCACTGAGGTCAGCAGAAGATTTATACTGAGTATGCTCTCCATAGGAAGAAATTTGAAGCATGGTGAAAAATTGTTAGGCTCCATGAACATGCCATATAAAGTAAACAAAAATGTTTTGGTACCAGCACAAAAAGAAAGTAACAAAGGCAACAGAGAAAGTCGCAGCCAACAGTAAGAAGGGCAGCAGTAGCAGTTTGTGAACAAAAAGGAAGAGATGTAACTGTTTCCAATGATGGGAGCTGGCAAAGAAGAGGCTTTCAAAGCAAAAATGGTGTTGTCACAACATTGACAGTAAATGGAAAAGAATCAAAAGTAATTGACACCCATGTTCTTTCCAATCACTGTGATAGTTTGCAAAACAGAGAAAAAGGCTGACAGCAGATGAATTTGATAGAGGGTATGTAGGCCATGAAGAAGACTGAAAAAAAATCATGAGGCTCAGCAGGATCAATGGAAGCAGTCGGCACTGAAATGATCTTTCGACGTTCACAGGAACTATATGGACTGCGCTATACAGGCTTCTTAGGTGATGGGGACAGTAAATCATAACACAAGTGTTCATGATGCTCAGCCTGCAATTTATGACACTGAAATAAAGAAATACGAGTGTTGTGGCCATGTTCAAAAAACGTATGGGGAGACAGCTTATGAACAAGGTGACAGAGCTGAAAACAAAAAAGCTTTGTTCATAATGGAAAGACTGTGAAAGGTATAGGGGGAAGAGGAGGCTGACCACAAAAGCCATAAAGAAAATCCAGGGACATTATGGAGCTGCCATAAGGAACAATGTCAACAATGTGGAGCAAATGAGAAAGGACATATGGGCTATTTGGGAGCACCGCACCCGGCAACATCAAAACTGTGGCAACTGGTGCCCCTCAAAGAAGGACCCCCCAGGAGACCCAGATGTGAACGCCTTTCCCAATATATTTGTGCTGCAATCAGGCCAGTATTTGTGAATCTCACACGGCAGGATTTGCTTGAAAAATGCTCCCATGGTGGCACGCAGAACACTAATGAAAGTTTTCACAACACTATTTGGGCACGGTGCCCCAAAACTTCTTTTGTTGGACGTTCACGCTTGTGCCTGGCAGTAGATGATGCAACAATTGTGTTTAATGAAGGTGAATGTGGAAGACTGCCTATTTTTACTGAACTGCAAATGACAGTGGGCTATCACACAAGGCAAGCCTTCAAAGACATTGATGGTGTACGGATAGCTGGTGCCCAGGCTCAAGCCGTCCTGCAGCCCAAAAGGCTAGACGTCAACGTGCTATAGCGGGAGCTGTTGCAGCAGATAATTCTGGGGATTTTTATCTGTCAGGGGCTCACTGATGGTGCAGGTTAGTGAGAACATGTGCAGTTAGTGTTTGTCAGTGTCTGTGACTGAACCAAGTGTCTGCTGCTGCAGTCATGCTGCTGTGCTTTTGTTTTCAAACTTTAAAACGCGATTTTTTCCAATTTCATATATTTGCGTGGGTGACGCACAATTGTCAACATATTTCAAATACTATATGTCCGATTTGCATGAAATTTTGTGTGCATCATCTGTGATTGCTAAGCTTTGAAATCAAGCACTTTTTAACTGTGTGCATAAACAGTTATTAAATTTTATATTTTTACAATTTCAACCAATTTTCAGTTGTCGGTTTAAAAAAATTAACACGAATATTCTTTTAAAAGTGCTTGATTTCATTCACCTAAGAATGCTCAATGTCCATGCACAACAACAAGTTGATTTCTGCAGAAGTTTTTATTTGAGAGTGACAATGGTAACATAACCGTTTTCAATATCACCATTCCGCTTCCTTAAAATTATGCCTTTTTATCACATAACAAGAAGAGACAGCTGATTTTTATTATATCACTTCAAAGTAGACACTTCAAACTGTTTACCTGCCAAATTTTCTAAGGAAAATATTATATTTAATTAACAAAGCTAATCATACAGAATAAAGAAAAATCGTCAAAATTCACCCTGGAACCTGAAATGAAAAAGCCCATTTGTTTCAACCCTTTGTCATCTGTGTGTCGTCCTGTCGATCGAAGCCCATACAGTCGAAACGCGCTGATCCCGTGCATTGTTTCGTTCCGTTCTTTTGGCCGTTTGATCGCTCAGCTTGCTTTCCCTTGTAAAGGTGAGGTTCTGACGCAACACGTCACAAAGGTGAGGTTCTAACGCAACGCGTCACAAAGGTGAGGTTCTAACGCAACACGTCACAAAGGTGAGGTTCTAACGCAACAACACGTCACAAAGGTCAGGTTCTAACGCAACACGTCACAAAGGTGAGGTTCTAACGCAACACGTCACAAAGGTGAGGTTCTAACGCAACACGTCACAAACTGACCACAGACTAATGATCGACACACTTCTGCTCAGGAAAGTCCTGGTCATCAGATTGATCTGATCAGAGATGACTAATGATCGACACACTTCTGCTCAGGAAAGTACTGGTCATCTTGTTGATGTGATCAGAGATGACTAATGATCAACACACTTCTGCTCAGGAAAGTCCTGGTCACCAGGTTGATCTGATCAGAGATGCAGAGGGAAAAGATTGGCATTCACTACCGTCTTTCCCGCTATTCACCTTGATCCGAGTCCCATAATATTATTTCGCCGCACAGTCCCATAACCTCACCTTTACAAGGGAATACAATTCGTTCGATCAAACCGCCCCTGTGGAGATTCGAACCCGCAACCAAAGATCTCAGACTCGTTGGCTGAGGATGGAGTGACACCAGCAAACTGGCTGAGGACCGTGCACAGTGGAGCGCCTTGACTGCCTCAGGCGTCGCAAGACGCGGGAGCATCCAAGTCTAAATAAGTAACCCAAAGATCATCAGGGTCATGAGTCTAGTACTCTACCAACGCGCACGCGCGCGAAAGAGAGAGAGAGAGAGAGAGAGAGAGAGAGAGAGAGAGAGAGAGAGAGAGAGAGAGAGAGAGAGAGAGAGAGAGAGAGAGAAAGAGAATCCACGAAGGCACCAAATTTGAGAGAGAGAGAGAGAGAGAGAGTGTGTGTGTGTGTGTGTGTGTGCGTGCGTGCGTGCGTGTGTGCGTGTGTATGTGTGTGCTCGCGTATGCGTGCGTGCGTGTGCGTGCGTATGCGTGCGTGAGTGCGTGTGTCATCACTTCATCTGATGGGTATGTCTTGAAACCAACCCCATGAACGCGAACTTGGCTGAGACTTGCTTTCACTGCTGACATGTCACCGGACTGTGGACTCTGTCCCGCTCGCTGACCAGGGGTCGCCCCGCGCTACTTTTTTCGGCTTTGACAACTCACTTCGACCTTCAGTCCACCCCTCCCCTCACATCTCCGTTCTCCCTCCCTCGCTCCGCCTCCATCACCCTCCCTGCATTGAAAGCCAGGTGGAGGCATTGATGTGTGCGTGTGGACATCAGTACCATGCGTAGCACGGCCCTCACCCTCCCTGCATTGAAAGCCAGGTGGAGGCACTGATGTGTGCATGTGGACATCAGTACCATGCGTAGCATGGCCCTCACCCTCCCTGCATTGAAAGCCAGGGAAGGCATTGATGTGTGCGTGTGGACATCAGTACCATGGCCCTCACCCTCCCTGCATTGAAAGCCAGGTGGAGGCATTGATGTGTGCATGTGGACATCAGTACCATGCGTAGCACGGCCCTCACCCTCCCTGCATTGAAAGCCAGGTGAAGGCATTGATGTGTGCGTGTGGACATCAGTACCATGGCCCTCACCCTCCCTGCATTGAAAGCCAGGTGAAGGCATTGATGTGTGCGTGTGGACATCAGTACCATGCGTAGCACGGCCCTCACCCTCCCTGCATTGAAAGCCAGGTGAAGGCACTGATGTGTGCGTGTGGACACATGCGTGTACCATGGCCTCACCCTCCCTGCATTGAAAGCCAGGTGAAGGCATTGATGTGTGCGTGTGGACATCAGTACCATGGCCCTCACCCTCCCTGCATTGAAAGCCAGGTGAAGGCATTGATGTGTGCGTGTGGACATCAGTACCATGGCCCTCACCCTCCCTGCATTGAAAGCCAGTGAAGACATTGATGTGTGCGTGTGGACATCAGTACCATGCGTAGCACGACCTCACCCTCCCTGCATTGAAAGCCACGTTTAAAGGCATTGATGTGTGCGTGTGGACATCATACCATGCGTAGCATGGCCCTCACAGTCCGGGCCAGTGAGGGGACAACGGGGTGGTAAGTGAGCCACGACTGCCTGACAATCTCTTGAGGACCAGAGCGAAAGAAGAAGTGGGTGTGATAGAATGACCCGACTATTCTCTGTACAACAAATGCTCACCAGCGCATCTGTGCGCGCCTGTGCCCCCCCCACCTCCCCCCCCCCCCCCACACACACGCACAACTCTCCTCTCTCTCTCTCTCTCTCTCTCTCTCTCTCTCTGAATCATTGACCGCCACTGCCTGCGCATCAGTCTGTCTGTCTATCTATCCATTTACCTGTCACACACACACACACACACACACACACACCACACAACACACACACACACAGAGAGAGAGAGAGAGAGAGAGAGAGAGAGAGAGAGAGAGAGAGAGACAGAGACAGAGAGAGAGAGAGAGAGAGAGAGAGAGAGAGAGGCATGCATGGAAACGAGCACACATGCAAACACACACACGCGGGGCGCACGCACGCGCGCGCGCGCACACACACACACACACACTTTTTTTCTACGAATCATTATTGCTACCATCCCCCTGTGTGTGTGTGTGTGTGCGTGTGCGTGTTTGCGTGTGTGCTCGTTTCCATGCATGCCTCTCTCTCTCTCTCTCTCTCTGTCTCTGTCTCTCTCTCTCTCTCTCTCTCTCTCTCTCTGCACACTACCCCACACAAAGTCATTAGTAGCCATTTTGGAACAAAATCCTACCAACAGGCTTCGTCTCAGCAGAAATCCAACAAATGAAACATGGTCTTATCACACACCAACAGCAAGCTAGTTCACAGAAGTCGACCGAACACGTAGCCCGACGTAACATACCCCTCAACTGTGCCATGGTTGCAATTACAAACAAAATCACACAGTAGTCAAGAACTCTCACATAGGCAGTCACATGTTGCACATCCTAAGGTGATGGGCACGTGTACTATTTGCCCTTCTTCTCCGTCTCTAATATATTTATAGCCTTTATGACGTGGAAACGTCTTTATGTGAAACCGCAAAAGCTATGCGTGAAGATTGTTCAGGAGTGCTTGTGAACTGAATGCATGACAAGAGATGTTGGTGAAACACAGAGAAGTGTAAATGACATACACTTTAATTATGTTTTCTCGTTTAAAATCCACATCATCTTGCAGACAAACGTGATTACGTGTTCTTCAGAGCTAGATGTCAAAAGCAAAACGTGTTGAAAATCTACACAGCCATTGCTTTTGTTCCATGCGCAGTGAGTGGAAACATGCTCTGGCAGATGTAACTGGATCGAAATGTTCATTCTCACGGTCTCATAGGGCATTGGGTCACTGGGTTTGGCTCACCGCATTTTCTTTTAAACTGTGCTTCGCCTCAACGGGGTGACGCTGAATTCTGACGACTTCGTCAAACTGTATCTATTAAACACGGAATATCGAAGGGCTCCATTCACGGACCTTTCGTATTTTCAGTCCATCTTAACAATTTACCTATAAATCTTAGTACATTATAGCCATCAGCTTCAAATCATGCGCAGTGTGGTCTCAAAACTTAGCGGATGTGGTGTAGCGTATATGGACTAGTCCGCACGCAGTGACGCCCTCCTTGATGAAACTGAAACTGAATCTTAGTGCACAATGTGAATTATTCGCAGACGACACAACCATACATCCCAGTACTTCCAGTGCGGCACATATGTCACTTACTTGTAAAACTGTGTCAGCGAACTAATCAAATAGTTGGAATTAAACCACATGAGTTTGCATGCACTTAGAGATTAAATTTAGGAGCATTTCCACAAGCCAGAAACGTCAAAGCCTTTTCTGTCGTTGCACTCCTCTCCACACAAATGGTAAACATTTCGATGAGAACTCGAAAGTTCTTTGTGTTGTCACAGATAACGATCCGTCATGGTCCCAGCATGTGACAATGACTTGAAAATTCGTTTCTAAAAAGATCTATCAGTTATCTAAAATCAAACACTTCCGAGATTTGTACTCTCGAACAAAGATCTTTTTCCATTCCTTCATTGAGTCAAATATAAATGTCTCAACTGTCTGAGGCTCAGCAGATGAAAATGTTTCAAAACAACAGAACTGGACACAACCACCCACACGTCTTACTTCCATCACCTAGAATTGGACAGAAAAATCTTTCAGCCAGAACTGGACCCCAAAATCCACACGTCTTACTCCTTCCAACCAAAGCTGGACCCAAAAATCCACACGTCTTACTCCTTCCAACCAAAGCTTGACCCCAAAACCCACACGTCTTACTCCTTTGAACCAACAGTGGACCCAAAAATCCACACTTCTTACTCCTTTCAACCTAAACTGGACCCAAAACTCCACACGTCTTACTCCTTTCAACCTAAACTGGACCCAAAAATCCACACTTCTTATTCCTTTCAACCTAAACTGGACCAAAAAACCCACACGTCTTACTCCTTTCAACCTAAACTGGACCCAAAAATCCGCACGTCTTACTCCTTTCAACTAATACTGGACCAAAAAAAAAATCCACATCTTACTTCTTCCAAGCCAAACTGGACTCAAAAATCCACACGTCTTACTCCTTTGAACCAATAGTGGACCCACAAATCCACATGTCTTACTCTCTCAACCAAAACGAGGCCAAAAATCCACATGTCTTACTTCTTTCAACCAGAACTAAATAAAAAGAAAATCAACGCAACTTACTCTTATAAGCCAAAATTGAACAGAAAAAATCTACACGTCTTACTCCTATCAGCTGGAATTGACCCCCCTCCCCCATCTCCCCCCCCCAAAAAAAAAGCCCATCTCCCCCCCCCCCCCCCCCCCCCCCCAAAAAAAAAAAAAGAAAAGAAAAATCCACACGTCTTATTCCTATCAGCTAGAATCGAACAGAAAAATCCAAACGTCTCACTCCCATCAGCCGAAATTAGATCCTCCCCCCCCCCAGCCCCCCCCCCCCCCCCCCCCCTCCTCGCAAAAAAAGACCCCGAACGTCACACTCCTATCAGGCACAACTGAACCCAAAACCCCCACACGTCTTGTTCCTGTCAGGCAGAACTGGACAGAAAAAAATCACACGTCTTACTCCTATCAGCCAAAATTGGACAGAAAAACCCATACGTCTTACTCCTATCAGCCAGAACTGGACAGAAAAATACACACGTCTTACTCCCATCTGTCAGAATTGGGCAGAAAAAACCCACATGGCTTACTCCTCTCAGCCAGAATTGGACAGAAAAACCCACACAGCTTACTCCTATCAGCCAGAATTGGACAGAAAAATCCACACGCCTTACTACTATCAGCTAAAATAGGACAGAAAAACCCACACCTCTTACTCTCAGCCAGAACTGGACAGAAAAAAATCCACTCGTCTTACTCCTACCAGCCAGAATTGGACAGAAAAAATCCACACGTCTTACTCCTATCAGCCAGAATAGGAAAAAACAAACAGAAAAAAAACCACACGTCTTACTCTCAGACGGAACTGGACAGAAAAATCCACACGTCATACTCCTATCAGCCAAAATTGGACAGAAAAATCCCCACGTCTTACTCCTATCTGCCAAAATTGGACAGAAAACCCACACGTGATGTTCCTGTCAGGTGGCATGACACTGAACAATCCGTCCGTCATACTCCCATCAGCAAGAACTGGATGACAAAAAAGATCCAGCATGACGCGGAAGAATAGAACACGGTATAACACCATACTATAAATACTGTAAAATGCGACGTGACGCGGAAGAATAGAACACAGTATAACACCGTACTATAAATACTATACAATGCGACGTGACGCGGAACAGCACAATACAGTATAACACCGTACTATAAATACTATACAATGCGACGTGACGCGGAAGAGCACAATACAGTATAACACCGCACTATAAATACTATACAATGCGACGTGACGCGGAAGAGCACAATACAGTATAACACCGTACTATAAATACTATACAATGCGACGTGACGCGGAAGAGCACAATACAGTATAACACCGTACTATAAATACTATACAATGCGACGTGACGCGGAAGAGCACAATACAGTATAACACCGTACTATAAATACTATACAATGCGACGTGACGCGGAAGAGCACAATACAGTATAACACCGTACTATAAATACTATACAATGCGACGTGACGCGGAAGAGCACAATACAGTATAACACCGTACTATAAATACTATACAATGCGACGTGACGCGGAAGAGCACAATACAGTATAACACCGTACTATAAATACAATACAATGCGACGTGACGCGGAAGAGCACAATACAGTATAACACCGTACTATAAATACTATACAATGCGACGTGACGCGGAAGAGCACAATACAGTATAACACCGTACTATAAATACTGTACAATGCGACGTGACGCGGAAGAGCACAATACAGTATAACACCGTACTATAAATACTGTACAATGCGACGTGACGCGGAAGAACAGAACACAGTATAACACCGTACTATAAATACTATACAATGCGACGTGACGCGGAAGAGCACAATACAGTATAACACCGTACTATAAATACTATACAATGCGACGTGACGCGGAAGAGCACAATACAGTATAACACCGTACTATAAATACAATACAATGCGACGTGACGCGGAAGAGCACAATACAGTATAACACCGTACTATAAATACTATACAATGCGACGTGACGCGGAAGAGCACAATACAGTATAACACCGTACTATAAATACTGTACAATGCGACGTGACGCGGAAGAGCACAATACAGTATAACACCGTACTATAAATACTGTACAATGCGACGTGACGCGGAAGAACAGAACACAGTATAACACCGTACTATAAATACTGTACAATGCGACGTGACGCGGAAGAATAGAACACAGTATAACATCGTACTATAAATACTATACAATGCGACGTGACGCGGAAGAACAGAACACAGTATAACACCGTACTATAAATACTATACAATGCGACGTGACGCGGAAGAACAGAACACAGTATAACACCGTACTATAAATACTATACAATGCGACGTGACGCGGAAGAACAGAACACAGTATAACACCGTACTATAAATACTATACAATGCGACGTGACGCGGAAGAACAGAACTCAGTATAACACCGTACTATAAATACTGTACAATGCGACGTGACGCGGAAGAACAGAACACTGTATAACACCATTCTACAGGGTCGAACTTTAATTAAGGACCACTTATACACAGTCTCACAAAACATAGAAAGAAAAACTGACAAACGACAGAAACTTTAATTTCATTATCAGTGAACAACATTTTGTCACTTTCATCGAAAAAATCATTCTTTCTGATTAGACAGGGGAGCCTGAATGAGACTACCCCCAAAATGACATTCACAAAAAGAGCGTTTCTTTACAGTCTGATCAAAACCGAGTGTGCCCCCCTCGTGCTGCCACACAATCCACACAGCGCTGCCTCATGGTGTTGACTGTTCTTGTAATGAGTGCTTGGGGGAGGTTTGCCCACTCCTGCTGCAGGTAGTGCAGCAGCTCCTGTCGATTTGCCGGAACAGGGTGATTTTCTTGAACTCTTCCCCCCAAGCTCGGCCCAGATGTTCTCAATAGGGTTCATGTCCGGGCTGTTTGCCGGCCATGGCATCCTGGTGATGCCAGCTTGCACCACAAAAGTGTTCACGGCTCGACAACGATGTGGGGTGGCATTATCGTCCATGAACACAGCCTGAGCCCCAATCTGCTGGAGTGCTGGGACAACCAAAGGCCGTAAAATCTCCTGCAGGTAGCGTTGGCCGTTCAGGTTGCCATCCACATGGTACAGGGGAGTCTTGTGGTGACTGCTGATGCCCCCCCCCCCCCCCCCTCCCTACCATGACGGAGCCACCACCAAAAGCGACGACCTCCTGGATGACGTCATCTGCCAGCTGCTCCCTGGGACGCCGCCACACCCGAATGCGTCCATCTCGTGGCTTCAACTGGAACTTGGACTCATCGGTGAAAAGCACCATCCGCCACTGAGTCCGAGTCCATGTTCGATGAGCTGTGCACCAGGCCAGGCGACGTGTCCGGTGGGCCGCAGTCAGTTTTGGTTTCCGGACTGGGCGCCTTGCTCGAAGGTTGGCAGCATTGAGGCGCCGCCGTATGGTCATCTCACACACTGCTGTGTTAGTGGCAGCTTGAAGCCGACGCCTGATGGTGTTGGAGGTGGTGGTCCTGGTCCGAAGAGCATGTCTGCGGATGAACCTGTCATCTCTTGCAGTGGTCTTCTTTGGCTGGCCTGGACGGGGTCTCTCTTTGACAGTTCCAGTGGCTTGAAAACGTTCTCTCAGCCTAATGATGATGGAGTGGGACACTTGTAGTCTTCTGGCCACTTCTCGAACGCCAACTCGATCCTGCAGCCATGCAATCGCCCGGGTCCGGTCAAAATCAGACAGCTTGCGTCTTGGAGGCATTTTTGTGTTATGAAGAATTATGCACGTTGGGTTGCTTTTAGGGCATTCCAGTCAGTAAAATGCTCTGCAATGCATTGGTTTTAGCACGTGCATTTGGAATTTCAGTGCAAAACCGTTTGAAGCAGTGTTCACTCTTGCTTAAAAAACAAGCAATTTTGACAACAATCTGCAACTTTCAACCCCCCTCTGCATGCCGCACGTGACAATAAGACAGCTTTCGCAAGCTTTGCGGAATACTCTGTTAACCCCTTAAACCTTTCCCAGTCGAATTCTTCGAAAAAATGCATTGCTTGTATTTTTGACCAATTTAAAAAGAAAGGGCCTTTTTCGGGGTGGTCCTTTATTAAAGTTCGACCCTGTATATACACTGTACAATGTCGAGGCCATACAGCGCAGTCCGATGCCATACACTAAGTTACAACATGACACTGCACAGTAACACATAGTCCCATACCACAGAATGGAATGCCATTAAAAAAAACACACAAGAAAATGCTGAACAGCAATATATATATATATATATATATATATATATATATATATATATATATATATATATATATATATATATATATGTGTGTGTGTGTGTGTGTGTGTGTGTGTGTGTGTGTGTGTGATAAAGATATAGATACAAGTATGTAAACTGATTTTGTCTGCTTTTGGGATTCTGATGGTGTTTCTCGTTTTTTGCGATAATGCAGATTCCTGATGAAGCCTTGAAAAAGGCGAAAATTTGAAGAAAAAAATAGAAGGGAAGGCACTGAGTGGACGACCTCTTGATTTGATATTGATCCAGTAATGGTTTTATCATCCAGACTCTTTCAGCTGCTGGGAGCAGTGCCACGTTTAGCGTTGAGTTTTCGTTTTTACCTATTGTTGTCTACGAAAGTGGATTCAACCCATCCTTGGCCCCCCTCATCTGATGTCAACATGAACCCTTCTCCAGAATACTGCACGCTGAGGAAATCATACTTGAGACACCAGAAGTATATCCTAAAGGAAGGATTTTTATGTAGATGTCTAGAAATGGGCGTTCTACCCCGTGGACTTAGACTTCATTTTAATCTTGCTCTTAAACCAAGAGATGAAAACTTAGTACGCTCCCTGAAAGATGTTCTCAACAGTGCCAGTTCAGAAATTTTACAGTTGATTCATTCTGAGGTGGCATTATGCATGAATGACTTTTACGATTCTTTTCAAAAAATCTTAAATAAATTAAGAGACCAAATAGGAGTGACTACTGTTGACAGATTGCTAGGAAAAGTGAGGAGGGACACCCGGCCTTTGCTGACAAAAATACGGTTATTTCACTGGAAAAAAAAAACTGCGCACACTTAGGCAACAAAAGAATGTGTTCTTTTCCCAACCACCTTCATATGACCAAAGGGTTTCACTTAAACTGACAGCTGATAAAATCCCACCAACTGTCAAAGAACACTGTACTACTTACCAACTTGATTCGCACAGTAAACCATGTAGAAAGAAAACCAGAGCTTACAGAAGAAAGGACAGGACACGGAATCGTAAATACCAAAACAAGAGTAAAACTGCAGACGTCTACACCCCTACGGAAGAAGACCATCTCTTCGATCCGATTATCCTAGCACCAAATATTGTCTTGACTGAGGATCAGACAAAAATCTGCAGAATGTCTGATTGTTTTGCACCCACACCAAGACACCCTCTAGACATTTCTGACCAACTTCTTGGTACCCATGCCTGGGCGGAAAGACTCAGGTGGCACCGGTTTCATCAAAAACAGGAAGATACAGAAATGAGTGAGGAGGAGACAACAGGCGGGAATACACATAGAGATGATGAAGAGGAAGGTTTTATAAAGAGGCCTTGGTACAAATCAACTGGTGCAAGTGCCCCAATAGATGATCCTGCTCTCGAGTTATTCATTGAAGCTTGCACAAGAGATTTCCTAGATATGAATAACCGGAAACGTGTGAAAGACAATCTCACAAAAGAGTTTGCAGATAAATCAGCAGTAACAGTCATCACCTCCCTTGCAGAAGATGATAGAATAATCCATCAGGCTTTAAAAGATGAGGAAAATTATGACATTCTTCGTAAAGACCCAACGACAGAAACCTGCAAAAAAGTTAAAACTGTGGGCTGATAAGTGGCTGAAAAAAGGAGAAATTAACAAAGATATCCACTCATTTGTTACCAACATAGCCAAATCACACCCTGCCAAATGCAAACCTTTAATTAAAACCCATAAGTCCCGTCCCTACCCATATAGGTTATTGTTATCAGGATGTGGCACGCCGGTACAACCTTTATCAAAATTCATCCAGGTGTCCATCAGCCACCTAACTAATTATATACCATACCAAATTATGGACTCTAAACAGTTCCTTCAAAAGGTAGATACCATTAACAGTTGTATAGCCCCCCTTCCACCGTCGGCCACTTTTGCTGTGTGTGGATGTGGTTGCCCTCTATCCTAGCGTAGACAACTCCATGGGTGTACCTGCTGTAGCCAAAATGCTAAGTGATCATCCTTCGTCTTTGAATGTTTCAACAAAATGTGTTGTTGAGGGCCTTAAA
Source organism: Conus ventricosus (assembly GCA_018398815.1). NCBI lineage: Eukaryota > Metazoa > Mollusca > Gastropoda > Neogastropoda > Conidae > Conus > Conus ventricosus. Next base: position 9,757,007 of record CM031621.1, read on the forward strand.
TTGGCGCTAGACAACAACACTTGTGCATATATGGACAGTGATGGGGAAACTTTGATCGCTGTCCCCAATCATGGCACAGCGATGGGACCTTGTCATGCGTGCCATTTTGTGGACATTTTTATGGGGGAATTAGACCGGAGACTTGTACGTGAGTCTCCGGTTCCTCTCATATCTTCTCTTGTCCCAAACGAAAAGCAGTCACTTATTGAGCACCTTGATTGGAGTCGTTTTAGAGATGATCGGAAGCCGGAATAGCGCAGTTGGTAGAGCGCCTGACTCGTAATCTTGGTGATCCTGGAGTTGTGGGTTCGAACCTCCGCCGGGGCGTTTCGGTACAGGGGGATTTTTCCCTCGGAGTTAACATTGGTTCTGACTCCATTTCCCATACAGTCCTCCGAATGAGACTATAAACCGAGGTTCCGTGTGTGAACGCACGCATAACATCTTGCACACACGTAAAATCCCATCACCAACTTTCGGAAGAGTAGGCCAGTTTGGCCGTTGGTATGGATGACACGTTACACACAGCATGCACCCTGCGTGAGAAATGGAAAGAATGAAGGAAGTAAGGAAAATGAGTGATCGATATTGAACGGTACTGACTTGATGACACGGGAAACGACTGAATGAAGCGCCAGCTGGCAGCTCTTCAGTCGGCACTACCCAGGTAGGCAGCCCGTTGTGTAAACGAGTGTTGATTGTAAAGCGCTTAGAGCTTGGCCTCTAGCCGAGAATAGGCGCTATATAAGTATTCATTATTATTATTATTATTATTATTATTATTATGGTATTGCTGTCCTGCTGGATGACAGGGATGTAGACAGATTCAAGGCCCATTTACAGACTCTGCACCCTGGTATTAGCTGGGCAGTTTCTCAGGGGGAAAAAAGCTGAATATTTGAATCTTAGGGTCCACATTACGGATTCGGGATTCATTGAAACTGACGTGTTGTCGAAGAATTGTAACAGTTATCTACCCCCCTTCTCTTGTCACCCAAATTCAGTATTTAGAGGCCTTGCAGTAGGAATTGGTACAAGACTCAGGATGCTGGTAAGTAATGACGAAATTCTGAAAAAGAGAGTCAAAGAATACGCAAAGTATCTCACCTTGTCAGGCTGGCAGTATAGTATGGCTTTTGCAGATCTCACAAAGGGAGCATCTAAGTCACGGAATAA
>CM031621.1:9758282-9760782 GCA_018398815.1 Conus ventricosus
GATCCTTCACCAACCCAGAAAAAAGGAGAATAAAAAGATTGCATGGGTCACTAAGTTTGACCCACGAGCCCCATCCACGTTTAATATTATAAAGAAGAACCTTCATCTCTTATATTCAACCCCCAGCAATATGGACCTTTTCCCCCGTAAAACCATTATAGCTGCCAACAGACTATTAGACAATCTAAGTGAAATAGATAAACCAACAATCCCAAGACAGTTTGTCCAACATGGCCCCAAACAATGTTCTGTTTTTTTCAAATGCAGTAAAAAGTGTGACACCTGTAGACATGCAGTTGATTCAAATGAACTGAAATCGCCATGGGATGGCCGGCGGTGGAAAATTTACCAACATCTAACTTGTCCAACACCTAACGTAATATATGTCATCAGATGTAGTCTTCATCCTGATCAGTGGTACGTAGGATCAACGGTGAACTTAAAATTGAGATGGGCTAATCATAAAAGTGATACAAATCACGCCAAAACTAGCAAATGTATGGTTGCCCACCATGTAAACTCATGTCCCCACCCAAAGAACCCTGATATTCCGTTCCTGTCAATATGCCCCACTGAAACAGTGAAAGAAGAAACAAAACTTTTACAAAGGGAATTATATTGGCAGGCCAATCTCGGTACTTTTTTTGTAGGACTAAATCGCAGAAAAGACAAATTCTTGCATCAAGAAAAGGATCGAGTATTCGTGCTGAAAGAAAGACAACACCACTGTGTGTATTACCATAACTGCACATACCTGTGTGTGAAATGCCTCCTTCCTATACCTGTGGGTGAAATGCCTCCTCCTCCCTCCTCTTATCTTAGCCTTTCATAACCCCCCCCCCCTACTCTCTCTCACTCTCTCTCTCTCGGTCTCTCTCACACATACACACACACACTCTCTCTCTTCTCTCTTTTCTATCTCTCTCTCATCTTTCTTATTTCTCTCTCTCTCTCTCTCTCTCTCTCTCTCTCTCTCTCTCTCTCTCTCTCTCTCTCTCTCTTTCTTTCTTACCCTCTTTCTCCATCCACCCCCCCCCCCCCCTTTTCGTGCTCTTTTCTTTCTGTCTTTGTCTCTCGCTGGTCTGTCTGTTATCTGTTGGTCTTCTGTTTGTCAACCCCCCTCCCCTCTCTTTTTTCTGTCTGTCTCTTCTAGTTTTCTCTCTCTTTCTTACTTTCATACTCTCTCTCTCTCTCATTCTACCCCTCTCTTTTCCCCTCCTTTTTCTTTCTGTCTCTGTTTTTCTCTCTCTCTCTCTGTCTGTTTGTCGTCAATATGTCTGTCTTCCTCTCTCTCTCCTCTCTCTCTCCTTCTCTCTCTCGATCTCTATGTCCGTGGGTCAGGATTACGTGCTGTTACAATACATTTCCCTTTCACAAAATACGCTACCTTGCCTTCCAATTTTGCTCTTGCGACTGTTACTGTCTGTCTATTTGTGATGTCATTCGCCAGTCTTTCACCTTTTTTTTCAAGCTCATTTCTTAATTGTCTGTCGCGAATAATCATTTTTATCTCTCCACTGACAAAATTTAACAATCATTGTTCTTGATCCTTCAGATTTCGCATGTCTAACTCAATGTGCGCGAATGATGTCATCTTCTGTCCACTGCTTGAAGCTTTTGCACACTGTTCAGCAAATCTACCACACACTTGCCACACGTGTCATAATCTTCACTGGTGTTTGTTGGGATTAAAAAAACAAAAAACAAAACAAAACAAAAAACCGTAGGCTATCACGCCTTGAGAATCCTTCTAAGCGACCAATTTCTTCGTTCATTTTGGAGATTTGCTGTTCTAAATTGCTTATTAGCTCAGTTGGTAGAGCGCCGGACTCGTAATCTTAATTGGTGATCCTGGGGTTGCGGGTTCGAACCTCCGCCGGGGCGTTTCGGTAAAGGGGGATTTTTCCCTCGGAGTTAACATTGGTTCTGACTCCATTTCCCATTCAGTCCTTCGAATGAGACTATAAACCGAGGTTCCGTGTGTGAACGCATGCATAACATATTGCACACACGTAAAACCCCATCACCAACTTTCGGAAGAGTAGGCCAGTTCGGCCGTTGGTATGGATGACACGTTACACATAGCATGCACCCTGCGTGAGAAATGGAAAGAATGGAAAATAGGGAAATGAAAGGAAGGAAAATGAGTGATCGATATTGAACGATACTGACTGGATGACACGGGAAACGACTGAATGAAGCGCCGGCTGGCAGCTCTTCTGTCGGCACTACCCAGGTAGGCAGCCCGTTGTGTAAACGAGTGTTGATTGTAAAGCGCTTAGAGCTTGGTCTCTAGCTGAGAATAGGCGCTATATAAGTATTCATTATTATTATTATTATTATTATTATTTTTATTATTATTGTTGTTGTTGTTGTTGTTGACAGATTTGCAATCTCTTTTCTCCCCTCATCTGTTCGTATGTCCAAAGGGTCAAGGTCCTCATTCATGCGCTCCACAGCAGTTGACAGTCTGTTTTGATCAGATTCTAACTGAGCACAA
>CM031621.1:9780782-9795955 GCA_018398815.1 Conus ventricosus
CCAGACTCAGATGAAAATGTATGTTCGTCTATCTGCAGAGACATTTCTAACATTGTTTTGGCCAATAGGAAGGCAATATTATGGATTGGTGGAGACTTTAATTTACCAGATATTGATTGGGGTGAAGATGCCATACTTGGTAATCAATACAGTAAAAATATTAATACTCAGTTTTTTGATGCCACCAAAGACCTTGGATTAGTACAGTCAGTTGAATCACCAACCCGTGGTAAGGCATTCCTGGATTTATTTTTTACCAATTGTCCAGGCGCTTTAGGCAATCAGGAATTAATTGCAGGCCTGGGTGATCATGATATAGTTCTCTTAGAGAGCAACTTTCAACCCTTTCGAAGAAAACCCCCTAAACGTACCATCAGACTCTGGAACCAAGCAGATTTACCAAAATTGCGCAGGGATACTCGTGATTTCAGTCGTCCTTTTTTGAGGTCCCATAGTGTTAAAGATAATGTCAGTGACCTTTGGAAGTGTATAAAAACTAACTTGGAATTTATTATGGATGACAACATACCTACTAAAATAACTTCAAGCAAGAACCACCAGCCATGGATTACTACAAAAACTAAACGTTTGTTGAGAAGGAAACATCGTTTCTTTAAGAAATTGAAACTACATCCTAATTCAGAAAGATTACTGGTTAGGTAAAACATATTAAGAGACGGTGTCAAGAGAATTAGACTTGCTCACTCCAATTAGTTAATTCGATGATTTCGAAGGTGATCATCAAAACAAGAAATTATGGTCTTACATAAGGAGTAAGAGACAGGACAACATTGGGATCCAGACCTGAGAAACAACCAGAATAACCTAATACAGGACCCTGAAGGGAAAGCAAACTTACTAAACAAGCAGTTTTGTTCAGTTTTCTCAAATCCCAACCTTTAATTAACGTTAGACTAAAGGATGATGATAAACTCCCTGAAATGCAAAACATCAAAGTAAACAAAGCAGGAGTGTTTAAGTTACTGACCAATATCAATGAAAACAAAGCTACTGGTCCCGATGGCGTTCCTGGCAAGCTCTTAAAATTATGTGCCAATGAATTGAGTGAGGTATACCAATTACTTTACCAAGCTTCACTGGACCAGGGATAATACCTGATGAGTGGCGAGATGCGAGCATTGTTCCCTTATTCAAAAAGGGTGACAAAACAAAAGCAGAGAACTATAGACCTGTATCTCTTACATCCAATCAGCTAAACTACTTGAACACATAATATATAGTAGCATAATGGACCATCTTGACAAATATGACTTCTTAAATAACTCCCAGCATGGTTTTAGACAGCGAAGGAGTTGTGAGACTCAACTTAAACAACTCTCAATGATTTTAGTAACTGTTTAAACAACAGACAGCAAATAGATGCAATTTTATTAGACTTTCTAAAGCCTTTGATAAGGTTGACCATGAGGGCCTGCTGCTTAAATTAGAACACATTGGCATTGGCGGTTCTTTGCTAAAATGGGCTAGATCATTCCTCGTTGGAGAACGCAGAAAGTTGTTGTGGAAGGGTCGTCATCCCATTGTAAACCAGTCTTGTCAGGTGTACCACAGGGAACTGTTCGGGGCCCTTGTTTTTCTTAATTTATATAAATGACATAAGTAGAAATCTCTCTCCTGGAACTACTATAAGGCTTTTTGCAGATGACAGTTTAGTATATAGAACAATCAGAAGCAAGAATGATACTCGCATTCTACAAGAAGATCTAAACGCTTTACAAGAGTGGGAAAGAACTTGGAAAATGGAATTTCATCCACAAAAGTGCCAAGTGTTGCGTATATGTAACAAACGCTCACCAATTAGATCAGATTATTCTATCCATAATACTATTCTTAAAGAAACTAATGCTGCAAAATATTTAGGCGTGATTATAGATAGTCGTCTCAAATGGAAAGAACATTACAATTTAGTATGTAAGAAAGCAAATAACATCTTAGCTTTCTTATACAGGAATATAAATGACTGCCCCCAAAAGGTTAAAGACGACTGCTACAAAACACTGGTTAGACCAGTACTGGAATATGGTTGCTCAGTTTGGGATCCCTTACCATCTAAAGGACATTGATAACCTCGAAAAGATTCAGAAGAGAGCAGCACGGTTCGTAACAGGGAACCACATCAGAGAAAAGGGAATACTAGGAAGAACATGAGGAAATTAGAATGGAAACCCTTAGAAGAGAGAAGAGCTTTATTAAACTTAACACCTTTTTCAAAGGCAGAGCTAAAGTAATTGATATTCCAATGGAACAACTAGTATTGAATAAAAGTAGCACCAGGAGTGGCGGTCAATGTTATACCATACCTGCATCAAATATTGACAGCCACTTACATTCTTTTTATCCCAGTTCTGTACGGCTGTGGAACCACTGCCGGGTGCCATCAAGATTGCCACAAGTGCAATCTCATTCAAGGGACAAATTGATTCGACAGTTTTGAGATCTGCATATTGACGATTTTCTATTTTTACTTCCCCAGATATTTTATTATTACCTGGGCCTGAATTTGGCCATTGCTTTTAAATCGAGTGCGACCCCTTGTTGCCAAATTTGCTCCAGGGGCCAACAGTCTGAGTCGCACTGTTTTATGTTATTTTATTTTATTTTTTAATAATGCGCGCTGGTGACCTACTCGTTTTTGAGTGAACCAGTATTTTAGGAAGAAGAAGAAGATATATATATATATATATATATATGGCTCATGGCCAGACAGAGCATTATCAGATTCACTCCAAACATCCGGCCCTGTGTTGTTCTTTTAAGTGGCTCCTGTAACCATTGTCGCCCCTCTGAGGGCCTGAGGGTTGCAGGGGCTGAGTGGGGTTGGAGTGGGCAGGACCTGGGCCGATTTCTGTCATGACTGTTTCGGCCCTTTGAAAACCATGCAACAGAAATTTCCCCCTGATTTTTCACTGCTGGTGTGCGTGTGCGTGTTGCGTGGGTACATTTTGTTTTGGGTCCCTTTGCCTGTAATGTCTCTATACAGTCTGGATTTCCCCATTGCCGAGATTCTGCGTAATTTGTATCATTTAAAGAAAATCAGTTTGGATGACTGTGTTAGTCGTCTAGCATGAATGCTTAGGATTCCGTTCTTTTTTCCTATGCTGCTTTGGATTTGTGTGAAACTCTGTATTTTCATATATAACTGAACAAGGCTGAAACAATGTATATATCTGACACCTAGTCTTTGGAATAAAGATCTGTTCATAAAATGCAATTTTCGTCACTCGTTCTGCGTGTCTGTCTGCAGCTTGCCTTTCTGTCTCTCTGTTTCTGCCTCTATCTCTTATCAATCTGTCTGCCTGTCTGTCTGTCTGTCTCCTCTCTCTCTCTCTCTCTCTCTCTCTCTCTCTCTCTCTCTCTCTCCTCTCTCTCTCTCTCTCTCTTTCGCTCGCGTGCGCGTTTGGTAGAGGTTGTCTACAGCTCTCTCCTCTCTCTCCTCTCTCTCTCTCTCTCTTCTCTCTCTCCTCTCTCTCTCTCTCTCTCTCTCTCTCTCTCTCTCTTAGTCATTCACACACATACACACACACACACACACACACACACACACACACACACACACACACACACACACACACACACACACACACACACACACATGCACACACACACACACACACACATACACACACACACACACACACACGCACACACACACACATACACTCAAACAAACACACACACACACACACACACACACACACACACACACACACACACACACACACACACACACACACACACACACACAGAGGGAGAGAGAGACACACACACAGACACAGACACAGACGCAGAGAGAGAGGCAGAGGGAGAGAGGGAGAGAAAGAGAAGCATAGATGCCCAGGAACCCAACTTCATAGAATCATCTGAGATAGGTCACATACACATGTTCCCATACAGCTGGCATGTTTCGCTGTGTGAATGAGAGTTAGTGTGCGTTTTCTCTCTATGTCTCTCTCGCTCTGTCTCTTTCTGCAGTGAACATATTTGTTTCCTTGAATTATTTCCCCTTGTAATTGTTTGCTTGTGTGTTTCTGGACAGAAATTACTTCCCTTTGCTGATGACCCATACCCACTTTCATTTTATTCTCAGCAAACGTGTATCCACTGAATTAGGTTGGTGGCCTTACAATTAAAAATTTCAGAGTTCAGAGAGTTCAGAGTTCTCTCCCTCCCTCCTCTCTCTGTCTCTCTGTCTCTCTCTTTCTCTCTCTCTCTCTCTCTCTCTCTCTCTCTCTTTCTTTCTCTCTCTCTATCTCCTCTCTCTCTTTCTCTCTCTCTCTCTATCTCTCTCTCTCTTCTCTCTCTCTCTCTCTCTCTCTCTCTCTCTCTCTCTCTCTCTCTCTCTCTCCTCTCTCTCTCCCTCTCTCTTCTTACCCAGACAACCCCACATTTTGTCACGGCTATAACCCAGCTTACACTGAAGCTGTTCTGAACCGCTTTCCCCTTCCCTTTGTGCTTTTGCCTTATTCCTAGCACCCTTCGCTCTGACTCTGTAACGCCCAGGGGACAGAGCTATATCCCTAAAAGTCAGAGACACTGATGCATCCAACCCACCAACGTATAAAGAAGCATAAGCATGGAAATCTCCTTCCTGCTGTCAGAGCGTGTGGTCTCGTTTTCACCTAACTACCCCGCGGCATTCCCCCGTGTCTATTTTTAGAGCAAGTCGTAGACGGCTTGAATACCACACTCGTTTACAGTGACTGCAGCTGAGTGTGAGATTGTAGCGAGATTGGAATCTAAGCTGCACAAGGGGGGGGGGGGGGGGGGGGGGACAAAAAAGCAAAAACAAACGGACAAACAAACGGACAACCAACCAAATAAACAAACAAAACCGAGTAGATAGAAACCACTTGACAATGTCACTTCACATGGGGTCGTGATCGGCGAACTTAGCAATATACATAAGCGTGTATATCAGCCGCTGATAAGAGGGATATATTGTCAGGTTTCTCGTACTTTCAGTGTGAGCCTTTTCTGCTCCTTACTGCAGTTATCCCTTCATTGAAAACAAACCGTGCTTGCTTTATGCATCATAGGCTTTTCAGTATGTGAACGTCGGTAACTCGCTGACAGCAGGTGTGAGACAAGATTATCGTGGCCTGCCTGCTTATCTCTCTCTATATGCTCGCGACTGATCTTGATGCAAACACTACACAGTGCACGGTAAAAAGAAATTGTTGTTGTTGCTGTTCTTCCATCTCTAGCTTTCACGAACTACATATTTAAGCAAGTAGGACAATTTTTGTTGTTGTTGTTGTTGTTGTTTTTTGTTTGTTTGTTGTTTTGTGTTGTTTGATTATTTGTTTGTTTAGTTCATTTTATTTGTTGGTTTCTTTTTTCTTCTTTCTTCTTCTAAGTTGTTATTTTTTGTATTTCTTCTTTTTTTGTGCTTCCAGTCCTCACATGATCTGAAATAAAATGAAAGAATGCATGAAGAAGCATGCAACAGGAAACAAAGTTCAACAAGACAACATGTTAGAGACAGACAGACAGACAGACAGACAGACAGACAGAGACGAAGAGCGACAAAGAGGCAGAAAGCGAGAGAGACAGAGACAGAAAGAGAAAGAGAGACGGAGAAAGAGACAGAGATAGTCAGAGACAAAGACAGACAGATAAAGAGAGAGAGAGACACACAGAGAGAGAGAGAGAGAGAGAGAGAGAGAGAGAGAGAGAGAGAGAGAGAGAGAGAGAGAGAGAGAGGCAGAGAGAGAGAGACAAAGACAGAGACAGAGAGAGACAGAGACAAAGCACAAACAGACAGACAGACAAACAGACAGAGGCTTTCAAGTTGTAGAGTACCACGCTCACGGTTTACACGTTATCAATTCGAAGTCCACCCCCATGGGACGAAACATACAAATTGCCATATTCACAATCCACCTTCAACGTACGTTCTGGTGGTTGGGTCAAGTGTAAGATGGTACCCCCCCCCCCCCCCCCCCCCCCCCCCCCCCCCCCCTCCCGTTTCGTCTGTTGATCATCTGCAACATGCAAATGAACTTTTCTCCTGAACGTAACACACTGCAACGAACAGTCACAGAAGACGTGGACGTACATCCCGCTACCGCAACTCAGCTCTGACTCTCCACCCAGATGGCGTCCATCACTAATGACGTCAGTGACCAACACTCACCTCATCCGCTTCGGCGTTAACGTGGTTGGCTTTGTGGAAAAAAAAGCACTTGGTTTTATGAGGGCAGGGGCCGGGGGGGCCGGATAGCTCAGTCGGTAGAGCGCCGGACTCGTGATCCTGGGGTTGCGGGTTCGAATTTCGGTATAGGGGGATTTTTTCCCTCGGAGTTAACATTGGTTCTGACTCCATTCCCCATATAGTCCTTCGAATGAGACTATAAACCGAGGTTCTGTGTGTGAACGCACGCACAACATCTTGCACACACGTAAAATCCCATCACCAACTTTCGGAAGAGAAGGCCAGTTTGGCCGTTGGTATGGATGACACGTGACACATAGCATGCACCTTCCCCGAAGATGGAGTATGGCTGCCTTAATGGCGGATAAAAAAGGGTCATACACACAAAATCTCCACTGCCTGGCTATACAGGAGTGTCCGCAGGAGTATCAGCCTGCGTACGCAGAAAGAAAAGAATGAGTGCAGGGATGGAAGAGGAGGGAGCAGTGTTGGAGGGGAGTGAGTTGGTGAAGGGACCGCTAAGGACGGAGAGGGGAGCTGGATGCGAGGGAGGAGAGGGCTATCAGTGGAAACGCAGAGTTTTGAAAAGGAACTACGGGATACTAAATGACGTCAGTGAGGGCACCACCTTCCCCATCCGCTTCTTTCTTCTCCTCCTGAGAGCGTGAGAGGGAGAGAGAGAGAGAGAGAGAGAGAGAGAGAGAGAGAGAGAGAGAGAGAGAGAGAGAGAGAGAGAGAGAGCAACAGACAGAGAAACAGAGACAGAGACACAGAGAGACAGAAAGACAGAAGCAGAGAGAGAGAGAGAGAGAGAGTGTGAGAGAGACAGACAGACAAACAGACATAGTGGAGAGAGAGAGAGAGAGAGAGAGAGAGAGAGAGAGAGAGACAGAGAGCGAGAACACACACACACACACACACACACACACAGAGAGAGAGAGGGAGAGAGAGAGAGAGAGAGAGAGAGAGAGAGAGAGAGAGAGAGAGAGTTTCTATAAGGAAAAAAGAAAACAAAGGTAATGGTTTAATTTGCTCAGCTAGGACACTTTACGTCTGCTCTCCAGTCAACGATGCCACGTCCACAAGCACTGTTCTCCATCACATGGAATCTCTACGATCTTCAGAACAAGCAAATCAGCGAACAAACAAACACAAACAAACAAAACGGTTCTCCTCTACTAACCATATGCTTCAAGTCGACAACCCAGTGTTTACCCAACAAAGTCCAGGCGTTAGTATGAGTGTTTAATACACATTGAGATGTATATCAAACAACATAATAATTATAACAATGTCAACAAATGATCTAAGCGCACACAAGTTTAGGACCGTCCTGCAGAGTGCATTTTGAACGATTTACATACGATTAATTTTTAGCCTATTAGGCTGTCGGTCCTCTCATTTCATCTGCATTTTTCACCTCGTCTGCACAGGGTCAAGGATTTCCTTTAATATTACTTTTTTCACGACTACTCCTTTGTGACTCTGTGTGTGTGTGTGTGTGCGTGCGTGCGTGCGTGCGTGCGTGCGTGCGTGTGTGTGAGGTGTGTGTGTGTGTGTGTGTGTGTGTGTGTGTGTGTGTGTGTGTGTGTGTGTGTGTGTGTGTGTGCATTATTTCTTCCATTTCCTTATTCTATTCTTTCCTGGCTTATTTGGAGTCACTTGCATCGTGCAATTCTCCATATGGTGAAATAAATAATCACACACACACACACACACACACACACACACACACACACACACACACACACACACAACACACCTACCGAACTATAGACCGGTATTTTGTGTTGGATATAACATGTGGTGCAGCCCAATCCTGTGGTCAATGTCACCAGGAAGACGAAATTCGAAAATCAACTGACGACAGAAGTAACAACCATCTATGATATCTCTTTCCTAACGCCCCTCTCTCTTCTTCCTACCACCCCCTGTCCCTCGCTTCCCCCAGCCCTCTTTCTTTGAATGTATCTGTTTGTTTTCCGCCATGATGGTACTTATCTAAACTCTCTCTTTTTTTTGTTTGTTTGGTTGTTGCTGCCTTAAAAGGAGCGGTGGGCTGATCCTCGTGACGTCAGTTTCGTAATGTGTGCTGTTTACTCAGCGGCCTGGTGCCGTTACGACAACTGAGTGGGAAAGACGGAAACAGATTAGGATGTGTTGTTCGTAACAAGCCATCGTCCGTTAAGAAAGGAGTGCAGGCCAAACACTTCCAAATCGTAAATTTAACACTAGGACTAATCAAGCTTAATATAGTAAAGCAAACACACAAACACAAATCGTAGCTTCAATGCTTTAGACTGAACAGAGACAGATTTGTGGTTGTTTGGTCGTTATTTGATGATGATAGAAATAAGCTGAGTCGAAGAAGAGCTGGATTCGTAAAGTTCTGTAAAATGTAAATACCTTATCCTTATTTCATTTAGAGCAGAACAGCACATACAGGCATCTCGTCTTTTCCCTCTTGTTTACACAATGAGCAAATGAAAGTAACAGGGGCGTGGTGTTTATACTGAAGTTTATGTACAGCTATTTCTGAATCATGTTTTCATGATTTTAAAATGCCTGTCCAGATTCCATTTCAAGTGTATTGTATCAGCTTTGTGCAAAGTACCGTCTACAAAGTAAATATGTCACCGTTCTCGACATGAAAAATCACATTCTTGCATTCTATAGAGAACCAATCTTTCCTTGAAATCGACAAGGAACCGAGTTTGTGTTACATTTCAAAAACCAAACATGCACAGTTTGCAACGAATATCAGATACTGATGTACCTTGTTACGAGAATCTAAAGCAGATAAAGCACAGTATGCTTTTCGTGGTGACCTTTTTTTTTTACAATCAATTCTTAACAACTTGAGGAGAATCGTGCACGTCTGACCGCAGACTGTATATGAATTGGATGTTTATCTGTGTATCCATATATGAAGTCATTCAGCACTTGCCTAATGAACTCTCAGAAACTTTTAAAGAGCAAACACATGCAGCTTTTCAGGAAGACCAGCTGCACTACTTAGTCCCTTCACGTCAGCCCCGTATTAAACAACTGGTTGTATTTGTATGTCAAATGAATTTTGAAATGCGATCAGAGGAATACAATTCAGTATAAACAATTTTTTGCAATGTGCGTAACAATGTGTGTTTGGCTTTACTGGCAAGATTTTAACACGACACAGTAAAACTCAACCTTGTTGAAAAATAAAATGCCGATATACTTATAAACATTATCGGGATTCCATCATAAGTCCGATATTCTCTGGCTGTTAAGAGTCCATCGTTCCTCAAAACAGCCATATTACTTGTATTCAATCAAACTTTTGACGGAGTCTTGATGCTTTTCTATGTAAGCCATTTAATCGTGTTTGTAACCAAACTTGTTTCAGACAGGACAGATACGTTACTCGCCATGTATAATTTAAACAGTTCAAAGTAATTATGCGTAATTGTAGCACCGTGCTTTTAATTCATGATCCTCCTTAAGCTTGCTCATTTATGAATCAGCAATGCAACGCTGGACTAGTAATGTCGCCTTTTTAACATTTGGGTGTATTTTATCCAGTCTGTCGGTTTTAAGCCAAAACGAATTCTAGTCCTGGCTGTAATTTGCGTGCTGCAAATACACCGAAACAGATTTCCTGTATTATTGCTTCTTTCCCAAAGGAACAGACCACAACAAATTTCTTCCAAATGAGTCGAAACCAATTTCAACATCAATAAAAGCGACATAACATTTGTAATTAAACAAAAACTGATTTCACTTATGTCGCTTATTCTTAAAGAATCAGACCAAGGGCGAAAAAAACATTATAAGTTTAAGGCTCGCAAAAGTACCTTGAAAAACATTTGCAGTTCTATTGTTCATATCGTCAGCTAGAATAACATGCACATCATTCAGTTCAAGCATATTATTAATTAGACATTAACAAAATTGTCGACATCAAAGTAAGCATAATGTGTACGAATCCTTAGGAGACGTATGAAAACAGACATACAACACATCCTTCATTAAACCAAACAAAGTGCTAAAAGGAAATCTTAATTGAGGCAGGCAACAGTAGACTATAAACAACAAAGAAGCAGGGTAACTCTTGCTCCCATGATGAATAATTTACAGGCCCATCACTCTGAACGAATGCTGCTCAGGACACAAAATCGCCCATCAGAAATGGGGGCCGGAATAGCTCAGCTGGTAGAGCGCCGGACTCGTGATCCTGAGGTTGCGGGTTCGAATTTCGGTACAGGGGGATTTTTCCCTCGGAGTTAACATTGGTTCTGACTCCATTCCCCACACAGTCCTTCGAATGAGACCATAAACCGAGGTTTCGTGTGTGAACGCACGCACAACATCTTACACACACGTAAAATCCCATCACCAACTTTCGGAAAGAGAAGGCCAGTTTGGCCGTTGGTATGGATGACACGTTACACATAGCATGCACCCTGCGTGAGAAATGGAAAGAATGAAGGAAGTAAGGAAATTGAGTGCACGATGTGACCGGATGATCCGGGAAACGACTGAATGATGCGCGGCTGGCAGCTCTTCAGTCGGCACTACCCAGGTAGGCAGCCCGTTGTGTAAACGAGAGTGTTTATTATATTATATGTAAATTGCTTAGAGCCCTAATCTTAAGAGAAGAGGCGCTATAAAAAAATTAACAGTATTATTATTATTATTAAAAACAATACAGAGCACACAGAACAAACAAGGAGACACTACCCCACCCAAGAAAAAAAAAGAATGTTCCTAACTTGCCATCCACCCTGTACATGACACATCTATATAGCAAGAATAACTGGAGAAACAAACAAATACCAATTAATATTGATTCGAGACTGGCACTGCCTATTCATCTTGAATGTAGTCATACAAACACACGGAGCAGCAGTAGCAAATACAGGAAACCTCAGTTTGATTGGTATGAAAGGAAAGCTTAATTGAGGCAGAGAACAGTAGACAATAAATAACACAGGTAGTAGGGTAACTCTCCTTTTATGATGAAATATTTACAGGCCCAAAACTCTAAACGAATGCAGCTCATGACACAAAATCGCCTGGCAGAAATGACAGAAAGAGCACACAGAACAAAAAGAAATCCAGATTTGAAGGCTGTTGGCTAGTTGGCACAGCTCTTGTTGGTTGTATTTGGTTGAGTGTGGGGCTTGCCCACACAGTGTCTGTCTCTTCGCCAGTCAGGGTGGTCTGTCGTGGGGAATTCTCTGTCACCCTGGGTCCTGCTCCACTCCACACCACCAGCAATACAAAAATGCCCATGAACAAAAAAACTTCAGGAGGCAACCCGCCCCCCCCCCCCCCCCGCCCCGTCCATCCCCCCCCCCCCCCCCCCTAAAAAATGACACCATCATTCCCCACAATTAAAATGTTTCTTTTTTTTTGGTTTATATCAGACCGATATCAGGCTTTTGTTCTTTTACAGAAATGCCACAGATACTGGCATAAACTAGCTGAGAATCAAGATTTTCAGAAGGCAATGGCACCACAGAAACTGGTCCTCAAAATCGGGGTTCCATAGTCTGCCACGATGCTAAATGAATAAGCAATCTCTTGGAGCTAAAGGAAAAGCGCGGGCTGATCTTAAAAGAAAACAGTTCAGCCCCCTCCTCCCGCCCCTCCCCCCCCCCCCCCCCCCCTTGGAACCAACAGAGAGAGAGAGAGAGAGAGAGAGAGAGAGAGAGAGAGAGAGAGAGAGAGAGAGAGACAGACAGACAGACAGACAGACAGACAGAGACAGAGGACAGAGAGAGAGAGAGAGAGAGAGAGAGAGAGAGAGAGAGAGAGAGAGAGAGGGAGAGAGGATCAATTGAAAATGATTTCAGTATCATCAGTGAAAGGTTGGTTTTTTTTCTCATTAATTGTTATTTGCTTGCAGGAACTTACAAACTGTCCAATGGCATTGCCACTTCACACCCCCTTCTTTCCCTCCCCTCCTCATCTCCCTCCTTCCTCCCTCCCTCCCTTCTTGTTGTCAGTTTGCCGCCCACCCACACACGTGACAGGTGGAAACCGTCTGCCCCTCGCTCACCTGCCCACCTGAGTGTAATGACAGCACACTAACCCTGCTCCTCTGTTGTGTGCAGACAGAATTTGTCATCATAACGTCTTCACTGACACGACTGAAAATGAAGTAAACTGCCCGGTTTGCAAACCCCCTCCGGATGAGACGCTACTCCGAGCTTCCTTGTGTGAACGCACGCATGAAAAACAACAACAACTTGCAACACGTAAAATCCCATCGCCAAGTTTCAGAAGAGAAGGCCAAATTTGCCGTTGGTATGGATGACACATGCACCGAAAGAATGAAAGAGTGAGTCAAAAACTGAGTGACTCATATTCAACTGCGTGACACGGGAGGCGATTGACTGTAGCGACAGCAGGCGGCTCTTCAGTCGTCTCTACCCAGGTAGGCAGCTTGTTATGTAAACGAGAGCGTGGATTGTAAAGCGTTTGAAACTTAAAACCAGGACAGGCACTGTATAAGTAATCATCATCATCATCATCATCGTCGTCGTCGTCGTCATCATCATCATCATCATCACCATCATCATCTTCGTCGTCATAATCATCATCATCATCATAATCGACACCACCCCTCATCATCATCATCATCATCATCATCACCGTCATCATACCTTGACATTTGCGTCCCTACCCCTCCTCTCAAACGTCTACCTTTCTTGTTCCACAATGCATTAACAAACACAGAAAAGATGGTCAAAGGAAAGAATAAGATGCTTCTTCCTTAAATATGTGACCAGATGCTGCTGCTATCGCAAGCCCTGCTTTTTATTCATTTCGCATTGTAGGAAATGCTAGTATTTG
This sequence comes from Conus ventricosus, assembly GCA_018398815.1. NCBI lineage: Eukaryota > Metazoa > Mollusca > Gastropoda > Neogastropoda > Conidae > Conus > Conus ventricosus. The sequence goes on from CM031621.1 coordinate 9,793,798, forward strand.
GAGAATTTAGCTGATTTGTTATTTCCATTTCTTTCTTTTTTTCAAGATGAAGAAAGCTGTTTTGGACTGACAACAAAACAACGTGAAAAGCAATCATTAGTTGTCAAAGTGTTTGGTTTTTTTCTCCTGAAAATGGTTTAAATTCAGTTTTTATTGTGCCAGTATAACAAGAGAACACACTTTTTTTTTAAACTGACACATTGTCTGCTGAGAGACTGCATGTAAAAACTAGCTGTTGCGTACATATTATTATTTGTAAGTTCAGTGCAGAAATATTGCCACGTGTTTTTAATGTAGAGTTATGATATTCACTAATCGTTGTTTTGGATTTAGATTGCATACTAAATTTCTATTGTGATAAAGGGCACTTGTTGAATGGCTTGTCCATACCAGGTTTTCTGTGTCTTTACCCTCCTCTTTGCGAAGGTGAGTGTGAAGAGAGGTGTGTGTGCAGTGTAGACAATGTAGCAGCGAGCTAGTTGTCAGTGTGAAGAGAGCTGTGTGTGTGTGTGCAATGTAGACAATGTAGCAGCGAGCTACTTGCTCAGAATTGCGCCCTCAACGTTGGGGACTTTTCCCTATCATCCTCTCAGGATAGATTCGTCCATCAGTGGGGTCGGCCCATTTGGAGGGGTGCCTTGTTTGGGGACATGAAGAAGTAACAAGTCCAGATCAGGGACAGGGGTGGTTTCTGCATAGAATGGAAGCAAGACTGGAGAGATCGTCTCTGTGAAAATCCCAGCTTGTTCCCGCTTTCACTGGTTGCTGGCGGCCTTCATCAGCTTGGCGAACTCGAAGTCAAAGGCTGAGGCCCTCAAGGACAGGGTATACACACAGACCCAGGTCTGTTTGTAGCACATCTGGTCGTCGGCAGCAGTCTCAGGTCTGGTTCCAGTTAGGGACTATTGACTCTTGCTCTCTCAGTTCAGGTTCCGTGTAAACTCCCGTTCACTTTGTAGAGTTGGTGGGTCGAGTGTGGGCGTCAACTGTCTTCGCCTCTTCACCACCCCACCCCCACCCCCATCCCTCCCCAAAAGGCCTGTCTTCCGGGCTACCAGGGGGGGGGGGGGGTGGCGATGGTTCTGTGCCGTATGAGGCCGCCTCAAAGAGAGAGAGGAATGAAAGTTGCGTGAGCGCTGCACGAGTTCCGTCAGCCTGAAGGACCGGGGAAACCCTTGTTGAGTCGGAAGCGCTGAAGGCGGGAGAGTCGGACCAAAGACTGTACGCCCTACGTCCGTAGGGCGAACTATCTTTGGTCGGACCAAAGACTGTACGCCCTACGGAAAGACGGTTCACTCGCTGAGCGGTTACTCTGTCCGCAGTATTAGCTACAGTGAAGCCGGCTGAGCGCCGCGCCGCGAGCAGGCTCTGCCTGCCACTCCCACTTTACCGGTGCATAACACAGCCGACTGGCAGATCAGGAAGTGATGGAACACAATGTTTTACAAGTTTCGTGTTCTCTTTGTCTCATCTGTCTATGTGTGTGTGTGTATGTTGTTTGTTTGTTTGTGTGTGTGTGTGTGTGTGTGTGTGTGTGTGTGTGTGTGTGTGTGTGTGTGTGTGTGTGTGTATGTTGTTTTGTGTGTGTGTGTGTGTGTGTGAAGAAGGCCCATAAGCTGAGGAGGAAGACAGTGCTGGAACATGGGCAGACGAGGGTCCAGGAGCAGAGACAGAGGGTTGAACAGATGGAGTGGACTCCCCAGGACCAGTTGACAGAGAATCGGTTTGCACAACAGATGCATCTTTTGCAGTGCTTACATCTGTTGACAGAAAGTGGATTTGCATTTTAATGTCTGTCTCTGTCTCTGTCTCTATCTCTGTCTGTCTGTCTGTGTCACACACACACACACACACACACACACACACACACACACACACACACACACACACACTCTCTCTCTCTCTCTCTCTCTCTCTCCTCTCTCTCTCTCTCTCTCTCACACACACACACACACACACACACACACACACAACACACACACACACACACACACACACACACGTGGGCACGCACAAATAAGCCTGCATTAAATCACGGTGGCGCAAGCATACATACACATAAACAAGTAACTGCTAAAGGATTTTGTTAGTCAACGGATGCCGATTATGCAGACAGTGTTGACGCATTAACGATTTTAAATTGCACTATGTTCCGATA
>CM031621.1:9796055-9808693 GCA_018398815.1 Conus ventricosus
GATCTATTGTTCCATACGAGGTTTGGGTTTTGCATCTTGTTCCCTATATCATGCCCTGAGTGCTGAAGTCTCACCTGTAGCTCGTTATCTGATCAATGCCCTATCTCCAAGTCGATGTTTTTACTTGCGTTAACGTGATTTATATTTACACTTTTTGACATTTGCCGTGTTTGCTGTTTTTGTCTTATTTCTGACGTAATGATGTCAAATGTATGATTCACTTTTGGAAATGATGACCGTCATTGTAAAGGGAAAAAGCTCTGTCTCCGTCTGTGTGTGTGTGTGTGTGTGTGTGTGTGTGTGTGTGTGTGTGTGTGTGTTGTGTGTGAAGTAAAATAAAGCCCGTTTTGTTGCCTCCCCTCATACAATTGATTGAACGCCTTGGAGATACAGTGACATGACATTTGTTGCGTTCAGCTATTTCATCTACCTTCAGTCCTATGGAAGGCTTGCCGTGCGAAATTTTTGAAGGTTTTAAGATTGGAAACTTCGGTAATCTCTGTCTTAAGTACATTGTTCTAACTTACCATTTTCAAGCGTTACCATGTGTATGTAAGTGTAAAACATTGGTGTTTACTATCTACGTAACTAGAGTGCTTTGTGTACGTTAGTTCTTTACACTTCATTAATAAAAACAAAAGTATATGTGATCAATCAAGTCTGCATGGAGAGAGAGAGAAGAGAGAGAGAGAGAGAGAGAGAGAGAGAGAGAGGAGAGAGAGAGAGAGAGAGAGACGTTGCGCGTGCGTTGTGTGAGCGTGCATGCATGCATGTGTGTGTGTTGTGTGTGTGTGTGTGTGTGTGTGTGTGTGTGTGTGAACGATGCGTTTCATTGCATCCATTTCCTCATATTAATCAAAGTAGCACAGCCACATGACTCCGGAACTATTTGTACCTCCGCTCTCTCTCTCTCTCTCTCTCTCTCTCTCTCTCTCTCTCTCTCTCTTCTCTCTCTCTCTCTCTCTCTCTCATCTCATCCCTCTCCCTCGTCTCTCTCTCTCTTCTCTCCTCTATGTCACCATCCCCCCCCCCCCTCTCTCTCTCTCTCTCTCTCTCTCTTCTCTCTCTCTCTCTCTCTCTCTCTCTCTCTCTCTCTCTCTCCGAGTGCGCTTGTTTTTGAGCGTGCGCGCATGCGTACTTAGGTGATCGCACGTGCGCGCATGCGTGCGTGTGTATGTATGTGTGTACGTGTGTGTATGTGTGTGTGTGTGTGTGCGCGCGCGCGGTGTGTGTACGTGTGAGCGTGCATGCATGCACGCGCATGTTGTGAGTGCGCGAGGTGTGTGTGTGTGTGTGTGTGTATGTGAGCGCGCTGCACACATAACATCAAGAAGTGTTCGATTAAAGTCAAGTGCCGCATGCTTACAATTTTAAGTAACCCATCATAATTTTTTTTCATATAAAGAACACAAAGCACTGCACACTTCAAATGTTACATCACCAAGCATGAAAGACTTTGAATCAAAGAACATCGAGTGCTGCACACTTATAGGCTACAGTAACAAGCAGGGCTGATGAAGTTAAAAAATGTTCACTAGCCAGCCAGGCTAGCACATCAAAATTTTCGCCAGCTTGCCAAAGTTTTCAGTAGTTCCAAATGTCAGAGACATCGCCACATACTTTTTTTTTTCCTGTCCTAACCTCTGCGCCCCCTCAGAGGCAGTGCACCCACGCCGCTCTTTCCGACACCCCGTTCACAGCCACAGCCCGGTCGGCCCCGCCGCAGCTCCGGTACCAGCAATCCGCAAGGAGCAGTCAATGTCAAGTCGTCAAGAGGCAACCCACCGGAGGAGACACTGCTGCCGAGTCACTTCGGTGGTGTTCAGTGGCGCCTGTTCTATCCAACATACGCAGGACACCACCTACTAAGCCCCCTACTGACGACAATAATTGCTTTGTCCCGGAGCCGGCGCGAGTGAGCTCTCCCTCCGGAGGGCGCCACCACGTCCGTCCAACGACAGCCCCCATGGACTCGCTGATACGGGTGACCCCGACGGAACCAAACCAAGGCCACAAACGTGGAAAGGACATCGAAACTGAGGTCACCATGAGAGCAGGGCATGAAGGCCACAGAATTGGAGACTTTTTTTTTTTCTCATGATGATCAGTGAGAATGAGGATGATTAAGATGATGCTGCGGATTTCCATTTCGGTCTGAGACTTCATGACAGGGCTGTACTCTACGTTTCCTTTCATAATATATCCCGGCGTCAACCAGGCCTGAGAGATACAGGCACCTGTAGTGTTGGTCAGGAAATTTGAGCAACACTCTCAGGAACGCATCCATTAAGTGGATGAAACTCGACTGTGTGGTCCCAGTCTTCCCAATTGATTCCGCAGCAAACTCAACTCTGGGGTAGGAGCCGGTCGGGGCAGAAAAACCCACATGACTCTGATGGGATTCGAAACCACGACCTCCCAGCCGGGAGTCCGCGACGCTAACCACTTCGCCACGGCGGCTGGTCATCGCCACATACTTGGTAGTACTGAAATTTTACTGTATTTGTTCCTCCCCCCCCCCCCCCCCCCCCACCCACTCCTCCCCAACAGACAGAAATCATCGAAACCGGAAATGAGATTAGTGGGAAATCGCCTCGTTTTCGCAGTGAAATTGTAATGGAATTATGATGTTCAGTGCAGACGACAACACTATCAGCTCGTTCCTTGCCATTTAATCTTCCTTCTTTCATCCCGCTTTCGCACACTGTTTTCAAACCTTAAAAAAAATATTCATCAAAAGATTTTTTTGGGACGTTTTCGTATCATTATACTGGAGTGAAGATTCTAGTGGGAAAATGAAGATTGTGGCGACCGACAACACAGCCACTGAAATCCGACTGGACTGGACGACAACGACTTCGGGCAAGTGTACAATGTAAAAGAAGAGTCTGCGGAACAGCGGGGTTACTTTGCCTGGACCGCTCAGTGAAAATGACGATAACGACAGCTGCACCGTCACGTTTTCTCACCAGGTGAGAAAACGTGACGGGTATATTGTCACGTTTTCTCACCAGGTTGGTGAGAAAACGTGACGTGTATATCGTCACGTTTTCTCACCTCTCATATTTTCTCACCAGGTGAGAAAACGCGTCGGGTGTTACGTCACGCTTTCTCGCCCGTCACGTGTTCTCACCTGGTGAGAAAACGTGACGGGTGTATCGTCACGTTTTCTCACTCGTCACGTTTTCTCGCCTGGTGAGAAAACGTCACGGTTGTATCGTCACGTTTTCTCACTCGTCACGTTTTCTCACCTGGTGAGAAAACGTTGCGGTTGTATCGTCACGTTTTCTCACTCGTCACGTTTTCTCACCTGGTGAGAAAACGTGACGGTTGTATCGTCACGTTTTCTCACTCGTCACGTTTTCTCACTCCGGGTGAGAAAACGTGACGGATGGTGCCATATTCATCAAACGACACATTCTCAAAAAAATTAAAATGTTCTCTCTTCTCTCTCTCTCTCTCTCTCTCTCTCTCTCTCTCTCTCTCTCTCTCTCCTCTCTCTCTCTCTCTCTGTGTTTTTCTCTTTCTCTCTCTCACTCGTTGAAATCGATGTGATTCTGAGTTTGAGTGTGCGTATGTTGAGTTGAGCGCTTGCACACGCGTGTGTGTGTGTGTGTTGTGTGTGTGTGTGTGTGTGTGTGTGTGTGTGTGTGTGTGTGTGTGTGTGTGTGTGTGTGTGTCTATGGGAGAGAGAGAGAGAGAGAGAGAGAGAGAGAGAGAGAGAGAGAGAGAGAGAGAGAGAGAGAGAGAGAGAAAGAGAGAGAGAGAGAGAGAGAAAACGTGACGTAACAGACAGCCATTTTGGATTAGGTTTCAATTTTTTTTCTCCAGAACTTCTGCGCGGAAATGGCTCAGTGCAGACAACAAATTTTCGAGTAACATAACAAGGCTATTCAGTTTAGGAATGTATTCGCCCACCTGCGTTACCACTACTTGCCTTAGGCAACGAGCCTCTAAACTTGTCCAGCTCTGCTTGACGAAGGTGAACAGACTTTTCGAATCAAGAAACACCAGTGCTGCATACTCATAGTTTGCAGTAACAAATATGAAACTAACTTCAAATCAAAAAGAACAAAAAAATCAAGAATTATTAGTAAGTCCGCCACACAACCGGGACAAACAAATCACAAGACAAAACATGCCGCGTTTCGACCTCTTAGGTCCTCTCCAGGCGAGGTGAAGATCATTCAGGACAATGAAGACGAAGAACGAGAAATCACTTTTTCTTCTCAAATTCGGCGCAAGCGTCTTTGTCCAGAGTTCTGTTTCATCTTGCCTGAATAAGACCTAAGAGGCCCAAACGCGTCGTGTTTTGTCGTGTTATTTGTTTGTCCCTGTTGCTTGGCGGACTTACTAACAATTCTTTTTGAAAAAAAATGTTTGAATTTCTGCCTGCAGTCGTCTTACTCTCAAACTAAATTGAAATTTGAAAAGTCAAGCGATTGATATTTTATTCCCCCACCAACATGTGAACATATTAAAAACACACACACACCACACAAAAACAAACAAACAAAAACAACCCGTCCCCCCCAAAAAAAAACCCCAACAACAAAAAAAACAAAAAAAAAGCCCAAACAAACCCATGAGTGATGGATACTATAATCCATCAACAACTATGAACAGTTTCAAGTTAAAGAAACTCCAGTGCTATACTCTTACAGTCTATATGAACAAATGTTAACAGGATTTGAATTTAAAGGTTTAAATCCCCCGAAGTCGGAGTGTGGCTGCCCACGTGGCGGGGAAATTAAAAATGGTCACACACGTAATGTTCTCATCCCCAGCGATGAAATTTGGGCCCCATAGTTTTCCCAAGTACTCTGACTGTGCGGATGACCCCTGGAGTCTTTTAGCCAAGGGTAAACCCAAAACCCAAAAAAAAAAAAAGGCCCCAAAAGGGAAAGGGAAAATCAGGTGCTGAAAGGATTTAAATTTAAAAGCAAGAAAACAAAAAAAAAACAAAATCCCTACCCCCCCCCAAAACCCAAAACCCAACCAAAAAAAAAAAACCCCACCAAAAGAAAAAAACAAAAAAAAACCAAAAAAACCCAAAAACCAAAACCAAAACCCAACCCCCCTAAAACCTTTGGACACTCATAGTTTTTAGCCCAAGGGGAACTTTTGAAACACTTTAAAGAAAGTGAGTGTGGTCGAAAGTCTTTACCCATTCATGCGTGCAAATTTAAAAAGAAACGGCCCTTTTCTACATTTAAATAAAACCCCAGAAGTGTGGACACACTATGAAAGAAAACTCCAGATCTACCCCCACTATATTTCTTCACTCTACCCAAATTTTAAAACAAAATTTTTAAATGAAAAGACATTTCAAATGATGTCCCACTTGAAGTGCCCCCCAAAAAGTGTGAACAGATTTTAAAACTTACAGAATTCTGATAAAGCACATTCGGGTCGCACAGGGGAAAAGGGGGGAAACGACTGGAAGAGGACAATCAGTCTAAAGCCTGAAGGTACTGGGCTGTGATTCAAAGGCCCTCCCTGCCCAAAGGGATCTTTCTACAGAAAGGGGTATAGTGCGGGGGGGGGGGGGGGAGGGGGGGCAAAAATTGAATAATAAATAAAAAAGAATTATTTCAAGTGCTTTGGCACTTCATTCATTGCTCTCTAAGATAAAGGGGGCCTTTATCTAAGTCATACTTTCTGGTGTTTTCCTGTCATCCCCTTTTTTAAAGCCCGCTTTTGGGGATTAAAACCCTCAATGCCCAGAATGGTCGGACGGCTAAAGGGCCCAAGATGACACATAAAAGGATGAGTTTAATTTTTCTTGCAGCCCTTATTTGGCCCCCAATGGTTGAGGGTCATAAACTGATTTGTCCCCACTGTTTTTTAAAATTTTTTTTTAAAAATTTTTGTTTAAGGGGCCTTTTGGACCCGGGGGGAAAAAAATTCCCTTTTTCCTCTCTTCTCTCTCTCTCTCTTTTCTCTTCTCCTCTCTCTCTCTCTCTCTCACCCCACACACACTCATTCCCCACCCCACACAAACACACACACACACCCCACCCCCAAACCCCAAAAAAAACCCCCAAAAACACACCCACACTACCAACATGGCAAACCACTGCCAGCATTTGGGAAAAAAACCTTCCTTGGTAAAAAGGGTTTTTCGCAAGTGACTAAAAAAAAGCGAAAGAGAAGTGCATTTATACCCCCTTGAAGCCCCTCGCCAAAGTCTTTTCCTTTCTTTCTTTTTTTCTTTTTTTTTTCCTTTTTTTTTTTTTTGGGGGGGGGAGGGGGGGGGGGGGTGGAAAACTCTCCATGAAAAGGTTTAAAAGCTTTCAATACCATTGAAGAAGACAGCATCTGTCTAAATGTCAAATTACGAATGTCACAGACACGTTCAATGCATTAGCTTAGAGGCAAAGTGGTGTGATACCCTCTATTTAAACCCGGGTTTGTAACGATCCATTTAACTCCCCTCAACTTCTTTTTAAACTCCCCGGGAGTTAGAATTACACGTGCCAATTTTAACTCCCCGGAGTTAAAACAAACACCACCCAGAATGACCCCCCCCCCCCCCCCCCCCCCCCCCCCCCCCCCCCCCGTTTTCGATTAACCCCCCCACCCCAAAACATTCATTTTTATGTGTTAGTCACGATTTTGAGAAATAAAATTTAATATACACCCCCCCCCTCCCTCCCTCCCCCTCCTCTGTCCGTCTGCCTGTCTGTCTCCCTCCCCCCCCCCAACTTTCTTTCAGTCTCTCGCTCACTCTCTCACTCTCCTTGCTTGTCTGTCTGCCTTTTTGCTTGTCTGTCTGTTTGTCTCTCTTAATCTCCTCTCTCTCTCTCTTTGCTTGTCTCACTGTCTACCTGTCTATTTGTTTATCTATCTCTGTGTCTCTGTCTCTAGTGTCTTCCCCCACTCCCCTTCTGTCTGTCTGTCTGTCTGTTTTTCTTTCTTTCTTTCACTCCCCCTTCTCTCGCTCTCTCTCCCCTTTCTCCCCCCCCCCCCACCCCTCTCTCTCTCTCCCTACATGCTTCTAGTAAGCTTTGTTTACTATTATTAGTGTTTATCAAAGACAGATTTGATTATTAGGCCTTTATCTTAGCCTAAGATCTTTATCCTTGTCAAGTAAGTTTCAAGTGCCTGTGTCAAGTGTCTTCTGCAGTGGGGTGTGGGGGGGGGGGGGGGGGGGGGGGGGGGGAGGGGCAGTCCTGGCATAAAACAAGAATGACTCCCCCCTTTTATTTTTTAACTCCCCAGGAGTCAATCTGGATCAACATTTCTTAAATCGAAAGTAACTCCGGGAGTTAGTTCGGGCATGTGCGTATTTTAACTCTTACCCCCTGGTGGGGGGGGGGGGGGGGGGGGGGGAGTTAAAATACGCACGTGCCTAAACTAACTCTCCTGGATTTAATTTCGACAAGAAGTGTTGATCCGATTGACTCCCGGGAGTTAAAAAATAAAGGGGAGGGGGGGGGGGGGGTCGTTCTGGCCTTTTTGCCAGGAATGACCCCCCCTCCCCCACTGCACCAAGAATACGGCTGCATCTGCACCAAGAATACTGGCTGCATCTGCCAAGAATTGGGGCTGATCTGCACCAGAATACTGGCTGCATCTGCCCCAAAAAATAGGGCTTTTTAAGAAACCGTTATGAGAAAGGTGGGAGAGAGGGAGATCCAAAGGCACGCATGCTCTACACGTAAAACCCTTTGTATGCAATATTAAACCTACAGGGTCAAATAATTTAAAAGGCAATAAAGATGCAATGATGCGTCATTGCTGCTCCTTTACTTACTGCGTAGGTGCGTCATGCTGCCGTTTTGCAACTTGAAAACCCTTTTGTGCTGAGAAAACTTGTTAGCATAATGCCCAAATTTTCCCATAACTGTTAGCACTAATGCCCAAATTACCCCTAACTGTTAGCACTAATGCCCAAAAATTTCCCATAACTGTTAGCCTAATGCCAAAATTTCCCATAACCATAGAGCTCGCGTTCAGCGAAAGTGACCCCGCCCCTTTTTTAATGACAGATGTTGCTGGTGGGCATGTTCAAAGCAATTTTTTACGTCAGTCAGCTGAACAAGTCGACCAAAAGAAAATGAAAGCCAAAACCCCGCGGGTGTGAAACGCAGACAATGCACATACACTTCAGATCAAATCGTTGACTCCACCAATCTGTGTGTTCGACTCATAAACTGACAAAAGGCAACTGTATTTAAAACAACAACAACAACAACACAAAAAACAACAAACAGCATTATCTTCTCTGATTCCCCCCCCCCCCCCCCCCCCCCCCCCCCCACGAACTACTGCTGAAAGTATTGATCCTGCGTGTCTGAGTCATGAAAAACATACACAGATCAAGTCTAGGAAGGTCATACAGTTTGGTGCATTAATGCGATGCAGTTGATATTGAGTGATACACAGAAACATCTGCTAAACAACACACACACACACACACACACACCACACACACCACACACACACACACACACACATTCATGGCTGTGGTAAAGGTGATCTGAAATATAAAAAGAAGAATCGACAGAGTAGACCCGTTCTGTGAAAAAAAAGGATTGAAAAATAAAAAAAGTATATAAAAAAAATTTTAATCCTCAGAAAAAGCACATGTCCTTCCACTGCAAACAGAATGACCTTTTCTCAGTTTAAGGGTCAAGCAAATAGACCTAGAGAGTCCAACATCTGACGAGACGCGCAGGCCAGGATAACGATTAGAATCTTTTGGCCTTTTTGCCCCTGATCGAACTGTTCAGCTGACTGACAGGACAAGATTGCTCAGGCCATACTCAACAGCGACATCTGTCCTCTGAAAAGGCAAGGTCACTCTTCATAAACTACGAGCTCTAGCACACTTTACCTCCCTTGCAGATTTCCAAACATTGTCTATTAAGCAGTTCGTTGATTTCCATGCGGAATGAAGCCAAGAGAAGTCGAAGCACGGGGTGAATTGCTAGCTAGGCAAACCAAGTCAAATATCGCTGGACAGAAATCAAAGGACAGGTCTTTAACGTCATGATCACACCTGAGCTTTCCAACATATGGTTCGTAGAACATGACAATCTGATGGCCAGCCACCTCCGAGATAAAGCCTATCTGACTGTCAGCGAAACCATTCTCTTAGCAGAGACCGTTGAGCGCCATGTCAGAAGTCTCCTGTGGGAAACGCCAAAGAAAGCATTACATCCCGCCTGAAACAAGTGACATCAGTATTAGCCTGTCCCGCCATGTCACGGATGGGAAAACTGACAGGACATCCTGAGAAACCGACACATGTCTTGACACTTGCGTTGACCTCCCCCCCAGAAACTCAGTGATCCCAGTCGCTCTCAACGAAAACAGAACAGTCGTTTCACTGCTGAGGATTTTCCGCTAGTTACTAACCATAATTATGCATCATTCCATCTACGGCTGGATATTTATTAATTTATTTGCCTTTTGTGTTTCATTTTCACACCCTAAGTAAACTAGTTGTTAATGTTCATCTGTAATGTTTAACTGATTCATTTATTCTAAACATGTAATTTAGACGTCCTTTCTGCCAGTAAGTCTTGCGTACATTCTACCTTCTTCTCTCCTGCATCCCTCTTCTTCTCAGGTTATAACTTGATTGATATACATTTTTATATCAGAATATACAAATTAAAAAAAACAACAAAAAAACAAAGGATAAGAAGCTAGAAATATTTCAATGGAACGCTCGCTCTATCACAACAGTCACTTCATTGAGGACGCTGTAGAAAAAAAATGTTATCCATCATGTCGCCACATTTGAACAGAGAAAAACTGCGACACATTAGCTATTATTATCCGCCAATCAATTGAAAGGCTGACAGGACGGGCAAAATTAGCACGGCTATTTAAGCGTTTGAAAGGGTAACTCTCACCCAAGGCGCAAAGCCTGCTCCACCCGACGTTGTCATGGCCCCAGTGTAGGCCATGGTTTGGTTATTGTGATGGTTTTGTTGTTGTTGTTGTTGTTGTTGTTGTTGTGATTGTTTGCCTGTAAGGATGAAATGAAATGGCCATTTTAGAGTTTTAGGTATGAATGAATAAATGAATGAATGAATTCTTTAATCAGAAGGCCATTGGCCCATTCTGATGGGGCCTCAATCAAAATACAGTTACAAACGATAATCACACAGTGTAAATACATGTCTACCAGTACAATGCAAAATAGTAGCATCTAGTTAATGATGACAGCACGTCTTGCACAGGCTTTATATAAGTACAATGACAAGTTTCGCATCGTTACAATGTTAGACGATGAAAGTAAAACACACAACCTGAACATACATGGATTAATGTAGTATTTTGGGGGAATGAATTCTTTTTTTTTATATCACTGTAAGCTGGACACATAAAGACAAAATGGATCTCATCTTCCTCAGCAGATGAACATATTGGACATAACATCTGTGACTCAGTTGTTCTTGTATACCTTAAAGAATGTGTCAGTATAGGTGAAACTCCAAATCTAAATTTACTTAGGGCATTCTTTACAAATTTGTTTATATTCATACACATAGGGCTCCCTTAGATAACTATTTTTAAACGCTTTGTAAAAACTGTATCTCTCACTTGTTTGCGTATGATTGTCCCATTCCTGCCACCTGCAATCAGTTATTCTCCGTCTAAATTCTTTAATGAACATTGAAACCGACTCTACACCCTGATTATCCCAAACATAAGAAAATCCACACTTGTCTAAAGTTGTACGAACATGCGTAACCCACGTATACTTCCCCTTTTCGTCAAGACAACATAACCATATAACATAGAGTTTTGGGCAGACAGTGAGTGGGGTTAACTAAGAGTGAAACGGTCCCTGGGTGTAGGAACAAAGAGAGTGGAACTCAGGGGTGTTCACCTGCTGAGGCGACTGGATGGAGAAGTCGTCATTCATTGCTGCACTGGTCGAGCTGTCAGGAAAGAAGACAGCAAATGTATTTGATTGTAACTAGGCTTGACCTAGAGAGGGGTTAAGCCCCAAGTTGGATATGTAGGCTGCGGTATTGGGCTGGAGGCCAGACCCAAGTACACTTAGGGACCGTATTTGTGGGATTTGGGAGTCCCGAAACAAGTCGGAGAGCAGCCAGTCGCCCAGTTCAGGGAAACACTGACGGGAGTCGGATGGACCAGTAGCCTGGGAAGATTTTGTTACCCCGCCGTATCGGGACGAATTTATTTGTCACCCCGCTGTATCCGGAGGAATTTATTTGCTACCCCGCTGTATCCGGAGGAATGTATTTTTGTTACCCCGCTATGTCGGGAGGACTTTATTTGGTATCCCGCTGCGCCGGGAAAGAGTCCTGAGTGAAAGTCCGGGAGAGGAAGGAAAAACATATAATTTTGAATCTTTGGGATCTGAGTCCCCATATGTACCGACCGATGTCATGAATCTAAGCAATTGACAATAGTGTGGTAAGAAAAATGGAAGTAAAAAGAATATGCATTGGCTGAAATGACGTGCAAGCTTGATGTGAGGGGTTAATATACTTTGGAGAGGAAAAAAAGAAAAGAAAGAAATAAAAACCCCGCTGAGGTTGTTGGTCAGGGGGAGACATTTTCGTGAAATTTTTTTTAGTGATCTTTGGTGTGATTGGAGTCAGATTGCGGTTGTGCCCGGAGAGGTCGAGTCTCGTGTGCAGGTGTATGCGATGGCGCGCGTGTAGGCGAAGCACGGCCATTGTGACAGACGTACTAAACTGAAATTCGTGTGCCACCAGTCTTCCATTTAGCCCCTCATTACTGACAATCGTCTTCGTTGACCTTCACGATGCTAAAACTCGAACACCGGATGATTACGTATACTCCAAGCATTCAAATAAAAACATCAAAGATATCGTTACCGGTGATTTTAATGCTCACCAGTCATATTGGAAGAAAGATTGATTTACGAGAAATGAAGAGAAATCGTTTCGTCGTAAATTTAGTTGACTCTTTCTTTTTGTTGACTTCTAAATAGCGGACGTAAACTCTGGACACCCACTCATCCAACTCACACAGCTACAGCCGTTGATCTGACCGTAGGATCACGTGACTTGGCACCAGTCTGCTGCTGAAGCCCACTAACGGATCCTCTAAACAGCGGTCACTTACCAGTTGTAACTAGTGTTGATGCTAACAAGTCTATGGCGCCAATAAATACAACCGAAAAGAAAGTTCACAGAGAGAACTACATGAAGGCTGATTGGGAAATACTTTCCGAAAATGACTAACATCCTATCAACATTTATCTGGTGTGTCACGAACAATTACTAACGTCTTATGAAAATGGACCTGTAGTGTGACAAACCGACAGAACCCGGACAGTGTGTACTCAGAATTTACAATGGTCGTTCTATCTGCTGCTGCTGCTGATTCAGTTCCATGGCACCAGCCAATCATCTCTAGAAGAAAGAAAAAGAAACACCCGAAGGTGCTGGGGAGGATCCAGAGAAGCACTGTCTCCACCCGCCTTTAGAGCAGTCCTGTACCACCCTTGGAGGCCTGCGCTGTGTTGACGATGGGGTACAGGCACGCGCAGGACACTCCGTTAAGATATTGTTACAATTTAAAAGGGAGACAAGAGAGGTGAGACTTTTGTGAAAGACGTCATAGCAATAATGACGCGCTGCCAGCCTCCTTTTATATATCGCTTTTAGATCTTTGTA
>CM031621.1:9817631-9822631 GCA_018398815.1 Conus ventricosus
TCCAACTTACCTCCACTCTTCCACGGGTTCACTTTCGTGTTTAGATTTGTCGATATGTGACCCCTCGCTGGTCCTGGACTATGCGTGGTCTGTCCATGACGATCTGCATGGAAGTGACCATTTTCCTGTGCTATTAAAATCAATAACAACTGAAAACACCTATGTTCCAGAACATCTTGATTATAAGAAGGCCAACTAGAATCTTTTTGCTGCAAATGTTTCAAAAGAGTTCCAGGAAACTGCCATTCTTCAAAGTCAAGACCCTGCAGAATCTCTGACTAATACTTTGATTAAATGTGCAAAAACCTGTATTCCGATGTCTTGCGAAAAACTCCAACTGCCTAAAACACCTTGGTTCAATTCTGACTACCAACAAATTTCAGAAGTACGCAAACGGGCTCAGCGTCAGGTAATCCAAAGACCTTCAGCTTCAAACGCTCCAGCCCATCAGAAACTCCGTGCCAAATCGAGACACACTTTTAACATCGGTAAACGTCAGTCTTGGAGAAACTTCTGCTCCGGGCTGACATCTAAAACATCCAAGAAAAAAAAGTCTGGAACATCATCAAGAAAATCAAAGGGAAGAACACCAACCCTCAATTCATCACCTGAAACTTGCCGATGCTCTGATAACTGACACACACGCTGTTGCCAATCTGTTGGGCCTCCACCATCCACAGAATTCATCATCTTCAAATCTGCAGCCTTTAAAAAAAAAACAGCTCAGGGAAAAATATTCATACAATTTCACATCAGACAACTCTGAAGCCTACAATCTACCTTTTTCAATCGATGAATTGAAATCAGCTTGCAAATCTGCAACGATTCTGCCCCTGACCTGGATGATATTCAATATCAGGTTTTGAAACATCTCCCAGAAAGCTGTCTCCAGATCCTTCTCAAAGTTTACAACCACATCTGGACCACAGGGTGCTTTCTGCCCTCCTGGCGGAAAGCCCTGATTGTTCCAGTTCTAAGCCTGGAAAGACCTTACCAATCCTTCAAACTATCGTCCAATAGCTCTGACCAGCTGCCTCTGTAAGCTACTGGAAAAGATGGTCAACTCCCGACTGATGTGGAGGCTGAAAACCGATGACCTTTTAGCCAGTGAACAGTTGGGTTCCGGAAGTACCACTCGACAATTGACCATTTAGTTCGTCTGGAAACCACCATCCGCAACGCCTTCATCAATAAACAGCATTTGGTTGCTATCTTTTTTTTATCTGGAAAAAGCGTACGACACCATCTGGAAATCTGCAATCTTTATGGATCTTCATAAACTTGGTTTTCGTGGTCATCTGCTACTGTTTATTCAAAACTTTCTGGTTGATCGGCAGTTCCAAGTGAGTATTGACACCACACTGTCTGACATCCATGGGCAGGAGTTGGTGTACCTCAAGGGAGCATTCTTTCTCCTGCTCTCTTTAGCATCAAAATTAACGACATTGTTAAATAGGTAAATCAGGATTCTGAGTCCACTCTGTTTGTTGATGACTTCGCACTATATGCCATTGGAGCCTCTTACGCCAGCGTACAGCGTCTACTTCAGCTCTGTGTTAATAAGATCAACAGTTTTTCCGAGGAAAACGGGTTTACCTTTTCAAGCACCAAAACTCAGTCAATCCATTTTCACAATTTCTGTCATGTTTTGCTGATCCTGAAATTGGGGGCCGGATTAGCTCAGTGGTAGAGCGCCGGACTCGAAACCTTGATGATCCTGGGTTGCGGGTTCGAATCTCCACGGGCCGTTTTGGTACCGGGGGATTTTTCCCTCGGAGTTGACATTGGTTCTGACTCTTAAGATGTACGCCGGAAGAGCCAGACAGCTCTGGAATACGGCGTGACAGCGTGGGGCACTGCCGCCAAGTTTAACTTTGACAAGGTGAGCAAAGTGCAGAACCAGGCCACCAGAATCATCACCGGAGCCATGAAGTCAACCCCCATCAAGGAACTGGAGACCGTCACAGGGTTGGAACCTCTTGAGGACAGACGAGACACGAAGCTGCTTGTCCAGGCGGCCAAGTTCAAAAGACTCCAGGACAGACAACCAATGAAGGACAGGATGTCACAGCCAACGAAAGGAAGGCTGAACAGAGGAAGTTGTATCCACAAGCCGAGGATCCTTGAAAGAAGATACGAAGACATCTTGGATCATGAACCCAGAGAGATCCCACAGTTCCTTGAGAACCCGACATGGAAGGAGGATAGATGACCCCTCATACAGTGCAGCGTCCCTGGCGTTGGCAAAAAAAGACTCGCAAAGCAGCGCTGAGAAGAAGTCCGTCACCATGGAACACATCAACAACTGCTACCCCAAGACAGCTGGACCCATGTATATACAGACGGATCTGCTGAACAGGCAGAGAGGAACGGTGGTACAAACACCATGGATTGGGTCTCTCCGCTTAATGCATGCTTCCATACAAACACCATGAATTGGGTCTCTCGCTTAATGTATATTTCCCGATAAAAAACTCCATGGATTGGGTCTCTCCGCTTAATCATTTCCGATACAAACACGATAAATTTGGGGCTCTCTCCGCTTAATGTATACTTCCATACAAACACCATGAATTGGGTCTCTCCGTTAATGTATACTTGATACAAACACCATGAATTGGTCTGCCGCTTAATGTATACTTCCGTACAAACACCATGAATTGGTCTCTCCGTTAATGTATACTTCGATACAAACCCCCATGAATTGGGTCTCTCCGCTTAATGTATACTTCCATACAAACCCATGAATTGGGTCTCTCCGCTTAATGTATACTTCCATACAAACACCATGAATTGGGTCTCTCCGTTCAATGTATCACTTCCATACAAGCACGATGAATTGGGTCTCTCCGCTTAATGTATACTTCGATACGAACACCATGAATTGGGTCTCCCCGCTTAATGTATACTTCCATACAAACACCATGAATTGGGTCTCTCCGCTTAATGTATACTTCGATACAAACCCCGATGTTTGGGTCTCTCCGTTATCTAGACATACAAACACGATGAATTGGGTCTCTCCGTTAATGTATACTTCCATACAAACACCATGAATTGGGTCTCTCCGCTTAATGTATACTTCGATACAAACACCATGAATTGGGTCTCTCCGCTTAATGTATACTTCGGTACAAACACACCATGAATTGGGTCTCTCCGCTTAATGTATACTTCCATACAAACACCATGAATTGGGCTCTCCGTTAATGTATATTTCCCGATACAAACACAATGAATTGGGTCTCTCCGCTTAATGTATACTTCGATACAAACACCATGAATTGGGTCTCTCTGTTCAATGTATACTTCAAATACAAGCACCATGAATTGGGTCTCTCCGTTAATGTATACTTTGTACAAACACCATGAATTGGGTCTCTCCGCTTAATGTATACTTCCATACAAACACCATGAATTGGGTCTCTCCGCTTAATGTATACTTGGATACAAACACATGAATTGGGTCTCTCCGTTCAATCTAGACTTCATACAAACACCATGAATTGGGTCCTCTCCGTTAAATGTATACTTCCATACAAACACCATGAATTGGGTCTCTCCGTTAATGTACACTTCGATACAAACACCATGAATTGGGTCTCTCCGCTTCAATGTATACTTCCATACAAACACCATGAATTGGGTCTCTCGTTCAATGTATACTTCGATGCAAACACCATAAATTTTGGGTCTCTCCGCTTAATGTATACTTCCATACAAACCCCGATGAATTGGGTCTCTCTTTAAATTGTACACTTAATACAAACACCATGAATTGGGCTCTCCGTTCAATGTACACTTCGATACAAACACCATGAATTGGGTCTCTCCGCTTAATGTATACTTCGATACAAACACCATGAATTGGGTCTTTTCGCTTAATGTATACTTGGATACAAACACATGAATTGGACTCTCCGTTAATGTATACTTCCATACAAACACCATGAATTGGGTCTCTCCGCTTAATGTATACTTCCATACAAACACCATGAATTGGGTCTCTCCGTTAATGTACAGTTTCAATACAAACACGATGAATTGGGTCTCTCCGCTTAATGTATACTTCCATACAAACACCATGAATTGGGTCTCTTCCCACTAAATTGTATACTTCCATACAAATACCATGAATTGGGACTCTCCGCTTAATGTATACTTCTATACAAACACCATGAATTGGGACTCTCTCGTACAATGTATACTTCGATACAAACACCATGAATTGGGTCTCTCCGCTTAATGTATACTTCGATACAAACACCATGAATTGGGACTCTCCGCTTAATGTATACTTCCATACAAACACCATGAATTGGGTCTCTCCGCTTAATGTATATTTCCCGATACAAACACCATGAATTGGGTCTCTCCGTTCTTTGTATCCTTCGATACAAACCCCGATGAATTGGGTCTCTCCGCTTAATGATACTTCCGGTACAAACACATGAATTGGTCTCTCCGCTTAATGTATACTTCCATACAAATACCATGAATTGGGTCTCTCCGCTTAATGTATACTTCATACAAACACCATGAATTGGACTCTCCGCTTAATGTATACTTCGAATACAAACACCATGATTGGGTCTCTCCGCTTAATGTATACTTCGATACAAACACCATGAATTGGGTCTCTCCGCTTAATGTATACTTCCATACAAACACATGAATTGGGTCTTCCGTTAATGTATACTTCCATACAAACACCATGAATTGTGTCTCTCCTTAATTTATACTTCCATACAAACACCATGAATTGGGTCTCTCCGCTTAATGTATACTTGGATACAAACCCCGATGAATTGGGTCTCTCCGCTTAATGTATACTTCCATACAAACACCATGAATTGGGTCTCTCCGCTTAATGTATACTTGGATACAAACACGATGAATTGGTCTCTCCGCTTAATCTATACTTCGATACAAACACCATGAATTGGGTCTCTCCTTCAATGGTATACTTCGATACAAACACCATGAATTGGGTCTCTCCG
>CM031621.1:9830131-9850131 GCA_018398815.1 Conus ventricosus
GTGTGTGTTGTGTCCCGGTAGGGCGTGCGTGCGTGCGTATGCTTGCGTGTGCGTGCGGAGTCGAGTCCCACCCATTTCACCTGACTGGGAAATGTTTTAAAAACCCCCCCCCCCAAATGAACGCAACTTAGCTGAGACTTGCTTTCACCTACCGACATGTCCCCCAAAACTGTGGACCTGTCCGTTCCCTGACCGGGGGTCCCCCCAAGCCACTTTTTGTTGTCCAGCCTTGACCACTCCCTCCCGACCTTAGCCCACCCCTCCCAAAACCCCAATCTCCGTTCCCCCTTTCCCTCGCCCCCCCTCCCTCCCCCCACCCTCCCTTTGGAAAGCCAGGTGAAGGAAATTGATGGTGCGTGGGGACATCAGAAACCATGGCTCCACCCTCCCTGCATTGAAAGCCGGGGGGAAGGCATGATTGTGCGGTGGACATCAGTACCATGGCCCTCACCCTCCCTGAAATTGAAAGCCAGGTGAAGGCACTGATGTGTGCGTGGGGACATCAAAAACCATCGTAGCAGGGCCCCCTCACAGTCCGGAAAGTGGGGGGGACAACGGGGGGGTGAGTGAGCCACGACGGCTGAAAAAATCTTTTTGAGGCCCAGAGTGACAGAAAAAAAAGGTGTGATAGAATGACCTACTTTTCTCTGAACAACATGTGCTCGCCAGCGCATCTTGCGCCCCTGTGCCCCCCCCCCCCCGCCCCCCCCCCTAAACCCCCCACACCCCACACACACCCCAAAACACATTTCCTCTCTCTCTCTCTCTCTCTCTCCTCCCCTTCTCTCTCTCTCCTCTCTCCTCTCCCTTCCCCTCTTTTCTCTCTAATCATTCTGACCCCCCACTCCCTTTCGTATCAGCCCAAGTCTTCTGTCAAATCCATTTACCGTCACAACAAAACACCACACACAAAACACACACCACAACACCCCAACACACACACCCCCAAACCCCCCAGCACGCACGCACGCACGCACGCGAAACGCACGAAACGACCCCACGCACACACACACACCCAACACACAAAAGGGGGAGGGAGAGGCAGGAAAATAAAAAGGGTGCACCAGGGAAAACCCCCAAAAACGCCCCACCGCCGCACCACCACCACCACCCCCACACACAAACACACACACACACACACCCCACACACAACACCACCCCCACACACACACACACACCCCTTTTTTCTCTATAATCTTAAATTGCGGGCAATCCCCCGGGTGTGTATATTTTGTTTTATGTGTGGTGTGTTGTGTGTGTGTGGTGTGTGTGTGTGTGTGTGGTGGTGTGTGTGTTGTTTGGGGTGTGTGGTGGGGGTGTGTTTTTGGTGTTTTGGGGTTTTTAACTTTGCACACACCCAAAGTCATGACCCGGCCATTTTAGAACAAAGCCCATCCCAACGGGTTTCGTCCCGCAGAAATCCAACAAATAAAAACTGGCCCTTATCACACACTAAAAAGCAAGCTAGTTCACGGAAGTCGACCGAAACACGTAACATACCCCTAAAAGGGTGGCTGGGGGTTAAAATTTTAAAAAAAAATCACACAAGGTCTAGCCCTCTCACAAGGCAATCACATTTTGAAACATCCTAAGGTGATGGCACGTGTACTATGGCCCTTTTCTCTGTCTCTAATTTATTTATACCCTTTTATGACGCCCGAAACGTCTTTATGTAAAACCCCGGGCAAAAGCTGGGGCGTGAAGTTGTTGGGGAGGGGCTTGTAAACTGAATGCTTTAAAACAAGAGATGCTAGTGAAACACAAAAAGTGTAAATAACAAACACTTTAATTATTTTGGTTTTCCACATCATCTGGAGCCCAAACATGATTACGTTTTTCTTCAAGTTTAGACTCAAAGCAAAACGTGTTAAAAAATCAAACACAGCCATTTTTTTTCTTTTTCCATGTGCGGGGTGGAAACATGCCTGGCAGATGTAACGGATTGAAATTTTCTTTCTCACTGTCTCATGGGGCTTTGGCTCCGGGGTTTGGGCTCACAGCTTTTTTTTTTAAAAACTTGCTTCCCCCTCAACGGGTACGCGGGAATTTCCAAACGTTTTCGTAAAAACTGGGGCTATTAAACACGGATATCTCGGGGCTTTTTTCCCACGGCCCTTTTCTTTTTTTCACCCATTTTAACAATTTACCTAAAAAATTTTTGGGTCCCTTTTTATCCATCAAGTTCAAATCATGCGTATTTTGGTCTCAAAACTTAGGGGGATGGGTGTAGCTATAGGGGTTTGCCCCCACGCGGGGGACCCCTTTCCTTTAGAAATGAAACTAAAATTTTATGCAAAAAGTAATTTAAATTTCCCAGTACTTCCTGTGCAGCACATATCCACTTACTCGTAAAACTTTTCCCGGGGAACTAATAAAATATTTTGGAATTAAACCACATGAGTTTGAAATCATTTCAGAAAAAACTTAGGAGCTTTCCACAAGCCAGAAACGTCAAAGCCTTTATCTTTCTTTTGCACTCCTCCCCCACAAAATGGAAAACTTTTTCGAATGAAACCTCGAAAGTTCTTTGTGGTCCACAAAAGAGCGACCCGGGCATGGCCCCCAGATGTGAAAAATGATTTGGGAAAATTTTTTTCTAAAAAGACAAACATTTATTTTAAAACCCAACACGTCCGGAAGGGGGGGGTATTTGTCAAAGGATTTTTCCCCTTTCCTTTTAGGGGTTTCAAATATAAATGACGTTTTAACTGTCGAGGCTCAGCAGTAAAAATTTTTTCAAAAACAGAACTGGACCAACCACCCAAAACGTCTTATTTTCAAATCACCTAAAGGGACAAAAAATTTTTCACCCAAACTGGAAAAAAAAAAATCCCAGGGTTTTTAAACCCCTTTCCCAAACCCAAAAGCTGGCCCCAAAAAACCCACGCCCCTTACTCCTTCCAACCAAAGTTTGGCCCCCAAAAACCACACCCTTACCCCTTTTGGAACCAATAGGGGACCCCAAAACCCACACGCCCTTACCCCTTTCCCAACCCAAAGCGGGAACCCAAAAACCCCCACCTTTTCGTACCCCTTCCAACCAAAAGGGGCCCCAAAAAAAAAACCCACACTTTTACCCCTTTTTAAAACCAATAGGGGAAAACCCCAAAAAACCCACGTCTTACGTTTCCCAAACCCAAAAGTTTGGCCCCAAAACCCCACACGTCTTACCCTTTTTAAACCCAATAGGGGACCCCAAAATCCACACGTCTTACCCCTTTCCCCAACCATTTTTGGGACCCAAAAACCCCACACTTTTTAAACTCGTTTTTTGGAACCAATATTTGGACCCCAAAACCCAAAACTCTTACCCTTTCCCAAAACCAAATTTGGACCCACAAACCCACACTTTCCTTACCCCTTTTTAACAAAAAAAGGCCCCCAAAAAACCCACACGCCCTTAACCCCCTTCCCAAACCAACAGTTGGACCCAAAACCCAAAACCTCGTACTCTTTTAAACCCAAATAGGGGGAAAAAAAAACCCCGAAACCAAAAACGTTTTACCCCTTTTCCCAAACCCAAAAACCGGAAAAAAAAACCCCACATTTCCCTTACCCCCTTTCAACCTAACTGGCCCCAAAAAACCCAAAACGTCTTACTCCTTTAGCCAACATTTGGCCCCCAAAAAACCCAAATTTTTTAAAAACCCAACCAAACTGGACCCCAAAAATCCACCGTCTTACCCCTTCCCAACCTAAACTGGCCCCCAAAAATCCCCCGCCCTTACCCTTTCAACAAAAAGGGGGAAACCCAAAAAACCCAAATCTGACCCCTTTTCCAACTAATACTGGCCCCAAAAAAATCCACATTTTTACTCCTTCCAAGCTAAACGGCCCCAAAAACCCCACACTCTTACCCAAAACCAAACTAGTGACCCAAAATCCCCCATGTTTTAAACCCCTCTCAACCAAAACAAAGGCCAAAAACCCACATCTCTTACTTCTTTCAACCAAACTAAATAAAAAGAAAATCAACGCAATTTACTCTTAAAAAACCCAACTTTTTGAACAAAAAATCTGCACGTTTTACTCCTATCCAGCTGGCATTAGCCCCCATCCCCCCAATCCCCTACCCCCCACCCTCCCAAATCCACCGTTTTAATTCCTATCAACCCCCAAAAAAAAAAAAAACGTCTCACCCCCCCCAAAAAAAAATTTTCCCCCCTCCCCCCCCCAAAAAAACCCCCCAAAAAAAAAAAAAAAAAAAAAAAAAAAAAGGGAAAAAAAAAAAAAAAAAAAAAAAACCCCCCCCTTTCCCCGGGCCCCCCCCCCCCCCAAAAAAACCCCCTTTTTTTTGGGGGAAAACCTTTTAAAACAGCCTTAAAAGGGAAAAAAAAAAACCCCACCTTTTTTTAAAAAAAATTTTAACGGAAAAACCCCCCTTTTCCCCCAAAAAAAAAAAAAAACCCCAAAAAACCCCCTTTTTCCCCCAAAAAAAAAAACCCCCTTTTCCCTTTAAAAAAAAAAAACCCCCTTTCCCCCCAAAAAAAAAAAAACCCCCCCCCCTTTTCCCCCCAAAAAAAAAAAAAAAAATTTTTTTGGGGGGGCAAAACCCAAATTTCCCAAAAAAGGAAAAAAAAAAAAAAAAAAAAAAAAAAAAACAAAAAAAAAAAAACCCCGGGGAAAAAAAAACCCCCCAAAAACTACTTCCAAAAAAAAAAAAAAAAAAAAAAATTTTTAAAAACCCCAAAAACCCCCAAACCCGGAACCCCCAAAAACCCAAAACAAAAAAACCCCCAAAAAAAAAAAAAAAACCAAAAAAAAAAATTTTTTTTTCCCCCCCCCCCAAAAAAAATTAAAAAATTGGGAAAAATTTTTTTTTCCCCCCTTTTTCCCAAAAAATTTTTTTTAAAAAAACCCCCGGAAAAAAACCCCTGGCCCCTTTTTAAAAAAAACCCCCCCCCAAAACCCCCCCAACACAAAAAAAACCCCCCCCCCCACACACCCCCCCCCCCCAAAAAAAAAAAAAACACACACCCACACCAAAACCCCCCCCCCCCCCCCAAAAAAAAAAAAACACACACACAAAAAAAAAAAAAAACCCCCCCCCCCCCCCCCCCCCCCCCCCCAAAACCCAAAATTTTTTAAAAAAAAAAAAGGGGAAAAAAAAAAAGGGGGCCCCCCCCCCCCCAAAAAAAAAAAAAGGGGAAAAAAAAAAACCCCCCCGGGGCCCCCCCCAAAAAAAAAACCCCCCCCCCCCCCACCCAAAAAACCCCCCAAAAAAAAAAGGGGGGGCCCGGGGCCCAATTGGGGTTTTTTTTTGGGGGGGGTTTTTTTTTTTTTTTTTGGGGGGGGGGGGGGGGGGGTTAATTTTTGGGGGGGGGGGGGGGGGTTTTTTTGGGGGTTTTTAAAAAAAAAAAACCCCCCCCCCTTTTTTTTTTTTTTTCCCCCCAAAAAACCCCGGGGAAGGGGTTGGGGGGGGTTGGCCCGGGGGAAAACCGGCCCCTTTAAAAGGGAAAAAAACCCCCCGGGGTTTTTTTTTTTTTTTTCCCCCCCCAAAAAACCCCAAAAAAAAAAAAAAAAAATTTTTTAAAAAATTTTTTTTTTTTCCCCCAAAAATTTTTAAAAAAGGGGGGGGGTTTTTAAAAAAAAATAAAAGGGAAAATTTAAAAAATTTAAAAACCCCTTTTTTTTTTTTTTTTTTTAAAAAAAAAAATTTTTTTTTTTTTTTGGGGAAAAAAAATTTTTTTTTTTCCCCCGGGGGGGGCCCCTTTTTTAAAAAAAAAAATTTTTTTTTAAAAAGGGAAAAAAAAAAAAGGGGAAAAAACCCCCAAAAAAAAAATTTTTTTTTTTCCCCCCCCCCCCCCCCCCCCCCGGAAAACCCCAAAAAACCCCCCCTTTTAAAGGGGGGGTTTTTTTTCCCCCCCCCCCCCAAAAAACCCCCCCCCCCCAAAAAAAAAATTTTTTGGGGGGGTTTTTAAAATTTTTAAAAAAATTTTTTTAAAAAATTTGGGGGTTTTTTTTTTAAAAAAAAAAATTTTTCCCCTTTTTTTAAAAAAAAAAAATTTTTTTCAGTTTTTAAAAAACCCGGGGGGTTTTGCCCTTTTTTGGAAAAAAAAGCCCCTTTTTAAAAGGGGGGGGGGGTTTTGGGGGGGGGGGGGTTGGGGGGGGTTTTTTTTGGGGGGGGGTTTTTTTGGGGGGGGGTTTTTTTTGGGGGGGGGTTTTTTGGGGCCCCCCCCCGGGGGGTTTTGTTTTGGGGTTTGGGGGGGGTTTTTTTGGGGGTTGGGGGGAAGGGGGGGGGTGGGCCTTCGTTGGGGTGGTTTGGGGGGGGGGGGGTTTTTGGGGGTTTTAAAAAATTTTTTGTGGTTTTTTGGGGTTTTTTTTTTTTTGTTTTTTTTTTTTTTTTTTGGGGTTTTTTTTGGGGTTTGGGGTTTTTTTTAGGTTTTCCCCCGGGGGGGGGTTTTTTTTTTTAAAAATCAAATTTTAAAAACCCCCCAAATTTAAATTTTTTTCCCCTTTTTTTCCCCCCCCCCCTTTTTTTTCCCCCCCAAAAGGGGGGTTTTTTTTTTTTTTTTTTAAAAAATTTTTTTTTCCCCTTTTGGGTTTTTTAAATTTTTCCCGGGGTTTTTCCCCCCCCCCCCTTCCATTAAAAAAAGGGGGGGGGGAAAAAAAAAAAAAAAGGGGGGGAAAAAAAAAACCCCCCCCAAAAAAAAAAAACCCCCCAAAAAAAAAAACCCCAAAAACCCCCCCCCAAAAAAAGCCCCAAAAAAAAAAAATCCCCCCCTAAAAACCCCCCCCCCCGCCCAAAAACCCCCAAACCCCACACCCCACCGGGCCCCCCCCAAGCCCAAAAATTTTCCCCCCCCCCAAAAAAAAAAAAAAACCAAAAACCCCCCCCAAAAACCCCCCCCCCAAAAAAAACCCCCCCCCCACAAACCCAAAAAACCCCCCAAAAAAAAACCCCCCCCCCCCAAAAACCCCCCCCAAAAACCCCCAAAAAAAACCCCCCAAAAACCCCCCCCCAAAAACAAAAACCCCCCCAAAAAAACCCCCCCCCCCCCCAAAAACCCCCCAGCGCAAAAACCCCCCCCCCCAAAAACCCCCCCCCTTTTTAAAACCCCCAAAAAATTTCCCTTTTTTTCAACCCTTTTCCCCCCGGGGGGAAAAATTTTTAAAAAAAACCCCCAAAAAAACCCCCAAAAAAAACCCCCCCCCAAAAAACCTAAAAAAAAGGGGGGGCCCCCCGGGGGGAAAAGGGGGTTTTTTTAAAAAAAAAGGGGTTTTTTTTTTTGGGGGAATTTTTGAGGGGGGGGGTTTTTTTTTTTTTTTGGGGCCTTTTTTTTTTTTTTCCTTTTTTTTAAAAAAAAAAAACCCCCCCCGGGGGGTTAAAGGGGGGGGCAAACCTTTTTTTTTTTAAAAAAAAAAAAAAAAAACCCCCTTTCCCCCCTTTTTTTTATTTAAAAAATTCCCCCGGGCCCCTTTGGTTGGGGGTTTTAAAAGGGGGTTTTCCCCCCCCCTTAAAATCCCCCCAAATTTTTTTGTGGGGGGGGCCCCCCCTTTTTTTTTTGGGGGGGAAAGGGGGGAAAAAAAACCCGGGGGGGGGGGAAAAAAAAAAAAAGGGTTTTTTTGGGGGGGGGGTTTTTTTAAAAGGTTGGAAAAAAAAACCCCCCCCCCAAAAAAAAATTTTTTTTTTAAACCCCCCAAAACCCCCCACCCAAAAAAACCCCCAAACCCCCAAAACCCCCTTAAAAAAAAAATTTTTCCCCCCCCCTTTTTTTTTCCCCCCAAAAACCAAAAAATTTTTTAAAATTTTTTTCCCCCCCCCCTTTTTTTTGGGTTTTGGGGGGGGGGGGGGGGGGGGGGGGGGGGGGGGGGGGGGGGGGTTTTTTTTTGGGGGGGGGGGGGGGGGGGGGCCCCCCCCAAAAAAAACCCCCCCCCCAAAATTTTTTAAATTTTTTTTTTTTTGGGGGGTTTTTTTTTGGGGGGGGGGGGGTTTTTTTTGTTTTGGGGGGGGGGTTTTTTTTTGGGTTTTTTTTTAAAAAACCCCCCCCCCTTTTTTTTGGGGGGGGGGGGGGGTTTTTTTTGGGGGGTTTCCCCCCAAAAAAAAAACCCGGGGTTTTTTTCCCCCCAATTAAAATTTTAAAAAAAAACCCCAAAGGGAAAAATTTTTTCCCCTTTTTTAAATCCGGTTTTTTTTCCCCCCCCAAAAAAAATTTTAAAAAATTTTTCCTGGGGCCCCCCCCAAACCCCCGGGGGGGGGTTTTTTTTTAAAACCCCTTTAACCAAAAATTTTTTTTAAAAAATTCCCGGGGGGGGGGGAACCCCCCAAAAAGGGGGGGGAAAAAATTAAATTTTCCCCCCCAAAAAAAAACCCCTTTTCCCCCAAAATTTGGGGGGGGCCCCCCAAAAAAAAACCCAAAAAACCCTTTTTCCCCCCCCCCCCTTTTTTTTTTTTCCCCCCAAAACCCTTTTTTTTTCCCCCCCCCCCCCCCCCCTTTGGGGGGGAAAAAAAAAAAATTTGGGAAAAAAGCCAAAACCCCCCCCCAAAAAACCAAAAAACCCCCCCCTGGGAAAAAAACCACCCCAAAACCCCAAACCCCCGGGGGAAAAGGGGAAACCCCCCCACCCCCAAAAATTTTCCCCCCCCCAAAAAAAAGGGGGGGAAAACCCAAAGGGGAAAACCCTTTAACCCAAAAAAAAAATTTTTAAAGTTTTTAAAAAAACCAAAAAAAAGGGGTTTTTTTTCCCCAAAGGCCCCCCGGGGGGCCCCCCTTTTAAAAAAAAAAAACCTTTCCCCAAAAAAAAAAATTTTTTTTTTCCCCCCCAAAAACAGGTTTTTTTTAAAAAAGGGGGGCCCTTTTTTTGGGGGCCCCCCCCCCCGGGGGGGGGGGGGGTTTTTTTTTTTCCCCAAAAAAAACCCCCCCTTTTTTTGTTGGGGGGCCGGGGGGGACCCCCAATTTTTTTTTAAAAAAAAAGGGGGGGGGGGGGTTTTTTTTTTGGGGTTTTAAAAAAAGGGGGGGGGAAAAAAGTTGGGTTTTTCCCCTTTTTGGGGG
Organism: Conus ventricosus; assembly: GCA_018398815.1. Lineage (NCBI taxonomy): Eukaryota > Metazoa > Mollusca > Gastropoda > Neogastropoda > Conidae > Conus > Conus ventricosus. Next base: position 9,839,125 of record CM031621.1, read on the forward strand.
GGGGGGTTTTTTTCCCCCTTTTTGGGGGGTTTGGGGTTCCCCCCTTTTTTTAAAAAAAAAAGGGGGTTCCACGATCCACCAGGAACATCTGTTGATCCACAATAAGCCATGATGGCTTTACCGTTCCAATAATTCCACGATCAACCAGGAAATCTTTATCCCACATAGCCATGATGCTGTTCATTCCACGACCCAAAGGAACATCTGTGATCCAAATAAGCCATGATGGCTTGTTCATTCCACGATCACCAGACCTGTGATACATCTGTTGTATCCACCAATAATGCCATGATGGCTTGTTCATTCCACGATCCACCAGGAACATCGTTGATCCCACAAAAGCCATGATGGCTTGTTCATTCCACGATCAACAGGAACATTGTTGATCACATAACCAGATGGCTTCACCAGATCACGGACCACATCTGTTGCTTTCATTCACGATCAAGCCATGTAACATCATGAACATTGATCCCACAATAAGCCATGATGGCTTGTTATTCCACGATCAACCAGGAACATCTGTTGATCCCACAATAAGCCATATGCTAGTCATCACACTGATCGACCCGAACATCAGTAAATCCTTAAGGAATAGTCAGGACACTTGTTATGTTCATTTGTTTAGTATTCACCTTTAACTCATCACTGTAATACATGATATGTTTTGTTCACATTAATTTCATGATGATCTGTTTGTTCCACAACATTGATGCTGTTTGCCTGCAATAAGGCATGATCGTTTATAACCCCAATAAATAACATCATCATAACCCTACATTAAATTCAGCATTGAGCTGATTGTCCCGTAGTAAGTCAGGATCACCTCTTAACCTTAAGGAAGTCGAGACATCTGTTAACCTCTTTAGTCAGGATCACCCATTAACTCAATGATAAGTCAGGATCAGATATGATTTTTCAATGAATCAGAATCACTTGTTAACCATTCAGTAAATCAGGTCACTTTTTTTTTTAGCCCACAATAGGTCAGGATCACAAGTTACCCCCACAGGGGATGATATTATATGGGAAGACGCGTGGGATTGTGCTTCATGGTGAATGGCATGGTGTGTGGGAAGGTGAGAATGATGATATGTGGGATGCTGTGTAAGAAGATGTGTGGGATATTGAGTTGCATGGTGTGTGGAATGGTGTCTGGACTGATATGTGGGGTCATGTGTGGCATGGTGTCTTCACGGGGTTTGGCATCATACACATTTAACATAGACGAAGAATAGGAAGGACATCGATGACGATGTGTCAGGAAAGAGATAGGGAGCGGTAGACAGCGGTATGTGGACATTTCCTGGAGAGTAAAATCATCATCGGAAGAATTTCACTTCAAAATGAAATCCTGGTCGGAACATATATATTCAGTCCACATACTACAAAAAATCATTGTTGGTCCTATGACGGACATCGTCTATCTTCCTATCACTACAGAATGAGAAGAGGAATGTAAACACAGAGACATGGTATGACGTCCTATCACTACAGAATGAGAAGACGAATGTAAACACAGAGACATGGTATGACGTCCTATCACTACAGAATGAGAAGAGGAATGTAAACACAGAGACATGGTATGACGTCCTATCACTACAGAATGAGAAGAGGAATGTAAACACAGAGACATGGTATGACGTCCTATCACTACAGAATGAGAAGAGGAATGTAAACACAGAGACATGGCATGACGTCCTATCACTACAGAATGAGAAGAGGAATGTAAACACAGAGACATGGTATGACGTCCTATCACTACAGAATGAGAAGAGGAATGTAAACACAGAGACATGGTCTGACTTCCTATCACCACAGAATGAGAAGAGGACTGTAAACACAGAGACATGGTCTGACTTCCTATCACCACAGAATGAGAAGAGGATGTAAACACAGAGAAATGTGGAGGCAAGGAAGGTATGCGCATGGAAACGATTGCTTTGGTGAACTGCCTTGCCGCTTCCAGTGCCTTGAAATATCGGTAGCTGCCAGATTTGAGGAAGTTTACAGGATTCAGGAAAATGAATCGATCGATGCAATACTCATAGGAAGGCAGTGAAGTTAGAGATGAACAGCGACAAAAGAGAGAGAGAGAGAGAGAGAGAGAGAGGAGAGAGAGAGAGAGAGAGAGAGAGAGAGGGGAGAGAGAGAGAGAGAGAGAAAGAAAAACAGAAAAAAAGAAAATAAAGGGAAAAAAGGTTTCAAATAAGTATTCGCTCCGCACAGTCAATAGGGCCACACCCAGGTCATAGCTTCTGGATACATTTCTGCCCTCTGCTTTTGTGTTGATATGTACAACAACAACAACAACAACAACAACAACAACAAAAGACAACAGAAAAAAAAGATACAGAGAGGAACAAGATGAAATGAAACAACCATGACACGACTGATCAACAACAAAAAAAAGAAGAGAAACAAAACATACAAAGACGAAACAAGAAGAAGAAAAAATAAAACGACCTTGGCACTGAACCCTCTTAAAAAATCCATACAAAGAATGGAAAAGTTTGTCGTTTTGGGTTCAAGGTCAGAAAAGAAATCTTTTCAAGCGATGTACCCACCATATACTTCTCTCTCCTCCAAGCACCATCGGAATAAGTCGTTTTCTGATTGGTCTTGGTTTTTGTGCAGCCACAGGAGAGAGTACAGGAGGACGATAGTGGCCGTGCTGTGCATTGCAGCCTGCAGCCTGGCGGCTCTTCCTCGCGAGAGAGTCTGCTACTGTTCTGATATGGTTCGGGTATTTGCTGGGTATCTACCTATATGCAACTATGCCTGCACCTCATCGTTCACGGTGTTAGCTCACTCGCCTACGTGCTCAACTCCAGCGTAAACTTTATCTTCTACTTCTTCTTTGCATCTAGGTGAGTGGGCGGTGGGGGGGGGGGGGGGGGGGGGGGGGGAGGGTTTCTTTATGATATTGACAATGGTGGTGGTAGTCTGTATGTCTGTCTGTCTGTCTGTCTGTCTGTCTGTCTGTCTGTCTGTCTGTCTGTCTGTCTGTCTGTCTGTCTGTCTGTCTGTCTGTCTGGTCGTGTGTGCACATATGAGTGTGAGTGTGTGTGTGTGTGGCTGTATGTATGTATGTATGAGTGAATGATTACATGTATTTACATGTTTGTGTGTTGTGTGTGTGTGTGTGTGTGTGTGTGTGTGTGTGTGTGTGTGAGAGAGAGAGAGAGAGAGAGAGAGGAGAGAGAGGAGAGAGGAGAGAGAGAGAGAGAGAGAGAGAGAGAGAGAGCGAATATGACATGACATGACGCAACATGACATGGCATGACATCACATGACACGGATATGACATGTTTCATTATTGCACGCTTTAACAGCATCTGTGGCAAAGAGGAATGACACAACAATTGAGAACGAATGAAACACGATTCACCACAACAACTCTACAAACAGGGAAATAAATCTCACACAATAAGACCCCACCACCACCACCACCGCCACCACTACCACCACTACTACCGCCCTGAGCCACGCATATCGAGACACGAGGAAAAAGTGTTGTTATTTAATTGATTACACAACTGCATTTACAAATCAAAAGAAATGAAACAGATACAAATAAATACTAAGCTACTTGTTAAGGACGTCCATGAGTTGAATACTATTCAAATTATTCCTACCTTTAGCCCGGGAGGGGGGGGGGGGGGGGGTTGTCTGTTTATCTCCCCTATCTGTTTGTCCATTTGTCAGCAAGATTGCGGTATACATTTTCCCGTCTTGACCAGCTCCTACCCAGTGCTGAGTTTGCGTGGACTCAACTGGGAAGTCTGGAATCACACCATCGAGTTTCATCCACGTAATGAATGCGTCTCTGAGAGCTCTGCTCATGTTTTCTGACCAACGCTGCAGGTACCTGTATTCATCAAGCCTGGTTGACGCCGAGATACATAATGACAGAAAGCGTAGAGTGCAGGTGTGTCGTGCAGTCTCAGACAGGAATGGAACTCCAAATCATCATCTTCATAAGTCTTCTCCTCAATACCAGCCGCCGTGGCGAAGTGGTTAGCGTCGCGGACTCCGGCTGGGAGGTCGTGGGTTCGAATCCATCAGAGTCATGTGGGTTTTTCTGCCCCGACCGGCTCCTACCCAGAGTTGAGTTTGCTGCGGACTCAGTTGGGAAGACTGAGACCACACAGTCGAGCTTCATCACTTAATGGATGCGTTTCTGAGAGTGTTGCTCAAATTTCCTGACCAACACTGCAGGTGCTGTATCTCTCGGGCCTGGTTGACGCCAGGATATATTATGAAAGGAAGCGTAGAGTACAGCCCTGTCATGTAGTCTCAGACCGAAATGGAAATCCGTGCATCATCTTAATCATCCTCATTCTCATCGATCAGCATTAAAATAAATGTCTCAGGTTCTGTGGCCCATCATGCCCTGCTCTCACGGTGACCTCAATTTCGATGTCCTCTCCACGTCTGTGGCCTTGGTTTGGTTCCGTCGGGGTTACGGTATCGGCGAGTCCATGGGGGCTGTCGTTGGACGGACGTGGTGGCGCCCTCCGGAGGGAGAGCTCACTCACGCCGCTCCGCGACTAAGCAATTATTGTCGTCAGTAGGTGGCTTAGTAGGTGGTGTCCTGCGTATGTTAGATCAGAACAGGCTCCACTGAACACCACCGAAGTGACTCGGCAGCAGTGCAGTGTCTCCTCCGGTGGGTTCCCTTTTGATGCTCCCTGGGGATTGCCGGTGGCCGGGGGTTGCGGGGGGGACCAAAGGGGGGCTGGGGCTGTGGCGGGGTGTCGGAATGAGCGGCGGGGGTCACTGCCTCTGAGGGGGCGAAAAATTTTGGGGGACAGAAAAAAAAAAAAGTTTTCTCCTAAACGATTAGCATAAAAGACTCACTTCATAAGTTTTCTCCTCAATGCACAGGAAAGGTTATCTTCATAAGTCTTTCCTCAAGATCAGCATGAAAAGGCCCTCATCTTCAAAAGTCTTTCTCAATGATCAGCTGAACAGATCTATCTTCATAAGTCCTCTCCTCAATGATCAGCGAAAAGATCTCAGTTTCTGTGGCCTTCAGGGCCCCTGCTCTCATGGTGATCAGTGTCATTGCTCCCCGTGTCTTTTACCCTTGCTGATTTGTGTCAAAAATCTCAAATAAGTGCCTGGGGACCGTCGCTGGAGGGCGGGGGTGGAGGGGAGGGGACGTCGTTCACGCTGCTCAAATCAAAGCAATATTTGTTGTCAACACAGCTTCTGTAGGAGCGTCCTGGATGTTCAATCAGAACAGGTCCCCCTGAACACCCCAAAGTGCCCTTGGCTTTGGGGGCAGTGTCTTAAATGGGGGGTTGTCTAACGACGGCTTGGCACTGATGCTCCTTGTGAACTGCCGTGTGGGGGGGTGGGGGGGGGGGGGGGTGCGACAGAACAAGCCGGGGGTGTTATGGATGGGGAGCCTGACAGGGGTTTGGGTAATGAGGGGAACAAGACGAGAGGAAAAAGAAAACGGTAAAAAAACCTTTTTTTTTAAAACGAAACTGGTTGGGAGTGTATTGGACCCAAAAAACATGGGCATTTAATGTTGGAAAGGATCTGAAAAAAGAGAACCCTAGATTTTTTTTTTCAAAAATTTACTACAAAATTCTCCACGATGAAAACGTGAAAACAACTGCCACCTTTGAGTCTCTGCAGGGAAAAATACCGTCGTTTCGTGGAATATCAGGGTGTAACTGAAAAAAAACTTTAAAACGTTTCGTCATTTCCATTCCTCCACTGAAACAAACGTTAACGTTTCGTCATTTCCCTTCCTCTCACTGAAAAAAACTTTTACGTTTCGTTTTTCCATTCCCCCCCAAAAAAGTCTCTTTCAGTCCGTACTTCACTGTGAAGCTGGTGATGAGAGCTATGCAGAGGTCGGGGTTTTTCCCTTGTGTTTTTTCTATTTCTGCTTAGATTCAGTCGCCAGTCATCCCCCATTCTGATTCTCTTTCAGTTTCCGGCCCCTCCTGCGGGAGAGAATCAGCAGTGCCGGGAAGGATTGTCCCCCAATTCTGAAACCCCTGCCCTCCCCCGGCCCCCGTCACCTCCACACCCGACAACGTAGACGGCCGACAGCGAGTCCAAAAAGAGAACCAGGGAAAATGTCAGCGAGATCACGGAAACGCCCCCCAAACCCCAGGAGGTTGCCAAGCCCCCAAAAAATCTCCCAGCAGAGGAAACTACAAAAAAAATGTAGAGGCTCAAGAAGTGACTGAACCGCAGCAAAAGTCATGAACACCACTTCGCCACAGAAAAGATGCTGAAGTCACAGAAAAGCCTGTAAAGTCCAAAAAAAAGCCTGTTGAAGTCTAAAAAAACCCTGCAAAGTCACAGAAAAGCCTGTGAAGTCACATAAAAAGCCCCTGAAGCACAAAAAAGCCGTGAAGCACAGAAAAGCCCGCTGAAGTCACAGAAAAGCCCGTGAAGCCAAAAAAGCGTCACGAAAAGCCCGTAAAGTCACAGAAAAGCCCCCCCAAAAGTCCAAAAAACCCCGTGAATTCACAGAAAAGCCCGCCGAAGTCACAAAAAAACCCCGCTGAAGTCACAAAAAAAAAAGGCCCGCCGAAGTCAAAAAAAAGCCCCCCGAGTCACAAAAAGCTCACAGAAAACCCCCATGAAGTCACAAAAACCCCGCTGAAGTCAAAAAACCCCGTAAAGTCACAGAAAAGCCCGCTGTAGCCCGACATCTCTTAGTGGATCTCCTCACATGTTTACAATGTTTGGAGTTGGGGGGGAAAACAGTTCCCAAAAGGGGAAACCTCACCACAAAAAAAATGCGCCCTCCTTGCACGTGTAAGCCGCCTCCACCCCAAATAAAACGCGCCCTTTCTTGACGGTAAGTCATCCTACACACATGAAACTGCGTCCCTCCTGATGTGTACGTCCCCTCACCCTGAAAACTGCGTCCCCCCTTGCAGGAAAGTCATCCTCCACACATAAAAAACTCGTCCCTCCTTGCAGGTAACACCCTCACACACATGAAAACTGCGCCCCTCCTTGCACTTAAGTCACCCCACACACTGAAAACTGCGTCCCCCCCTTGCATTTAAAGCCAGCCCACACACATAAAAAATGCGCCCCTCCTTGCACGGTAAGTCATCCTCCACACAAAAAACTGGTCCTCCTTCATGTGAAAGTCATCCTCCACACATAAAACTGCGTCCCCCTTGCTGTGAAAAGTCATCCTCACACACATGAAAACTGCGCCCCCCCTTTTGCATGTGTAAGACATCCTCACACACATGAAAACTGCGTCCCCCTTGATGTGTAAACCATCCTCAACACATGAAAACTGCGTCCCCCTGCAGTGTAAGTCATCCCACACCATAAAAAACGCGCCCCCCCTTGCTGTGTAAGCCATCCTCACCACTGAAAATGCGTCCCCCCTTTGACGTTAGTCGCCTCACACCTAAAAAACTCGTCCCCCCTTGCAGTGTAAGTCATCCTCACACCATGAAAACTCGTCCCCCCCTTCATGTGAAAGTCTTCCCCCCAACCATGAAAACTGCGTCCCTCCTTGCATGTGTAAACCATCCTCACACCTGAAAACGCGCCCCCTTGCACGTGTAAGTCAGCCTCAAAAACATGAAAACTGCGCCCCTTTTGCATGTGTAAGTATCCTCAAAACATGAAAATGGTCCCCCTTGCCTGTTTTAACCCATCCTCACACACAGAAAACTGGTCCCCCCCTTGCATCAAGTAAAGTCAAGTAAAGTATACTTTAAATTCTCAAAAAAAAAAATTATTATCAGGTGAAAAACCTTTTATTACAAACTTTTCAAAAAAACAAAACAGAACACGAAAAGACAGGATTTCATTAGAGGCCCTACAACATTAAAACCATTTAGATCACCTGGATAAGTTTTTTACTTATTTTTAAACGGGTCCTTAAAGACCCTTTTTTTAAAAAGCGGATCCAGATTACAAATGTTACAAATAAAATGCATTTTAAGACCCCCCCCCCCCCCCCCCCCCCAACACACAATACTATGCAAATATACATGATGATACATCCGAATCTGCAACAGAAATACCAAAATGTGCCGCTCACATACAAACAACACACACACCCCTTGACACAAGAAAGCCACACACCCACACTAGATGTACATTGCCACATAACACACATATACATTCATAAAATTTACTGTTTAACTGCTACTAAGAGAAAAGTACGAACTACCAATTAAGAATTTAACAGATGGTGACTGCGGAAGGAAAGATTTTTTACTCGTGTTTTAAACTTGAAGGTTCTAAATCTGCGCCTGAAAAGGGAAAAGTATAGTGTTGAGCAAAAACAGGCTGTCTCATTCGCAATCTCCGTCCCTTTCTCTTCACTCGCTCCTCATACAGATCTTGCAAAATTCTTTTTCTTTCCCCCAAACTTTTTGCAACTTTTACAATATCACCCGCTTATCTTATTCCTTTAATTAAAACTTCCATACCCAAAAAAAAAGAAAGATCCCGTGAGAACCCTTCAATGCAGCCCGTAGTAGTTTTAAGAACATTGTGAAATCACCCAAAATTTTTTTCTAATTTTTGCAAACAGAAGACTTGGTTTACATTTTTTTAAAAACCGATTGAACGTTACCATCAAAAGAAAGCTTTTTATCCCAAAAAGTACCCGGTACGGTATTATTCACCCGTTCGACGTTTGGTCACCAAAAACAAGGGGGTATTGCAGTGGGGGTTTTACGAAAATCAAAAAGCATTTTTTTGTTTTTACAACATTAAGGCTAAAAAATTTTTTATTAACCAAAATGAAACCTTTTAAATTCACTAAAATAAATAAATCTGAGTTGATAGATCTTCGATAGCAGAATATCAGAAAACTTTAAGACGGGTTGTTTCAGTGCCAGTCAGTCGTTTGTGTACAGATAAGGGACGGAGATAGACTGTGCCTTTGGGGCACCAATCAAGGGAACTTCTGAGGAAGTTGCAGAAAGGAAAGGGGCAGACTGGGTTCTGTTGAGGAGAAAAATTTACAATCCCAAAGATAATTTGGGGTCCTTCAGGTCGCAGTTTTAGGGCCCCAGTGGGGTGGGTGGTTTGAAGGAGAAGAAAAGTCATGAAAAGAATGCGAACAAAAGAGTCAGGGGGGGGTTTAAATGACAAAGGGGTTATGAAGTAGCGTTTTTATGGCATGTCTGTGCCCCTCTGGGGTTTGTTTGGAACTGAAAGGGGTCAAGTTGCTGTTAGTAAAGAACAAAGGCGGTGAAGGGGTAGTTTCTAAAGCTTTCTTACAAAGGGTGTTAAAGGGAACAGGACGGGAATCGTTCGTGCAACAGGATTTTTCTTCTTGGGGACAGGGATTATAGTAGAATTTTTCCAAATAGCAGGTACAGTCAGTCACGAAAGACCCTTTTAAAAAAGAACAGAACACGCCACAAATTCAGAAGCACCCCTTCAACCTCGTACTACACTGTCAGGCCCAACGCTTTCCTCACATTCAATTCCAAATAAACGTTTTTGCTTGTTATAATTTGAAATTTCTTGATCGGAGCATTTCTAATTCTGTTTGCAGTGTGAAATCACTTCGTTTATCTCACCCCCCCCAAACATTTCTCTCAAAACGACAGTAAAAGTTTTTAACTTAGAAGAAAAAAGTTTTGCCTTTTAAGGACATCTGGAAACTGTCGTCTTCTTTTTTTGCCTGCCCGTCAAAATTCTAAGCCCATCCCATCATTGCTACCTACCCTCTGAAACTGTTGCTCACTTTACTTTATACTCCCCTTTTCCCCCCTCCTAATTCCTCCCTAAGTCTAGTTTACCTCTTTTCCTTTTTTTTTTATCCCCCGCTGAAAGGGGGCCCTTTTTGTTTCCCCTTCAAAATAGTTTTGATTGACTTTGAATCCTGGCTTTTTGTTTGGAAGCCTTGATGGTTTTTGTAGGGTTTTCATGTCTTTACAAAACACACTATGAAAAAACAACATCGGCGCTTCATGGACCTTTACATGATCAGTTAACAACTCCAATCCCTACAATCAAAACAGCCTTTCAACTCGTCCACACTATCATTAGTCCACACTTTCACACTCTTTTTCACAATGGGATCAGTTTGAATTCTGGGTTTGTAAGCAGGGATCAGATGTACAGTGTTGTGGTCAGAATAACCAAGAGGGTGGAGACAGACAGAACGATAGCATTTGAAACGTTTCCATAGCATCGGTCAATTGTTTTGTTTTGCCTTGTGCTGCATGAAACATACTGTTTAAAAGAAGGGAGGGCTTTACGAAGATCACACTGATTAAAGTCACCAAGAATAAAACATGGAGCGCATGTGTAAGTCATCCTCACACACATGAAAACTACGCCCTTCCTTGCATGTGTAAGTCATCCTCACACACATGAAAACTGCGTCCCTCTTGCACGTGTACGTCAGCCTCACACACATGAAAACTGCGTCCCTCCTTGCATGTGTAAGTCATCCTCACACACATGAAAACTGCGTCCCTCCTTGCATGTGTAAACCATCCTCACACACATGAAAACTGCGTCCCTCCTTGCATGTGTAAGTCATCCTCACACACATGAAAACTGCGTCCCTCCTTGCATGTGTAAGTCATCCTCACACACATGAAAACTGCGTCCCTCCTTGCATGTGTAAGTCATCCTCACACACATGAAAACTGCGTCCCTCCTTGCATGTGTAAGTCAGCCTCACACACATGAAAACTACGTCCCTCCTTGGACGTGTAAGTCATCCTCACACACATGAAAACTACGTCCCTCCTTGGACGTGTAAGTCATCCTCACACACATGAAAACTGCGTCCCTCCTGTGTACTTTTAAAGCGTTTGCCCTTTGTGTCATTTTGTATCCTTCCCATCCCACCCCCATCCCTCCCCAACTCCCCACTGTGGCTCTGGGTCCAGGCCACGTATTCCGGCTTCTCGTGCACAGCCACACTGGGATTTGTTCTCCTAACAGCTTCAGCGCTGGCAGTCTACAGGGAGCACTTCAGGTCACGTCGTTACAGGGCAACCCCCTAACGGAGACACTGCAATG
>CM031621.1:9855131-9857631 GCA_018398815.1 Conus ventricosus
CCCACTGCAGCTCCGGCACCGGCAATCCACAAGGAGCAGTCAATGTCAAGTCGTCAAGAAACAACCCACCGGAGGAGACACTGCACTGCAGCTGAGTCACTTCGGTGGTGTTCAGTGGCGCCTGTTCTGATCGAACATACGCAGGACAGCACCTACTAAGCCACCTACTGACGACAATAATTGCTTAGTCGCGAAGCCAGCGTGAGTGAGCTTTCCCTCCGGAGGGCGCCACCACGTCCGTCCAACGACAGCCCCATGGACTCGCCGATACCGGTGACCCCGACGGAACCAAACCAAGGCCACAGACGTGGAGAGGACATTGAAATTAAGGTCACCATGAGAGCAGGGCATGAAGGGCCACAGAATTTGAGACATTTTTTTTCATGCTGATCGATGAGAATGAGGATGATTAAGATGATGCTACGGATTTCCATTTCGGTCTGAGACTACATGACAGGGCTGTACTCTACGCTTCATTTCATAATATATCCCGGCGTCAACCAGGCCCGAGAGATACAGGCACCTGTAGTGTTGGTCAGGAAATTTGAGCAACACTCTCAGAAACGCATCCATTAAGTGGATGAAACTCGACTGTGTGGTCCCAGTCTTCCCAACTGAGTCCGCAGCAAACTCAACTCTGGGTAGGAGCTGGTCGGGGCAGAGAAATCCGACATGACTGATGGGAATCGAACCCGCGACCTCCCATTCGGGAGTCAGCGATGCTAACCACTCCGCCACGGCGGCTGGTCTCTCTCTCTCTCTCTCTCTCTCTCCTCTCTCTTAGTCTTTCACACACACACGCACACGCACACGCACACACACACGCACACACACACATAGAGAGACAGACAGACAGACAGACAAACAGACATACAGACAGACAGTGGCAGAGAGACAGAGACAGAGAGACAGACAGAGAGGGGGAGGGGGGGGGGGGGAGAGAGACAGAGAGACAGAGAGAGGGAGAGGGAGAGAGGGAGAGAAAGAGAAGCATAGATGCACAGGAACCCAACTTCAAAGAATCATCTGAGACAGATCGCATACACATGTTCCCATACAGCTGGCATGTTTCGCTGTGTGAATGAGAGTTTGTGTTTTCTCTCTCTCTCTCTCTCTCTGTCTGTCTGTCTCTCTCTCTCTCTCTCTTCTCTCTCTCTCTCTCTCTCTCTCTCTCTCTCTTCTCTCTCTCTCTCTCTCCTCTCTCCTTACCCAGACAACCCCACATTTTGTCACCACAACAACCCAGCTTACACTGAAGCTGTTCTGAACCGCTTTCCCCTTCCCATTGTGCTTTTGCCTTATCCCTCGCACCCTTCTGTAAAGCCCAGGGGAAAGAGCTGTGTCGAATAGACTACAAACTGTCCTTACTCTGCTTACATCTTTGAATGGCTTAGCTCCTTCCTACCTCTCTGATCTCCTTCATCTCTGTGTTCCTTCCAGGCAGTTGCGTCCTTCTACCGACAACACTCCGCTCAAAATCACTCGATTTGGTACTAAAACCGATGGCGATCGTTCTTTTTCTTTTCAGGGTCTGGTTTCTTGGAATAAACTCCGAGCATTTTTGCGCAGTTCAAACTCTCTGCCTTCCTTCGAAGCATCTCGTAAAACAATCCTCTTCACACATCAATAGCAGTTCTTTCTTCCCCTTCCCTTGCCCATCAAATTGATTCTGCGACTAATGTGGGTGCGCGCGCGCGCGCGCGTGTGTATGTGTGTGTGTGTGTGTGTGTGTGTGTGTGTGTGTGTGTGTGTGTGTGTGTGAGTGTGTGCGCGTGTGCATGTTGTTGTGTCCGTTGTTGCGAGACAGTGTGTGTGTGTGTGTGTGTGTGCGCGCGCGCGCGCGCGTGCGCGCGCGTATGTGTGTGTGTGTGTGTGTGTCTCTGTATGTGTGTGTGTGTCTCTGTGTGTGTGTGTGTGTGGGTGGGTGGGTGTGCGCGCGTGTGTGTGTGCGTGTGTCAATGTTCACCCTTGTTTTTAGGTGCATAGTACTTTTCGCAATATTAATCTTATTGGTTTCTTTTATGTTTTCTTTAACCTTCTCAGTATTTGTAAGCACTTAGGGCTTATGATGTAAGATTAAGCACCATAAATTATCATTATTATCATTATTATTAAGCATCAGAGACACTAATGCATCCAACCCACCAACGTGTAAAGAAACGTAAGCATGGAAATCTCCTTCCTGCTGTCAGAGCGTGTGGTCTCGTTTTCACCTAACTACCCCGCGGCATTCCCCCGTGTCTATTTTTAGAGCAAGTCGTACGCGGTTTGAATACCACACCCGTTTACAGTGACTGCAGCTGAGTGCGAGATTCTAGCGAGAATGGAATCCGAGCTGCACAGAGGAAAAGAAAAATGAAAGCCACAACAAATGGGCAAACAAAAAGCAAGCAAAAAAAAAAAAAAAAAAAAAACCTCGAGTAGATAGAAACCGCTTTACAATGTCACTTCACATGGGGTCGTGATCTGCGAACTTAGCAGTGTTCATAAGCGTGCATAT
>CM031621.1:9860131-9867631 GCA_018398815.1 Conus ventricosus
GAGTTCTAATATTTCTTAGTACGTTTTTCCTATGAACATAATATAAGTATATATATTATTATTTTAGAACTCATGAAATGAATACTGTCGATAGTAGCATGCAGAACACATGTTATCTATTTCATTTCCCTCGTCGTATTTTCATGTATAAAGTGGAAACCTTACTACACCTGCGTCGTATAATTCTCCGGAAAGCCGTACTATTTTAAGCATCTTTGTTTATTACGTTTACGCATGCGCCAAATTATCACCCCCTACCGTGCAAAGAAAAGGAAAACCCCGAATCTTCGGTCTGATAACGATGCTAACCTTTGACACTCAGTGTGTGTTCTTCTGTGTCCTGTTCGTGTGGTGCTGAACTTGTGTTATTATATTCGTTGGATTTAGCAGCCCCATGGATAAATTACTAAAACTTGCCGCTTTCCCTGTATCAGGTTAGTACTTTCCATCAATTATTTCACTTAATTGTTGTTTTCCCTATTTCTTCAACCTGTGACCCTGTCGTAACCTGTACCGTGGGTCTTGCTTTGTTGACACTTAACTCTTCACATGTGCCTCAATTGGCTGTTGGCCAGAGGAGTCTCTTAAAGGTAGACTCCCTAAAATTCAAACTTTAATAATTCGAAGCAACCGTCGGAAAATAATCAAAATGCATATAATAGCTAACATTAATCAAAAAGTTCAAAACCATACTCCTATAATATGATATATGGGCAGCCATTACTTAGCAGACGATCCAGCCTCCACCCCGTCCCTGTCGCCCCGTCCGCCTCACGCTCCACCCCCCCCCCCCCCCCCCACCCCACTGTAAACGGAGAGCGAGAGAGAACGAAGGAATGCGCTAGCTCGCGAGACGGACTGTGTGTGTGTGTGTGTTACAGTGTGTCACGCGGCTACATGCTGATTAGCATGATGACCTACTGAACTAAGTTCTTGACCTAGTTACCATTTCCTAGTGTATCTTATTTGTATACTTCGTCACTTCATGGTCAATTGTTTATCTATGTTTCCTTTGTATTAATTTAGTAGTTTTGCATGTGTATGGTAATCCTGTAGTTTAGCATACTAAACTCAGGGCCGTTCAAATGAAAACATACAGGGTGTTTTTACACTAACCTCGATGCGCTGAGTCGAATGCAACCCTCAGCTAAGCTCTAAGACCACTCCTTTTGCCACGAAACTGCGAGAAATGCACGTAGGCCTAAGTAGTAATCCCGAACTGCACGCCATTTTGACTGCTGATCACGTGGGTAAAACACGTGGTGTTAGCGTCATCACTTCCTGGGTGTTTTCAGTAGAACCGAAAAAAGTAGAACGCGAACCCTACTTTTCTGTTTCAATGAAAACATACTACTACCTACTTTCTGTTTTCCCAATGAAAAACCCAACAGAGTGATGACGCGTTTCACCCACGTGATCCGCAGTCAAAATGGCGTACAGTCGGGATCTACTTAGGACACCGTGCATTTCTCGCAGTTCGTGCAAAAGGAGGTCTAGAGCTTAGCTGAGGGTTGCATTCGACACAGGCGCATCGAGGGTTTTAGTGTAACAAACACCCTGTATGTTTTTCATTTGAACGGCCCCTGAGTTAGTATGCTAAACTTACAGGATTACCTGTATATACTTATTCTAACCTTCCTCTCCAAACAATGTTTCCCTTAAAACAGTTTGACTTTTGAAAATATATGCTCATTTCCATGCCATTTAAGTAAAACCATTCATAATCCAGACTATACCCTACACCCCCCCCCCCCCCCGCCCCCCAACGGTGGCCATGTTTATTCCCATATGGTGTTACCCGGTCACCGCAGTTGCTTCCTCCAGACCCCATCCCTTCCGCCTCCTTTTACAAACATTCTTAATACATATCGTAAAATTATAATTACAACTTATCCGTTTATATACCTTAATGTTCCCAATACACTTGCATAAGTAACATATTATTAATTATAACAATTAGTTTTTGACAACACCTCTTGATCCAACAGACTTTCAATCCTCTCAGCCCCTTCCACATTCCAAAATCACACAATTATATACATACACACATACATGTACACACATACAAACACACAATACATATATATGTGTACATCTTACAACCTGTACATGTACTTATAAGTATTTTCCTACTCCATCATCCATTTAAAATCGCCCTCATTCTCTCTTTATTTCCAACATATTTGTACAATTCCAATCAGATTCATTCATTACAATATTTTCCTGCAAAACAAATTCATTTCCATAATTCCCATTCTCTTCATATTATAAGCATTCACGTTCCCTCTTATTACAACCCTGGGATCCCTTTTTATATAATTAACTTTCCATCATGCATAAATGTACATGATCCTTACCTGTTTCACACCGAGTATACAGTTTGCTAATCTATTTGTGTTCAAACAACATCTCTTTCATAATCTGTTCATATCATCACACCAAACACAATTTCATTACTTCATTTCCAGGTATAACATATTATTCCATACCCAGAAACACCTTCCAAGTTAAATCCTGATTCAACGCATCTTTATATAATGTTATCACCACACTCCATGGTTCGTTTATTATACATAGCTTCTCATGTTTCATATGTTTTAAACACAAACATTCACATAGTAATAATACCCACACACAATACATATAAAATACACACACACACACACACACACTATATACATATCTACACATATATATAAGTAAACCAGCACATATACAAACACATACATACACACACACAGACCCATGTCATACATATATTCACACTGTAACAACATGCATGCACATACAAACACACTATACCCACACACACACACCACACACACACACACACACACACACACACACACACACACCCATAACATACATATACACACAACACATACACACACATGTAAATATATAATAGACCTACACATACTCATATAACACACACATACACACATATATAGATCTATACAGTAGAGACATAGTTTAAATTCACTGTACATCCACAGAACAAAACCAAGCCTCTTTTCTTTCTTTGGTTTTTATAATTGTGTTTCCTCTGTATTTTAATGATAAAAGGTAAAACATTGTAGTCACTGTCATTTCATATTTTCATTTTGTAATAGGTTCCTTAGTGTAATTGAATCCTAATTTCTATAATGTTTATAAATATATTTCTCCCTTAATTGTCTATAACATGGGCATATCTAACAAGTGAATTCAGTTTCCTCCGTGGCAAAAAGGAACATGATGAAATTGCATCCTTGTCTGTGAACTTTTTATTTATGTGTAATTCCATTTACCCCTAAAACGTATCTGGTTAATGCTTTCTGAATTGCACTATTGTGATGTCGTGAAGATATTTTTCAGTTTGGGTTACCCATTTGAAAGGCGGTAGGTATTAAAGCGTTCAACACTATTTACTAATTTTCATGCCAGTTCTGCTTGTGACATCTAATCATTCTTTTGTTTTAAAAATACTGAACTAAATCTGTTCTCATCTCCTACCCCCCTTCATTTAAACCCTACTTCTGAAAAGGCCGAGCATGTCTAAACAGCGTTTTAAAATTCTAATGATGCCCAATTATGATTTTGTTTATTTCGGTCTATTCTCTTCATATGCTTTGTTTAGTGATCTGTTTGGTTCCATTTTTTTATAATTTTAAACCAATACCTAATCGCCTAAATGTGCAGACTATGCAGAAAAGGGTATCTACCCAACTCTCTCCATAACTTAGATAATTTGGGGTTTTTCTTGCCCACACCCAAATATTTTTTTTTTACAGCGAACAAATGTATATTTCTATAGCATTATATAAGTTACGCCCATCTTTCTGCTGCGTATAAAAGTAAGGGTTTAACTTGAGTGTCAAACAGATTTAAAATAGATAGCTTATATCTATATGTACCTAAAACAATACAAAAGTTTTCATTATTCCATAATTTTGCCTTTCGCTCTACCTGCCAAATTCCGAAAGTGAAATTGTCACTGAGAGTTAGTTTGTCCAGGGAAACCAAAGTACTTATAACTTTTACTACTTCTAGTTCTGGTCTATGTAGTACCATCTCCTTCTGCCCAAATAGCCCCCTTTCCTAAAAAACCATTATTTTTTTGTTTTTTGTAGGTTTAACTGTTATCCTAGAGAATCCGCGCTGTTGTAGATTCTTTAATTGATTGTAAGCCCCCTGGTGTTAATGAATCATGGCAAGTCATCTGCAAACAGCAATTGTAAATTCTCTTCTCACTCTGGAGAAATAGATAACCATGTCCTGCCTTTACATTGTGACATTGGTCCCGCCAGTGGGGGGGTGTTGGGGACTTCTGTAATAATAAAGAAAAGATCAGGGGGATAACAAACAACCTTGTTTCACTCCTCCGGGCATTCGAAAAAAGTCTGGTTAGTTCAGTTCCGTATTTAACACAAGCTTGTACTTTTGTGTAATATAGTCCTTTAAACATGTTGGAGCCATTTTGTAGATACCTTATGTTTCTGTAGTAATCTTCCATAATTTGTCTCTATTTAACAGATCAAATGCTTTCTGGAAATCTATGAAATGCTACATAAAATTTAGTTCTCGTACTCTGCCATAGAGGCAATTTGTTATCAAGTTGTAAATGTGAAAATGTGGTCTATTGTCCGAAAATCCCCTCTATATCCTGCTTGTTCCTTTATATTTTTTTTTTCATCCTCTCCCAGTTTATAAAAGTCTTTTGTGATTATTCTGTAAAAATATTTACTTATACTGCATAGAATGAAATCCCTCTATAATTTCCTGGGGTTTGCTTACATCCTTTCTTGTAAAGCGGTTACTATTACTGCAACGTACCATTCAAAGGGGCAATACCATTCTTGAACATTTATTAAATAACTTAGTTAGCTACGTATTATTTTTCTGTCTATTGTTTTTTTTAGAAATTCCGGGGGGATTCGTCGTTCCTGGGATTTTCCTGTTATCAGTTTGTTTATTGCTGATCCTATTTCCTGTTCATGATTCTTCATCAGCTCTTGTACCAGAATCTCATCAGAATACCTTGCTGTTCACTTACAATAGCTCCTTTTGCCTTACTGTTATTTGAGGGTTCAATATGCTTCAAATGTTCTTTCCATTGTTCAGAATGAATAACTGGTAATTTATTTTTCTTTATTCTAATGTTATTTTATTATACTCCAGAATTTCTGGCTAACCTTCTGATTTTGCATAAGTGTATCATATATCTGCTGTTCTGAAATTGTTTTTCTTTCCCTCTAATCATTTTTGATAAGAAGCTCGATTGTTTATTATAAATTTCCTTTCTTTCTACATATTTAATAGGGTTTTTAATTTATCTATTAAATTAAGTCTACATAGAGCTTGTCTTGCTTCTTTCGTATTTCGCCTGCATACATTTTCATCATACCACCCATTTGTAGGTTTATCGTCCCCTCCTTAACTAGTTGTTTTGGCTCATACATTCTCCAGCATTTTAGTAATTGGATTAAATTTATCAACAATACTTTGTAACTAATACTTGGAGTCAATTTCCCTCCTTAATTTGTTTCTAAATATTGCTTGTGCTTTTCAGATTCCATGTAATTTATGTAGACTTGTGCTTTGCTGGGTCCCATTTGATTTTCTTTGAAAAAGTTCTCTTATGTTTGTCTTCTGTGTATCCTGTACTGTGGCTCAGGAGCTCCATTCTAAGTGGCATGGGTGGGACCAATTCTTTCAATTCCACTAAACAGCTGTCAACATTTTCGATTAATTCTAAGGATCTATACATAAAAAATCTATAGCACTATTCCCCTTTCCGAAAAGAATGGTGAATGCACTGGCAAAGTTTTTCATATTTAAACCATTCAGGGGGAGTTAAATTACAACTTGCCAAAGTTCGATAACCTTTTTTCCGAATGTCCATTGATGATGTTAACCTTTTGACTTACTGCACACACATTCTGTTCTCATGTCGAATATATAGCATTTTCATCCTTCGATATTTAATCCCCATTCCCCAATACGAGCGTTCAAGGATATCCTCCTATAATATATGAATATTCATTCCCTTTTCAATTTGTGTACAAATGTATTGGGATCTATCATTTTCTATGCAACAATCATCACCTTGTCAGCATAAAAACGACTGTCAACCGGATGTACATCACACCACGATATAATACACTTTATCGCTTTGTAAAAGGTTTTTTTGTAACTTTCACACATAAACATTTCTATATTAGTAATAATCAACTGAACATACCCAGATAATCCTTCTTAATCAGCAGTACATCCGCCAAGGGTCTCAGCCATTCTTAGTATATTTTCTGGCTGGGCAGTAAAGATGTAAAAATTCCTGGAACTTTGTCTCAAAATCAAAATGTTCTTAGAGTGAATGTCTCAGATAAACTACGATGTTCAAAAAGCAGTAATGAATTAAAAAAAATCAGATCTGACAATTTCTCCACAGACCATTCTACATTCCAACCAAGAATGAAATCTCCTTATTCTTACCTTCTGCTTCATTCATACCTTGTATTTGTGAATGGCCTTGGCCTTCCCTTCATTTTTTGTCTTTTTTGCCCTTCCTGTGTGGAAAGTTTTTTTTAGCTTGGGTGTTCTTGACTTGTTTTTATTGCCCCATCATTAATTGCTTGCGATAGGTATTGGTGTGTGCTTGCTTGCTGTGCGGAAGTTATCATTTTGTCCTTGTCACCCTCCTTTTGGACTAGCATCCTTTTTTTTTTTGGGTTCTGTTTCATCACTCGTATCTGCCACCCTTTCTTTGTCTAAACTGTTTCTCTCTTTCATCCCCACTGACCGCCTCCACTTCCTTCCATTCTTCTGTTCCATCACTGTATCTCCACCCTTCTTGTCCTAAACTGCTCTCTCTTTCAACCACACGACCGGCCTTCTCTCCTTCCATTCCTTCTGTCATCACTCGTATCTGCCACCCTTTCTTTGTCTAAAACTGTTCTCTCATTCATCCCCACTGGACGCCTCTCCTTCCTTCCATCTTCGTTCATCAACTGGTATCTGCCACCCTTTCTTTGTCTAAACCGCTCTCGTCTTTCATCACTACTGACCGCCTCCTCTTTCCTTCTGTCTTCGGTTCATCACTGTAATCTGCACCCTCTCTTTGTCTAAACTGCTCTCTCTTTTCATCACGACTGACCGCCTCTCGTCCTTTCCATTCTTCTGTTCATCAAGGTATCTGCCACCCTTCTTTGTCTAAACTGCTCTCTCTTTTCCAATCCCACTGACCGCCCTCTCTTCCTTCCCTTCTTCGTTTCACACTGGGTATCTGCCACCCTTTCTTTTGTCTAAACTGCTCTCTCTTTCATCACCACTGACCGCCTCTCTTCCTAGTCCATTCTTCTGTTCATCACGGTAACTGCCACCCTTTCCTTGGTCTAAACTGTCTCTCACTCTTTCATCACCACTGACCGCCCTCTCATCCTTTCCATTCTTACTGTTCATCACTGTACTGTCCACCCTTTCCTTTGTCTACAACTCTCCTTCATCTTCATCCCCCACTGA
>CM031621.1:9872631-9887631 GCA_018398815.1 Conus ventricosus
ATGACATCAACTTGAAAATGACATAGGTAACATGACGAAAATAATAATATTAGACGAACAAGAGAGCAAGAAGTAACGGCCCAGGCTTTGGTGTCCAGCCTACTTTATTTTGTTTTAATCGTCGTTTTCTCCGTAGTGATACTATGTGGAGGCTGACTTTCAAGTCAGTAGTACGTGGATGTTCACTGTGTATGTGCGATACTTCTGATGACGGTACCAGCGAAATATGTACCAGGAAATTTATTTGTTATAAAAATGTTGTGAATGCTGTCGCCGAGAGTGACAAAACTCCTGCAAGAATATTTATGTGCTCTAATTGTGCCACCTCATGTGTGTTGGTGGGCTGAATTTATTGATGTGAACACTGTAATATCAATACACGGAGAAGTTAATATTTGTTTTAGATCAACGGTACGTCGAATCGAAGGTTATTGTGTTCTATGGGACTTTGCTGAAATCGTGTTCTCCGGGGATTCAATATCGATTGCTGTGCCTTGTGAATCTGCAGTTTTTTAATGGTTTACTGTGCCTTGTGAATCTGCGGTTCTTCTTATATGGATTTTTGTGCCTTGTGAATCTGCGGTCCTTCTTCTGATAGTTCGACGTAATATGTTGTGCTTGCTGTGTTGAGACCCTGTTTCTTCTTCATCGCTTGTGTTTGTGAACGGCTGCGTTTACCGTGTGGGGACCTTGGTTATCCTTCTTCGTCTTATTTTAGTGCTGTAGACTGTGGCTTGGGTACTGTGGAACCGAGTGCGTTGATTGTATATTTGAGACACTGTGGACGGCGCCGGCGAGATTTGTGAGTTATATCAAGATACGTAGTATGATACGCTGATATATTATGATTGAAGTGTCTTATGTATTGATGTCTTAATTGACGTGCATTGATCTGTATTCTATGTAGTGGCATGTATTGATTTTGTAACGATTCATATTGATGGTTCAGGCAGCATATAAAAAGAAGAAAATCTAACACGTGTGTTGCCTGGCTATCCATGTTCGTATGGTGTGTGTGTGTGTAGGGGACAAGTCGTACACGCATCCAAACTTTTGAGAGCGAGAGTCAGACAACAAAACACGCACCACACACCATCCGTAGCATTGGGACAAACATCAGCATATTCTTTCTTCAACATTACAACATTCCCTTTTCCGGAATCATAACACTGCAACATTCCCTTTCCGGAATCATAACACTACAACATTCCCTTTCCGGAATCATAACACTACAACACTCGGGAATCATAACACTACAACATTCCCTTTCCGGAATCATAACACTACAACATTCCCCTTTTCCGGAATCATAACACTACAACATTCGGAATCATAACACTACAACATTCCCTTTCCGGAATCATAACACTACAACATTCCCCTTTTCCGGAATCATAACACAACAACATTCGGAATCATAACACTACAACATTCCCTTTCCGGAATCATAACACTACAACATTCCCTTTCCGGAATCATAACACTACAACATTCCCTTTCCGGAATCATAACACTACAACATTCGGAATCATAACACTACAACATTCCCTTTCTGGAATCATAACACTACAACATTCCCCTTTTCCGGAATCATAACACTACAACATTCGGAATCATAACACTACAACATTCCCTTTCCGGAATCATAACACTACAACATTCCCCTTTTCCGGAATCATAACACTACAGCATTCCCCTTTTCCGGAATCATAACACTACAACATTCCCTTTCCGGAATCATAACACTACAACATTCGGAATCATAACACTACAACATTCCCTTTCCGGAATCATAACACTACAACATTCCCCTTTTCCGGAATCACAACACTACACAGGAAAGGATTTCCATATAAACCTTTCAGAATTTAGTTTTCCACATTGGGGAAAGGACTTCCACCTAGACCCTCTTCAATAAACCATGAATACAATTCATTACACACAATTAATGATTACTTTCATTACACACAATTAATGATTACGTTTCATCACTATAAACGTCACGACACAATGTTCATTTCCTTTCTTGTAACACGACAAGAATGTTCATTTCATTTCATTTAATCAGATTTTTTCAAAGGTTTCTTTTCAAAAAGATTCATCTACTTCAATATATGCAAGGGAAAGATTTCCACAACACTCTTGTTTACCAACACACACACTGATATTTATACCAAGAGTGAGTTAAATACTCATTCACATCAAAAATTCAAAACCAACATATAAACCAATACATAAAGTTTCTGTCGCTCACTCTGGGAGCTTATTATCCACAGCATCAAAACTCTCCCTCTTCTTGCAAAGTCTAGCTAAACCACATTGAAATAATTACATTTTTTCCAACATGAATTCATAACTAGTTAAGTCACAGAATAAACAAAATCTTTTTTTCTTCTTCTGAAGACCACTTCCTTTAACACTCACTTCATCTATGTTCTCTGACAGCATTTCGTTTTGTTACCCTATGAAGTCATAGGATAACAGAACACAACAAATACATTTTTTTTAAAAAACAAAACCTTCACAAGTTTTCGGTTTGCTAATAAATAAACATTGTGGTGATAAATACCTGACTGCCACCAAAAAACAGCCGAGTCCCTCTTCGGCCTTCTGTGTTGTTGCGTTGCCGGAATCACTGCAGAGACTGCCTAACCGGTTCAACTCACCCGGCTTTTAACAGTGCACAGGTGAGCAGCAGTCAGCTGAACTGTTCAAACCGGTTTCCGGGCAACTACCTTCCGGTAAGCACGGTTGCATGCAAATTTGTGACCGGACGAGAAACGATCCGTCACAATCTGCATCAGCCAAACGCAACCGGTGTCACTGCGGGGCGACCTCCCGCCCTCTACACTTTCCCTCAGGCTGTAACCATCACCACCGTCCGGTTCGTATTTCTGGCCTTCAACAAGTAGCTGGTCAAAGACCGTCCGTACATGTTCCCCTTCCTGGCTTTCTTCTCATGAGCAGTTTGTTTCTTTCTCAACTCACTCACTCGACAAGAAATGTCCTCACCTATAGATGCCTGTGATCCTTGCAGTTTACGTTTTGTTTTCAGAATCTTTTCTATGCCCTTAAAACAAACGTCCAGCGAGCAATAATCGGAGGGTGGGGCCTCACAGCCATACACAAAGTCATTGGAGGGTGGGGCCTCACAGCCATGCATACAGTCATTGGAGGGTGAGGCCTCACAGCCATGCATACAGTCATTGGGGGTGGGGCCTCACAGCCATGCATACAGACATTGGAGGGTGAGGCCTCACAGCCATGCATACAGTCATTGGAGGGTGGGGCCTCACAGCCATGCATACAGTCATTGGAGGGTGGGGCCTCACAGCCATGCATACAGTCATGGGAGGGTGGGCCCTCACAGCCATGCATACAGTCATTGGAGGGTGGGGCCTCACAGCCATGCATACAGTCATTGGAGGGTGGGGCCTCACAGCCATGCATATGGTCATTGGAGGGTGGGGCCACACAGCCATGCATATAGTCATTGGAGGGTGGGGCCTCACAGCCATGCACACAGTCATTGGAGGGTGGGGCCTCACAGCCAACAGTCATTGGAGGGTGGAGCCTCACAGCCATGGATACGGTCATTGGAGGGTGGGGCCTCACAGCCATGCACATGGTCACTGGAGGGTGGGGCCTCACAGCCATGCACATGGTCACTGGAGGGTGGGGCCTCACAGCCATGCATACAGTCATTGGAGGATGGGGCCTCACAGCCATGCATGCAGTCATTGGAGGATGGGGCCTCACAGCCATGCATATAGTCATTGGAGGGTGGGGCCTCACAGCCATGCATATAGTCATTGGAGGGTGGGGCCTCACAGCCATGCACATGGTCACTGGAGGGTGGGGCCTCACAGCCATGCACATGGTCATTGGAGGGTGGGGCCTCACAGCCATGCACATGGTCACTGGAGGGTGGGGCCTCACAGCCATGCACATGGTCATTGGAGGGTGGGGCCTCACAGCCATGCATACGGTCATTGGAGGGTGGGGCCTCACAGCCATGCATACAGTCATTGGAGGGTGGGGCCTCACAGCCATGCATATGGTCATTGGAGGGTGGGGCCTCACAGCCATGCATACAGTCATTGGAGGGTGGGGCCTCACAGCCATGCATATAGTCATTGGAGGGTGGGGCCTCACAGCCATGCATATGGTCATTGGAGGGTGGGGCCTCACAGCCATGCATACAGTCATTGGAGGGTGGGGCCTCACAGCCATGCATACAGTCATTGGAGGGTGGGGCCTCACAGCCATGCATACAGTCATTGGAGGGTGGGGCCTCACAGCCATGCATACAGTCATTGGAGGGTGGGGCCTCATAGCCAACAGCCATTGGAGGGTGGGGCCTCACAGCCATGCACACAGTCATTGGAGGGTGGGGCCTCACATCCATGCATATAGTCATTGGAGGGTGGGGCCTCACAGCCAACAGTCATTGGAGGGTGGGGCCTCACAGCCATGCATAGTCATTGGAGGGTGGGGCCTCACAGCCATGCATACAGTCATTGGAGGGTGGGGCCTCACAGCCAACAGTCATTGGAGGGTGGGGCCTCACAGCCAATAGTCATTGGAGGGTGGGGCCTCACAGCCAACAGTCATTGGAGGGTGGGGCCTCACAGCCATGCATACGGTCATCAAGAGAGAACAAAAAAAAAAAAGGAAAAAAAAAGAAAAGTCATGATTTTGGTCAAAAGTTCGACTGTGGTGTCTAACCTTTTCGGGGTGAAAGCGGAGTCATTAAACAGACGATGCCCAGCTCGGGGGTTCACCGCAACAATCACCAATACGATGGCACGGATAGGTGTTTCATAGTTTGAAACACAAGTATCAATCAAATAAATTCAAATCAAATCAACGTTGTTGTCTCAGAAGAGAAATGACATTGTGTAATACACATAGATAAACATGCGCACGTACCATAACTAGCACATAATGCAGATGTCAAAGAAGTTTCAGTACATGCAAGTAACATGCTACGTTCATGTATTTCATAACACAAACAAGCAAATGCAAAAATAGCACTTACTGCATATTAATACACACACACACACACACACACACACACACACACACACACACACAACATACATATACATATATATATATATATATATATATATATATATATATATATATATATATATATATATCCGCTAGCATTCAAACAAACCTATTCTCACAAAATAAGATCTGCATATAAATGAAGTTTGAGGAGAGAGAGAGAGAGAGAGAGAGAGAGAGAGAGAGAGAGAGAGACTTTCAGTTTTGATGAAGAGAGATAGAGAGAGTTTCACGTCTTATGAAACGTAATTAGCGCCACCTTGGTTTTTTTTTTGTAACAACACTAAAGAGAAATATGCATAATATACACATACATTACCCTTAGAAGCAAGCAAACAAAACAAAAGAAAACAAACAAACAAAAAACACATCTTAAAACGTACAATGAATTCTTATACAGACAAATAAAATGTTTTTGTCTAGAACAGAAATTAATGAATACAAGATGGATGGACGGCAGGCAGTTAGGGGTGTGTTGATATTGATAGTGTGCGTAGGCAGAGTATATATTATGTTTTTTTTTTTTTAAATGTCAGTTAGCCTAGGTAAGGTAATGTTCCTTATAGCCCAGCCAACCGCAAAGGGTCACATCAGGGCTGTCACCACGTTGAAGTCCACTCACAAGTCATTCATTCATACAACTCTTTAAAATACATTTTCTAAAAACCCACCCGAAATTTTGTTACAAATCTTTCCACTACAAAATCTCAGATCCCATGTAAAACGTTAATCTCTTTCAAGAATTCAAAGATCACACCCTGGTAGAACATCTCTGAACAAGGTTTTCATGGAGTCTGCTGCAAAATGTTTGTGTCTCACATCGTGCAAGTCCCAACACTCTAAAAGAACATGTTTCATTGTGAGTGGCACATGACATGGAATGCACCACGGAGCTTCGTCAGTTAGCCGACTTGGATATGTGAATCTGAGCACTTAAGTAGCGTGCATGGAAAAAAAGCGGGGGGGGGGGGGGGGGGGGGGGGGGGGAGTGAGCTTATAAAACAATATATAGATAGGTGTTTGTCAGCAGTATATATATATATATATATATATATATATATATATATATATATATATATATATATATAATATATATATATATATATTGCTCTAAAACAATCGTGACCGGTAGTTGAGGGGAGCAGACTCGATCAGACAGACAAGTCAGCACTATTACAGAGTTACTTCCCTTATTTCCTGCTCGTCTCGCTCTTTGACTACTAGTGCGTTTGATTTTGCAGGCGTTTTGCTCGCAGCCCATTTAATCAAGAAATATAACACGGAACTGAATGATAAACAATGTGCAAGTGTTATGTGTAGCATAGGTTCGCGCAGACTTCCATCTTTTGTTAGACCTTGGACTCGTTAATATCTATAGGTGTGTGTGTGTGTGTGTGTGTGTGTGTGTGTGTGTGTGTGTGTGTGTGTGTGTGTGTCTGTGTGTCTGTGTGTCTGTGTCTGTGCGCGCGCGCGCGTGTCCGGGGTGTGACATTATGAAAGGCGGAGACTATACCTCGCCACTGGTAAGAGACTGTTGTGTGAGTATAGTGAAGTATCTGGATATAGGTTTTGTGTGTGTGTGTGTGTGTGTGTGTGTGTGTGTGTGTGTGTGTGTGTGTGTGTGTGTGTGTGGTCAGGGATGTAATGGTTTCATAAATGTGCATGAAACCACAGTTTCAGCAACTTTCAGCAACACCAGCACAGTCATCAACAATACTACCACTACAACGTCAACCACCATCATTGGTGTCACCAAAACCGTGGCTTCAACACCAACAGTTCTGCCATTATCAACAGCAACAACACCTCAACACCATCATTACTGACATCAACATCACCACAGCCTCAACATCCCAATCGTTACTATCGTCACCGACACTAATGCTTGCACAGTGACTCTCTCTCTGTCTCTGTCTTTGTCTCTGTCTGTCTGTCGGTCGGTCTGTCTGTCTGTCTGTCTCTGTCTCTCTCTGTCTCTCTCTGTCTCTGTCTCTCTCTCTCACTCTCACTCTCTCTCTCTCTCTCTCTCTCTCTCTCTCTCTCTCTCTCTCTCTCTCCCTCTGTGTGTGTGTGTGTGTGGTGTGTGTGTGTGTGTGTGTGTGTGTGTGTGTGTGTGTGTGGTCAGGGATGTAATGGTTTCATAAATGTGCATGAAACCACAGTTTCAGCAACTTTCAGCAACACCAGCACAGTCATCAACAATACTACCACTACAACGTCAACCACCATCATTGGTGTCACCAAAACCGTGGCTTCAACACCAACAGTTCTGCCATTATCAACAGCAACAACACCTCAACACCATCATTACTGACATCAACATCACCACAGCCTCAACATCCCAATCGTTACTATCGTCACCGACACTAATGCTTGCACAGTGACTCTCTCTCTGTCTCTGTCTTTGTCTCTGTCTGTCTGTCGGTCGGTCTGTCTGTCTGTCTGTCTCTGTCTCTCTCTTTCTCTCTCTGTCTCTGTCTCTCTCTCTCACTCTCTCTCTCTCTCTCTCTCTCTCTCTCTCTCTCTCTCTCTCTCTCTCTCTCTCTCTCTCTCTCCCTCTGTGTGTGTGTGTGTGTGTATGTGTGTGTGTGTGTGTGTGTGTGTCTGTGTGTGTGTGTGTGTGTGTGTGTGTGTGTGTGTGTGTGTGTGCGCGTGTGTGTGTGCGCGCGCGCGCGTGTGTGTGCATGTGCGAGTCAACGTGTGCGTGTGCGTGTGTGAGTCACTGTGTGTGTGTGTGTGTGTGTGTGTGTGTGTGTGTGTGTGTTGTGTTGTTGTTGTTGTTGTTGTTGTTTGTTTGTTTGCTTTGTTGCTTTTTCTCTTCTTCTTCTTCTTCTTCTTCTTCAATTTAAGGTCTTCCCACTTAACGTGATTACAGACAGATTGTGTGTGTGTGTGTGTGTGTGTGTGTGTGTGTGTGTGTGTGTGTGTGTGTGTGTGTGTGTGTGTGTGATCTGTGTGTGTGTGTGTGTGATCTGTGTGTCTGTGTATGTGTGAGTGCGTGCGCGCGCTCGTGTGTGTATGTGTGTGCGTGCGCGTGTGTGCATTTGATCCATGAATCATGCAACACAAGCCAGGGTCCACACATCAAACGTGACAGTGGACGGCCACTAGGGGATCAAAAGAGTCACCGTGTCCAGAGACACCATTGACCCGACCTGCAGCCTCCAGGGTCAAATCTACCGACCTGCAGCCTCCAGGGTCAAATCTTCCGACCTGCAGCCTCCAGGGTCAAATCTACCGACCTGCAGCACTCAGGGTCAAATCTACCGACCTGCAGCCCTCTGGGTCAAATCTACCGACCTGCAGCCCTCAGGGTCAAATCTACTGACCTGCAGCCCTCAGGGTCAAATCTACCGACCTGCAGCCCTCTGGGTTAAATCTACCGACCTGCAGCCCTCAGGGTCAAATCTACCGACCTGCAGCCCTCAGGGTCAAATCTACCGACCTGCAGCCCTCAGGGTCAAATCTACCGACCTCAGTCTGCCGAAGTGGTGTAGTGGTTACTAGTGTCTGGTATCCCAGCCCAAATTGTTCCTCGACCATGCAGCCCCCCCCCCTCCCTCCCAGGACAATTTGGTGTAGCCCATTTTTTCCCCCTCCGAGGGGGGGCGGGAGGGGGGGGGGGGGAGGGGGGAGGGGGGGGAGTTCCACCCCTCATGCCAGACTGGTTCCAGGGTTGTTATGTACGAACAATAAACATCAACATGCAAGTGTTACACATGACATGTAAAGTACAAAATACTGGAAGATATTGCTGATTGCTTAAAGACATAAGCGTTACACAATCACAATGAGAATTTTCCGCATCGTTTCAAGAGCCGTTGACGACATTAATAAAATCAGCTTCAGGAAAGTAAGAGAGAGTAAAAAAAAAAAAAAAGTTAAAAAAAAAAATTGTCAGGCGTTTGGCCCATAACAATGAGAGTGAGCGAGCCAGATACACATCAGATTAATTACAAAATATTAAGACATTGGTTTCTCAAACTCAGCGCCTTATACGCAAACAGAGAAATATTCATATTTACATTTTCATTTTCATTGGCAAGAATCAAAGAGAGTTTGAATAATGATGGGTATCTGCAGTACTTATCAGGTATTAATTCATCCCTCAAATCGTTGTATTTTGGGCATATGAAAAGAAAATGAACTTCAGTTTCAAGAGCATTTAAACAAAATGGACAATTGTTGTCACGGTTGTTTTGAGATGATTTATATTGCAAGTAGCTGTGTTTTAAGGAAGACATACCAATTCGAAATCTTGCAAGACATTTTCGCAAATACACATTTTTAAGCTTAAACAAATACACTTTTGGAGAAAATGTAGAACCAAAAGTTGAGTATACATCAAACAAATTATGGGTCTCCAGTGCAGCATGCCAATCTTGTTTAAACGAGTCAATAAGTCTAAGTTTAAATTATGAGAGAAATAATTTTACGCTTCCCACACTTTGTGCTTCCCAAACTATTCCACAGCCAAATTCATATAAGACATTTCTAACACGACAAGCCCAGGTGACATAATTCTGATTTTGCAATGATAATAACATATTGTAAGCTTTTTTTATATCTAGACTCTTCCATAGCAACAAGTCGTAGCCAATAACGTATGCATCTTAAATAAGTGTGTACATAAAGAGGATGTGTACCAGTTTTCTCCATATATCAGTTGCCTGGTGACTTTGGGCTAACCCCCATAAACCGTTTTAGCGCACATAGATGAATTCTTTCGATGGGCTCTTGGTCAATTGCTAGTCCCCAAATTTCTGATCCATACGTCAATACTGGCTGTATTTGGCAATCGAACATCTTGAAAAAAACCTGTGGTGAATGTTCACCTACAGTCCAGAGAACTTTGATTATAGCTAGGATGCCTTTTCTAGCGCGGTGTGCAAGGTCATTAAGTGTGTGAGAAAAAGTAAGCCTTGTTGAAAGATATATACCCAGGTATTTATACATATTGACAATAACTAGTTCTTCTCCATCAAAAGACCATTTCTCAAATAAAGACAAGTATCCACCATTTCGGAAAACAACCACATTAGATTTTACTAAAACAGATAAATCGAGTCTTTTTGCTGTCGTACTTAAGATGTTCAGCTGTTTTGAAGACCAATAACAATTCAACAAAATCAGGTGACAATTGGATTCCATGTTTTCCATTATTGATAATATCTTTTGTTAGTTCATTTATTAACAGTGAAACAAAACTGGTGAACACACCTCCCCTTGTTTCAAACCCCGTGGACACAAAAAGGCCTCAGTCAGGTAACCTCCAGTGCGCACTTTTGCCATCACAGTATAATACATACTTTTTAATGCTTTTAACAATTTACCATTTAAACCATTCGGGAAATTTGCTGATTACAGACCATTCAATATGAAGAGATTGAATTCCTGACAAATGTTGACAAGAAACTTTCCAAAAGCATTAACCACAGAGTCATTAGAACATCTTTTGTCATCGTCATCTTGCTCATGTCCTTCATCTTCACTTCCCATTTCATATATTACTTCAACATCATCATTATTTTGAGCACTTGAACAGCTTGTTCTAGAATTTAGGTCACCACAAGTAATTAAAGGAATGTCTCCATAATCTCTGACTAAATCAAGCAACAGATCTTCAAGTAACATAACACCATTATAAATTTCGGTTTCCTCATAGCAAGGTGAATTCTCTGGAGGAATATACATTCCAACCAACAAGCAGTCCGCAGACGTACTAATCACCTTGTGTGAAAGTTTTAATACAATTACATTATCAGATTCTACTTTAACACATTGTACATATTCAGTGAGTTCTTTACAAACAGAACACATGACCTTACCTGACAGACGACCATGAACATTATTAGACACCTTCACACCCGGTGACACAAACGAGAAATGAGATTTTATACATGAACTAGAAAATGACTGAAGAAAAGTTTCAACTAGAAAGACAAAATCATACTGACATACAAATGATGATAAATCAAGTTCATTCATGATAGAATGTAAACCTTCAACATTGTAAGTAACAAATGACAAAAACGATTCTGTTCATTTTTCATTGACTCTATTAGAGTTAAGAACGTATACATGACTGTTTTCTGCATGTAATGTAATATCCACTTGATCTGGGCCATGGCCTAACCGCTATTTTATTCTGACTGGTTTTCTCCCTATTGATTCGCTCAGAATCCTTGTTCTGAGCAGATCTGGCTTGACCCAAATTCCAGTCATAGGGCAGAGTACTCTGCTGTGAAGCAGAGCGATTGCGGGTTAGTATGGTGAATTCTGTGCCCAAGTGTTGGCAGTTCTGTTCGCCCTCCCACCTTCCCCTCCCTCCATTTCCCTCCCTCCCCCCACCACAAGGTACAGAGTGCTGCTGACCAGAAAGTGGAGATCCTCTTCCAAAACCTCTCGTTCCTGAGGAGAGTGCTTGCTGACTAAGTGGTATGCCATGGTCACCTGGTTGTCGGGAAAGGACTGCTCATCTGTCGGTCTTCTTGAGGGCTGGTAGACATTTCAACTGGACCCTCACTGGACCCTCATCCACAGTCTGGTCACCTACAGTCATGAGAGCACTGTCCTGGGCTTCTGGTACTCCTTCTGCCATCTGCGCATTGTAAGTGACAGAGGAGGATGCGTGAGATTCTTGATGTATTCCATGATCGTGACTGGGGCGTGTACGGAAATCTTGGCTCACCAACTTCCCTTTGGTGTAAAATGCATATTTTCCTTGTTCTTTGTAGTGGGCCACAGTATCTCTTCGCTGTTTGTCAGATCTGCCCAATACGCAAACCGTTCAAACGCATCTGATTTTTCGCTTCCCTATCCCTTATGATCAGCATTGCATCTCCCATCTCTGAAACTTTATAATCATTGGTCATGGTCTGTCCTTTCTGGATGATGTTAGACCTAATCGGTGTGCCCGTTGAAAATCTGTCTCTATCCAGTCTTTCTGTGGAAAATGCCGTCTAAAAGCGTCTACAACCTTTGAAACACATCTGTCAAAAGTTTCACCTGCTTCTTCTGCCATTCCATACAGCAGGAGGCTTGACCTTCTGGAGTAACGCTCTTGTCTTTCAATTTCACCCTCAAGCTTTTTCACTCTAGAATCCATATCCTTTTGTTCTTCTTCAGTTCTGTTCACACTTTCATTATTTTGTCTGATAGCCACTTCTGGAGAAGATACTTTTCTTTTTATATCCGAGCAGTTTGTATTTACTGAATCTTCAAGTGCTTGGAACTTTTCCTCAAGCTCCTTACTTCGACAATTGACAGCTTCCAGAGTTTTCAATCAGTTTGTTCAGTTTTCTTTCAAGACCTAAAGTGTGCCTATCCAGTTTGTCTTCCAGACGTCTCACAGAGTCCTCAACAGAGGGGCCAGGCTGGGATTCAATGTCGCCACAAAGCAGTAACAGAAATCGCAGGTTGGGTCTGGGGAGAGAGGTCAGGGATGTAGTTGCAGAAAAGACATTGTGGACAATGTCAAGACAGGGGTGAGAGTTGGATATCTTTCTGTCCAGTAGCACAATACATATTTGTTGGGGGTAATCAGAGGCAAGACATCATACTCACAATGATTTGCACGCACCTGTCCGTATCCATCCACACAGAGGGACATGAACACACAGAATGGGGCAGCGAACAGGATGAGAGCTGACAGCGTAATGCAGACACAAAACACTGCAATGTCCAGACCGCTACACACGTCACTCACTGTCATCTCATTTTCGCATTGTCTCTTTCTCCTTTTGATCATTTTCTTATGCAGCAAAGCTGGAAAAATGTGTGCAAAGTGTCCCACTGCACAGCGATCGGCTGCAATGCTTATTGTCATCATGCAGTTTCACGCATTCAAAAGCAGTGAGTAGACAGCACGCAGAGTGTTGCATGCAGAAGACGGAGCGAAGCAAAAACACGTCCGTCTCCAACGACAGCTCAGCTTACACCAGAGTAAGAGAGAGAGAGAGAGAGAAGAGAGAGAGAGAGAGGAGGAGGATAATGTGATGATGATGATCTTTATTTCCAAGGGTAACAGATGAGCAAACACACGCTTTTTTTCATCTGGCCCTTGCCCCACTGAGGAATTAACTAAGCATGACTAGCGATTATAACTTACAGAACCTGTAACAACCGTACATATCTTCAAAAATACATGCAATTGTGGATGAGTTGTTCCTCCATCAACATTGACGCATTGATGAATTCAAAGCAATTAATAAAACTGATTGAATCAACACGAATACAGAAATTGATTACGAAGAGAGAGAGAGAGAGAGAGAGAGAGAGAGAGAGAGAGAGAGAGAGAGAGAGAGAGAGAGAGAGAGAGAGGAGAGAGGAGAGAGAGAGAGAGGGTGGAGGGGGGAGGGGAGAAAGACTGCTGTAACTGTCACTGTTCGATCCCACAGTCAAAGATGTTTTTTCAACGCATAATAATGTTGCATGTCTAACATACAATGCATACTCTACCAGTCTGTATACCTGTCTGTCTGTCTTGCTCCTTGTACAATTCCATGTTTTTTTTTGTATCTGATCTTCTGCAAATTTGGCCTGGGCACTCACTAGCATCCTGGGAACTGAGACCAGGAATGATGGATTACTGGTTAGGTTAGATTAAGTTAGGCTAGGTTACGTTAGGTTAGGTTAGGTTAGGTTAGGGGTGAGTTTTACGTCCTATCGGCCTGAGGCCCTTAAGGACAAGGTTACTGCAGACGTAGGTCTGCATCATTAGTGGCAACTGCTGTCGCCGGCAGTAGTGGGTGAGTTTCATGTAGGGTCGTCGTGTTTCTCTCTCTCTGAGCTCTTGTTCCTCTTGAAAGTTGGTTCAGTTTTGGTTGTTGGCTGACCGACGATGGGCGTCGGTGTATGTTGCCTCCTTTCTCCAAACTAAAGACTGTCTTCAGGACCACCGGGCGGCCTTCTTCATGCATGGGTGGCGATGGTCCTGTGCCGCGTGAGGCCTCCTCAAGGAGGGAGCAGGACGAAAGTCGCTGGAGCGCTGCACGAGTCCCTAATATTCGGCGGGTACTCGTAGGCTGCGGCCGAGAGGGCAATTTTACAGCCCAACCCCATCAGGAGTGCCCCCATGTCTGCCTGACCTCAGAACATGGTTACCCAGGCCACGGTAACCGCAGTCAGGCAGCGCTCCATCGCCGATCGCCCCACATCTCCAGGAGCCGTCCCCCGGCGACACAGGCTAGACCCGCCGTCACCCATATGGCTGGATGGTTGACTGCGCCGCCCGACACTGATCTCTCACATCAGTGTCCCTCAAGGGAGAGCTGCCACCTCTCCCCTGGCGTCCACTGCTATGCCACACTCACAGTGGACTGAGACGACCAACGTCCCCTGAGCAGTGACACGAATTACTTTTGGGCTAAACAGTCGAATTAAGCGTGTTGTTGTTGTTGTTGTTGTTCTTCTTCTTCTTCTTCTTTTTCTTCTTCTTCTTCTTCTTCTTCTTCTTGCTGTTGTTGTTATTGTTGTTGTTGTCATTGCTGCTGCTGCTGCTGCTGCTGCTGCTGCTGCTAGTCGGACAATATTGCGAAGGGAAGCGATGTCAGAATCGGATCCAGGGGAGATAACTGTGGCCAGACCTATGACGAAGGTCATCTCCCTTGATCCCCCAAATGTCGATACTGGAAGGTAAAAGAGGACGGGGATAGGGGAGACAATTTCCGGGGAAGGGCGGGAGGTGGGGAAGATGGTGGTGGAACAGATGAAACAGGCGGAAGAATAAACCAAGGGAGGTCAAGGGGAAGGTAAGAGTGGAGGGCCCGGGTGGGGGTGGGGGTGGAGAGGTCGAAGAAAATTTCAGGGAAGGGATGGGATTGAGGTGAGGAGAGAGAGAGAGGGGAGAGAGAGAGAGAGAGAGAGAGAGAGAAGAGAGAGAGAGGACAGAGACAGAGAGACAGAGACAGAGACAGACAGAGA
>CM031621.1:9892631-9902631 GCA_018398815.1 Conus ventricosus
TGGTGTGGTATTGTAAAGGAGGGATTGGGTGGTATTGTAAAGGAGGGATTGGGTGGTATTGTAAAGGAGGGACTGGGTGGTATTGTAAAGGAGGGACTGGGTGGTATTGTAAAGGAGTGATTGGGTGGTATTGTAAAGGATGGATTGGGTGGTATTGTAAAGGATGGATTGGGTGGTACTGTAAAGGAGGGATTGGGTGGTATTGTAAAGGAGGGATTGGGGGGCGGAAATGTAGCACAGAACAGGACATTGAAGGGCTACACAAACACGTCATGTTGTCTAACGTCTCCAAATGAACCTTTTATTGAACGTATGTTGAAGGTTATGCTTTTAGAAGAAAAGCACACAAATACAAAAGAAACGAAATTTTAATTTAAAAAAGTGCGGTAATTGGGGTTGGGTAGGGAAGGTAAGAGAATGGGGTGGGGGAGCGGGTGGAGGAGGAAAGAAACTGACTAAAATCATCTTCGATTCAGAACAATTTTCACACACACACGCACGCACGCACGCACGCAACGCACGCACGCACGCACGCACGCACGCACGCACGCACACACACACACACACACACACACACACACACACACACACAGAGATACTTGAATTTTGATGAGATCCTCTCACACATTTCTGTGTACAGAAGAAAAATATACAAATCAGGTCATCAACAACATACCCATTTTTATGACTGTACATGTATACACACCTTCCCTTAAAACAAAGACCATAGAATTGCAAACAAAAGAAAAATTGTTACAACTTTGCAATTCAAAATACAAGAATTTAACTGTTTCTATTTGCAATTCAAAATGCAAGAATTTAACCGTTTCTATTTCTTCTTCTACAAAAAAAGAAGAATAAAATGAATGTTGTACTCCAATACTCAGTATGTAATACAGATTTGGTCATTCCAAATCAAATAGTATTCATCACCAAGAACATTGTATCGCAGACTTTACAAAACCATTCCAATCTTCCGATAAAACACTTCTTTCTTGTCATGTTGGAAAGTCGATGGTAATTGCTTCAAGCTTATATGTACATGTATATATATATACATGTATGTGTGTGTGTGTGTGTGTGTGTGTGTGTGTGTGTGTGTGTGTGTGTGTGTGTGTGCGTGTGCGTGTGTGGGTGTGGAGAGAGAGAGAGAGAGAGAGAGAGAGAGAGAGAGAGAGAGAGAGGAGAGAGAAAAGAGAGAGAGAGAGAGAGAGAGAGGAGAGAGAGAGAGAGAGATGTGACTATAAATGTCGGAAAGGTATTCATTAAAAAAAAATTCTTCACGATACAATATATGTAATTTTACCATTTTGTCAGCTTAGTATTAGAAACATCTTTAACATTTGCAATGATTGTCGACCACACTCACTCACTCACACACACACACACACACACACACACACCACACACACACACACACACACACACACACACACACACTTACTTGTGTCAATTATAATTCTGACACACACATGTTCATTAATCTCCAAATATTTACATTTCCTTAACATATTCTGACTTGAAGAAATTGTATTATAGGTATAGGGAGAACCTGGCAGTGTGTCTTCACACTAGAAGCCTTCCTCATTCACTAACATGTTTTGGCTCTGAACTCCTCACAGTCTAAGGGTTCCGGGCGGTATTACAGTCTAAGGGGTCTGGGCGGTATTACAGTCTAAGGGGTCTGAGCGGTATTACAGTCTAAGGGATCCAGGCGGTATTACAGTCTAAGGGGTCTGGGCGGTATTACAGTCTAAGGGGTCTGGGCGGTATTACAGTCTAAGGGGTCTGGGCGGTATTACAGTCTGAAGGGTTTGGGCGGTATTACAGTCTCAGGGTCTGGGCGGTATTACAGTCTGAAGGGTCCACGCGGTATTACAGTCTGAAGGGTCCAGGCGGCATTACAGTCTGAGGGGTCTGGGCGGTATTACAGTCTAAGGGGTCTAGGCGGTATTACAGTCTAAGGGGTCCGGGCGGAATTACAGTCTGAGGGTCCGGGCGGTATTACAGTCTAAGGGGTCTGAGCGGAATTACAGTCTAAGGGGTCTAGGCGGTTTTACAGTCTAAGGGTCTGGCGGTATTAACAGTCTAAGGGGTCTGGGCGGTATTACAGTCTAAGGGGTCTGGGCGGTATTACAGTCTAAGGGTCTGGGCGGTATTACAGTCTAAGGGGTCTGGGCGGTATTACAGTCTAAGGGGTCTGGGCGGTATTACAGTCTAAGGGGTCTGGGCGGTATTACAGTCTGTGCGATCCGGGCGGTATTACAGTCTAAGGGGTCTGGGCGGTATTACAGTCTAAGGGGTCTGGGCGGTATTACAGTCAAAGGGGTCCGGCGGAATTACAGTCAAAGGTGTCCGGCGGAATTACAGTCTAAGGGGTCTGGGCGGTATTACAGTCTGAGGGGTCTGGGCGGTATTACAGTCTAAGGGATCCGGGCGGTATTACAGTCTAAGGGGTCAAGGCGGTATTTACAGTCTAAGGGGTCAAGGCGGTATTACAGTCTAAGGGGTCTAGGCGGTATTACAGTCTAAGGGGTCTGGGCGGTATTACAGTCTAAGGGGTCTGGGCGGTATTACAGTCTAAGGGGTCTGGGCGGTATTACAGTCTGAGGGATCCGGGCGGTATTTACAGTCTGAGGGATCCGGGCGTATTACAGTCTAAGGGATCCGGGCGGTATTACAGTCTAAGAGTTCCGGGCGGTATTACAGTCTAAGGGGTCTGGGCGGTATTACAGTCTAAGAGTTCCGGACGGTATTGCAGTCTAAGGGTCTGGCGGTATTACACTCTAAGGGATCTGGGCGGTATCACAGTCTGAGGGATCTGGGCGGTATTACAGTCTGAGGAACCCGGGGGAAACATCGGGGCCATGACTTCATGCAACTACTTACCCCTTTTGCAACTACTTTTTCTCCCTGCCGGATTCGAACCTTCACCTCAAGGATAATCAGGCCAGGTCGTCATGTGACTGATGTCTTAACCACTTGTCAGTTAGGATACTTATTGTCCGTGTCAGCCTTAAAGAAGTTAACTGTTGTTCCTCCTTCGCCAGATCCAGCTGCAACTCACCTCAACGGCCTTCTCCCATTGCTTTTTAGACCTCTGGCGCTCTTCGTTTCAGAAATCGAGACCTGCCTCATGAGGTCTTAGGCAATGGTGCCTACAATCCCCCCCCCCCCCCCCCCCCCCCCCCCCCCCCCCCCCCTCCGCCTCCTAGCCTAATCCTCTACTGTCAGGACTGGCTCGGAAGCCAGATTCCATTGAGTTACTGCCTAGAATATGTACTTAGCTGTTATTACATTGTGTGTGTGGTGTGTGTGGTGTGTGTGTGTGTGTGTGTGTTGTGTGTGTGTGTGTGTGTGTGTGTGCGTTTGCGAGCGCGCGCGCGCGTGCGTGCGTGCGTGTTTGTGTGCGTGTGTGTGCGTGGCGTGTGTGTGTGTGTGTGTGTGTGTGGTGTGTGTGTGTGTGTGTGTGTGTTGAGTGCGTGTGCGTGTGTGCGTGCGTTTTCTTTCGAATGATGTGTGGGAAAATGTTGTGTAATGTTATACAGTAATGTAAGGAACGGCATTGTTGGCAGTTAGGTGTGCTGTATGTGATGTGTTTTGTGTGTGTTTGATTGCTTAATATTTGTTGACTGCATCTTTAAAAAAAAATAGTCACACACACACACACACACACACACCACACACACACACATACATGTATATATATATATATATATATATATATATATATATATATATATATATATATATATGTATGTATGTATGTATGTATGTATGTATGTATGTGCGCACACACACACACACACACACACACACACACTCACACACACACACACACACACACACACACACATATATATATATAACAATGTTCGAAAAGAGAGAGAAACCAAAGCGGTATCCCACTCCTTCCCTTCCTCTTTGTAGCCTTCTCCGGAAATCCGTTGAGGGTACAAACATCCTCGCCGTAGCATTTGTTGCTGACGTCATGTCCGCCCAACGCTGATGACGTTGCTGGTTGCCGGTGGGGCTTGGTAACGGCCTTCTGATTGGGTGGGGAGGGGTGGGGGTGGGGTTGGGGGGGGGGGGGGGGGGGCTTGGATTTGTCCGTTTTCCTCACACGTTGGAGACTTTGCTCATGTGCTGTGAACCTGTGGAGGTAAAAAACAAAACAAATGAAGACAGATCCCATTTGGTCATTGGAGTTTGGGTAACAGCAAAAAAAAACAACAACAACAACAACAACATCATCATCATCCATGGCAAGGATGAAAACAAAACATGGCGATAAGCATAACGAAAAGCCATAACAAGTATATCAACAACAGTGATAAAAATCGCTATGCCCATGACATTAGCAAAAAACAACTCAATCATAACAACAACCAATACAAGGTAGACAACAACAACAACACAACAACAACAAAAACAACCAGCAATGGTAAGGACAAGAAGCACGACAATAACAGCAACGACAAGAATGACAACAACAACAACAACAACAATAACAACGACAACAACAACGATGCTAATGACGACACAACAAGTACAACAAGCACGACAATGACGACAACGACAATGACGACGACGACGACAATGATAACTACGACATAGACGACTTCATTATGAAATATCAACAACAGAAACAACGACAACTGCTACTACTACAACAACGACTACTACACACTGTTTTGGTTTATCAACAAAGAAGACGAAACTAAAGAACGAAATAAATCATTAAGCAAACCATATAACCAATAAATAACAAACAAAGTAGGCAATAAATATCCAACCAACCAACCCGTTCAACAACCAGCCAATAATCTGCGCAACTTTCTAACTGCCTGCTGACTAAGTAACTAATTAGCCCAGTAGCTCCCCTCTCTCTCACTCACTCTCTCCTCTCTCTCTTCTCTCTCCTCTCTCTCTCTCTCTCTCTCTCTCTCTCTCTCTCTCTCTTCTCTCTCTCTCTCCTCTCCTATCTCTCCAATCCAGCATACAATCACCCACTCACTGTAATGTAACTCTGATTTAATTTGCCCGTATGACGTAAGTGGGCCAACTGGGCTGTAAACAACATGATATTTTACGAACAAACCGTCTGCTTACCTACCTACCTGCCTACCTACCTAACTGCCTGCCTGCCTGCCTGCCTGCCTGCCTGCCTACCTACCTACCTACCTACCTACCTACCTACCTACCTACCTCCTGCCTGCCTGCCTGCCTGCCTGCCTGCCTGCCTACCTACCTGCCTGCCTGCCTACCTACCTGCCTGCCTGCCTGCCTGCCTGCCTGCCTGCCTGCCTACCTACCTACCTACCTACCTACCTACCTACCTGCCTGCCTGCCTGCCTGCCTGCCTGCCTGCCTGCCTGCCTGCCTACCTGCCTACCTACCTACCTACCTTCCTACCTCCCTACCTACCTACCTACCTACCTACCTACCTACCTACCTACCTACCCACCTACCTCCCTACCTACCTGCCTGCCTGCCTACCTACCTACCTACCTACCGACCTACCTACCTACTCTACCTACCTAAGAATAGACGAGAAACACAATTTCTTGATAATGGCATCAGCTATACATCTCAACCAGGATAGGACTGGCAGCCCGGGCGTTCAGCGGGCTGAAAAACATCTGGAAGTCAACTGTCCTGCAAACCAAAACCAAGTTGAAGATCTACAGGGCCAACGTACCATCATCAGGGAAGGTTATTTTTACAAGCGTCGAGAACGGCAGGAAGGTTTATTTCACGACAGTTTTTT
Source organism: Conus ventricosus (assembly GCA_018398815.1). Classification (NCBI taxonomy): domain Eukaryota; kingdom Metazoa; phylum Mollusca; class Gastropoda; order Neogastropoda; family Conidae; genus Conus; species Conus ventricosus. The sequence continues at coordinate 9,898,402 of CM031621.1, forward strand.
TTTTCTAGCTGAAGGTCGGGGCTGGGGTTAGGGTTGGGCTAGGTTAGGTGTAGGATTAGACTTGGTGTTTGGCTGATGGGGAATTTGCAGCGGGATACAAAAAAGTTTGACAAGTTAGAGTTACGATTATGGCGCCTTAACCTTATTAGCCCCCGCCTTTCTTTTTTAAGAATAGCTAAAAAAAAAATCAACACACACACACAAAAAACAACAACAAACAAACAAAAAGAAAAAAGAAAAAAATAAGCAACACAATGAATACACCGCCATGACACTGCGATTAGCGTCACGTGATGCGGAGCGGAAGATTAAGGGTTCCAGGTCCTTCAGAAGCTTTTTTTTCTGGCTTTTGTTTTGGGGCTCCAGGTCAGCTCCTACCCCCAAATCCGTGCACCACAGGGTCAAACGGTGCACCACAGGGTCAAACGGTGCGCCATAGGGTCAAACGGTGCGCCATAGGGGCAAACGGTGCGCCATAGGGTCAAACGGTGCGCCATAGGGTCAAACGGTGCGCCGTAGGGGCAAACGGTGCGCCACTGGGGCAAACGGTGCCCCATAGGGGCAAACGGTGCGCCGTAGGGGCAAACGGTGCGCCATAGGGTCAAACGGTACGCCATAAGGTCAAACGGTGCGCCATAGGGGCAAACGGTGCGCCATAGGGGCAAACGGTGCGCCATAGGGTCAAACGGTGCGCCGTAGGGTCAAACGGTGCGCCATAGGGTCAAACGGTGCGCCATAGGGGCAAACGGTGCGCCATAGGGGCAAACGGTGCGCCATAGAGTCAAACGGTGCGCTATAGGGGCAAACGGTGCGCCATAGGGGGCAAATAGTGCGCAACAGGGGCCAAAACGGTGCGCAACAGGGGCAAACGGTGCGCCATAGGGGCAAACGGTGCGCCATAGGGGCAAACGGTGCCCCATAGGGTCAAACGGAAAGGCTGAAACTATAACTGTCGAGTTTCATGCACTGCACAGAAGCGATTCCAACAAGCGGCCGAACATTTTTCTCTGACTACCGCTGCAGGTGTTTGTATCTCTCGGGCCTGGCGGAAATCCAGGATTATACTATGAAAGAAAGTGTAGGGAACAGCCCTTTCAGGTATGTCTCAGACCAGGGCGGTATTGATGATGTCATCTTCATGATCCTCATCTTCAACGTTCATCACACACGTCTCTAACTCTGAGGCCCTTCTTGGATCTGGTCGTGTGGTGGACCTCCGCTTCGATTTCCTCCTCTCCACGTTCATGTCTGTGTTGACTTGGTGTTAGAATCGTCTGTATCCGCAAGTTCATGGGGGCTGTCGTTGGGGGGGGGGGGGGGGGGGGGGGGGGGGGGGGGGGGGGGGGGGGGGGGTGTGCTTTCTGAAGCGATCTTCTCACTCACCCTGGCCCCGTAGCTTAATAAGTGACTGTCCATTGGAGGCGTAGTATATGTAGATTATATCCGCCATCTATTGATGATGTAGGGACGTGCGAATGCCGCGTTGATACCACTTCGTTGCCGACCTTCTGGGCATGTGACTAAAAGGTCGGTTATGCACTGCCAGCAGGGCCTGACAGGGAACCATCACTGCCGGGCATGTGACTAAAAGGTCGGTTGTCCCCTGCCAGCAGGGGGTGACAGGTAATTATCACTTCTGGGCATGTGACTAAAAGGTCGGTTGTGCCCTGCCAGCAGGGTTACAGGGAATTATCACTGCTGGGCATGTGACTAAAAGGTCGGTTGTCCGCTGCGAGCAGGTCCTGAGAGGGAATTATCACTTCTGGGCATGTGACTAAAAGGTCGGTTGTGCCCTGCCAGCAGGGCCTGACAGGGAATTATCACTGCTGGGCATGTGACTAAAAGGTCGGTTGTCCCCTGCCAGCAGGGTGACAGGGAATTATCACTGCTGGGCATGTGACTAAAAGGTCGGTTGTCCCTGCCAGCAAGGTGACAGGGAATTATCACTGCTGGGCATGTGACTAAAAGGTCGGTTGTGCCCTGCCAGCAGGGTGACAGGGAATCACCACTGCTGGGCATGTGACTAAAAGGTCGGTTGTCCGCTGCGAGTAGGTCCTGAGAGGGAATTATCACTGCTGGGCATGTGACTAAAAGGTCGGTTGTGCCCTGCCAGCAGGGCCTGACAGGGAATTATCACTGCTGGGCATGCGACTAAAAGGTCGGTTGCCCCCTGCCAGCAAGGTGACAGGGAATTATCACTGCTGGGCATGTGACTAAAAGGTCGGTTGTGCACTGCTAGCAGGGCCTGACAGGGAATTATCACTGCTGGGCATGTGACTAAAAGGTCGGTTGTGCCCTGCCAGTAGGGTCTGACAGGGAATCATCACTGCCTAGGAATCATTCATAAAAGAAGAGAAGCGAAGGCAGCGTGGCGTGGTGGAAAAGGGCTTTCTTCAAACTCCTATGTGCTGGGGCGAAGTTTGTACGGTGCACAGAAGCAGGAGGTTAGTTCCAAAGTGCGTCTTCACTTTGGCAGCGCGAAACTAACACACAAGGAAGAAAGGTGGCAGAGTGGTTAAGACGTTCGCCTGCCAATCCAACGTGTGAGAAAGTGCGTGGGTTCGAGCCCTGCCTTTCTCGCCCTTTCTTTCCCAGTTTGAATGACAAATCGAACTGAACGTCAAGTCCATCGGATGGGGACTATAAGCGAGTCGGACCCGTGTGCCTTCCTGGCCCCCTGCACACGTTAAAGAACCCACGGCAGTTGAAAATCGAAAAGAGCAGGGGGGTTCCCGCTGCCCTGGCAAAATTGATGTAGATTGAAGATAGCCGCCTGGTATTTCTTACCAAGCCACAAAAAATTGTTACTTACTGTTATCGTGTGCCATCGTGTACCGGTTGGAAATGGAGGGACACTATAAACATCGCATGAATAATATGTGAGAAACTGGAGGGATAAATGAAAATGAGTGACTGATATTTAAATGGTACGGGAAACGAATGAATGAGCGCCAGTAGGCTGCTCTTCGGTCGGCTCTACCTGAGTAGGCAGCCAGTTGAGTGAATGAGGCAGTGTGTTTATTGTAAAGCGCTTAGAGCTTGGTCTGTGACCGAAGATAGGCGCTATATAAATACCCAATATTATATAATACACACACACACACACACAGAGAGAGAGAGAGAAGAGAGAGAGAGAGAGAGAGAGAGAGAGAGAGAGAGGGGGACTGATTTAGATTTCGTTTAATGCATATTGCTTTAGATTGTTCACGTTTGCAAGTGTCTGCCCGGTTTTGTTGAGAATTGCGACGTTCGGTACTACCTTAATCACGCTCTGAAAGTTCTAAGCGATGTGATGACGGGTCAGGGGACTGCGATAGCTGTGATCACTCGATCTGTTTGTCAAATTTCGTCTGTTGACGTCACCTCTTGCGCGGCCTCCGATTTTTTTCTTTGGGGTCACGTGACCTCAGCGTGTACTCAGAAACCTTGTTATGCCTCAAGTGCATTTCAACTGGTTGAGAAAAGGCTAAATTTTAATAATTTAAAGAAAGATCATTTTTTCCCCAGATGTCCGATTGATATGCTTTTTGCACCGTATAATTGCATTCCCCCCCCCCCCCCTTTTTTTTTCTTCTTTTTGTTTCTTCTTGTTTTGCTCTTTCTGATGGTGGTGTTCACTTTTAGATTTTTTTTCACGTTCCTACACTTAGTCACCCACCCTGTACAGTAAACATGACCCCAGAGGCTGCAGGGGTCACGGTGGTGGTGTGGTGGTGGTGCAGTGGTTAGAACGCTGTCTGCTGGTGGTGGCGGAGGACGTCAACGGATCAGTATCCGTACAAGAGGAAGAGGAGGAGGACGACGAGGAGGAGGAAGAGGAGGAGGAGGAGAACTCTTCGCCCTCAACCGCCATCTGCTTGGTGTCTTCTTCCTCTTCCTCCTCTTCATCGCTGACGGCGGGGTTCATGCAGCAGCATCTGAAGATGGGGCGGTGGGTTGATGCTGGCGATGATGTGTGTGGTGGTGGCGGTGGTGGTGGTGGCGGCGGTGGGCATGGTAAGGTGGATGTGCTGTTCTCCGGAGAGTCTGTCGTTGCAGGCTTCTCAAAGACGTGGTCACGTCCCAAAACCTGAGTGGACATAGAGACATGCGTACGTACATGCGTACATACGTACATACATACATTTCTCAAAGACGTGGTCACGTCCCAAAACCTGAGTGGACATAGAGACATGCGTACGTACATGCGTACATACGTACATACATACATACATACGTACGTACAGACAT
>CM031621.1:9910131-9920131 GCA_018398815.1 Conus ventricosus
AATAGTGTGGTGAGTACATCTGGCTTAGATTCAAAATCACTGTCTCTCTCTCTCTCTCTCTGTCTCTCTCCTTGTCTCTCTCTCTGTCTGTCTTTGTCTCTCTCTATCTCTTCGTCTTTCTCTCTCTGTGGCTCTGTCTCTGTCTGTCTGTCTATCTGTCTGTCTCTCTCTCTCTCTCTCTCTCTCTCTCTCTCTCTCTCTCTCGCTGTCATTCAGGTGCCCTGTTCTTTGGATGATATGCTGTTTCGGTGGCGACACTTTGAGAGTTTTTGACAGGTGGGTGTGGTTTTGGAACGAAGGGGGTGGTCGGTGTACATTTACAATGATCCAGTTCGGTGAGTTTGAGCACCTGTCCTTTCTCATCCTCCGGGGAATAATTTTGGGCACAGAAAAATTATGATACGTCACACTGGGGTTTGTCCACTTCCTGTGCAAGATATGGCCACACGCCACAATTAGGACTTTGCACTAAAACAGTATATAATCCATGTAAGCTTTTTAAGGCCAACCATAAGTCACACGCCACAAATAGGACTTTGCACTAAAACACTATATAATCCATGTAAGCTTTTTGAGGCCTACCATTAGTCACACGCCACAAATAGGACTTTGCACTAAAACACTATAAAATCAATGCAAGCTTTTTGAGGCCTACCATAAGTTTGAGCCAGTATTTAATGTTAATCTGATCATTGATCTAAAGAACAACTCCTCCACCAATTATTTCCCTTGTTTTGAGGGATTTTCGCCCATTAAATCACGAACAATCTTCAAATACATGACCCTCCTCGAAGCTGACGTCACATGTCAGGCCTTTGCACTCACCCGTGACCCTATCTTTGCGCCAGCCGGAAACCCCCAAATAGTCCCATTCCTTTCATTTGAATCTGACTGCTTAGAACCACCTGGGTTCTACCATGATGGCCATATGAAAAAAAAAATTGGTGAGATTCAACTTTCAGACACAAGATGTGTTCTGAAAAGAATCTAATTGCGCCAGTCTGTAAATACTCAACTTCTTAAGCAAGGTCTTGGCGCATCAATTTTTGGTGTGCAGCCTGCGCAGTCTGTAGGGCCCCTTTCCCAGCAGATGTATGCCGCGGGGTCTGTGTCCCAATCGCAAGGATGTTTGCAACATTGGACGAATTTCGTAGCCGACATGTATAATAACATTCAAAAGCATATTCATATTCATAAACAAAAGAGATAGAGACTTAAAAAAAAAAGAAAGAGATTTAATCATTCTGATACTAATTCAGCCTCTTTCCGCTGAAAACCCACTTATTCTTGGATAGAATCAAAATAAGTGTTGCCGTAAAGGGCGACAGGTTCAACAGGAATTGTTTTCGAATTATTTCAGCCATCTTTGTTCTCTCCAGGCAAAAAATAAATAAATAAATAAATAAATAAAAAAAAAAAAAAAAAAATAGAAACGTTATTTGACTGGTTAAACAGAAACCACATCATTTTCACTCTTTGCACCTTGTAGCACTTGTGGCCTAGGTTAAGTGGGCGAAAAATATCCCATCTCTTTCTCTCTTTTTTTTTTTTTTTTTTTTTTTTAAATTTTTTTATTTCCCGTGCCCCCGACCGTCAGTGAGATCGCTCATTCTGGTCACCTTACAGATAGCCACATCCAGACTGGTTTCATCGCAGCACGAGCACCGGCAGTGCACATGGAGCAATGGAGCCTAAGCCTCGAGAGGCAACCCGACATCGGAGACACTGCACTGAACTGCTTGAGTCACTTTGCTGGTGTTCAGTGGTGCACGGTTCGTCTACCATGTAAGTGCACGAGTTCAGGATTTTGTTATTGTTGTTATTGTGTTTTCTAAATAAAAGATGTGCAGCTCACGATAATGCTCGGGGCAAAGCAGAGTTACTACACCTTGACACAAGCAAACACACTCCTGGATCTCCTGTGACAAGACCGGATTAACACACACCACACACACTCACACACACACACACACAACACACACACACACACACACACACACACACACACACACACGCACGCACGCACGCACGCACGAGAGCGCAAGCGCAAACACATGCGCGCACACACACACACACACACACACACACACACACACACACACACACACACACACACATGTGCGTGTGCGTGTGTGTGTGTGTGTGTGTGTGTGTGTTTATATACCCTTTGTAAATTACGTGCTAGTGGTTTTGCTCTTTTCTCTAACTCTCTTTGGCTCTACTATGTTTTTCCTTGACTGTCGTCCCCGTTTCTCTGCCTCTGCAGCGAGGTCCCTGGTCTCTACATGTCCCTGCACTGGTTCATCTTCTTCATGTGCATCGCATGCCTTTCATTCTGCTGTGATGTGGCGACTTGTTCGGTGAGACTGTCAATATCACCCACAGCGAACATGATCTGTCCGTTCTTTAATGTCTACATGTCCATACATTTTGTTTAAACGAAGTTGTGTGATACCATTGTTTTTTCCATCAATTTGGACCTTTTATTCATTTTGTTTAATTTTTACTTGAGAATGAAAACAGCAAGCGGGATGGCTAACGCCTTCCGGTCTGGAGGGTAGCAGTAGTGTAGATTTTGGTTGATGATTTGTCGTTGATTGGTCTGTCTTTGGTCTCTTCATGACATGACTCTTCCTTTCATTCACGAGAGGGTCTTTGTACTACTCTGTTTTCAGCCGAGCTCTGTATGACTGAAGGAAATCTTTCTGCGCGTGGCCCTGCGCGCGGGGGATGCTGAAGCGAGGCTTGGTCCAATCGGTTGGTCACCATGCCATTGGCCGTCCAGGCCCCAGCGTCCCACACGGTCCCGCATATGAGCAGTCGTCCGGCTAAGTTTGACCACACGTTCGCTGCGTGTGTGGCATAGCAGCGGACGCCGAGGGAGAGGTGGCAGATCTCCTCTGAAGGACACTGACGTGAGAGGTCAGTGTCGGGCGGCGCAGTCAACCTTCCAGCCACAATGGGTGACGGCGGGTCTAGCCTATGTCGCCGGGAGACGGCTCCTGGAGATGTGGGGCGATCGGCGATGGAGCGCTGACTGCGATTACAGTGGCCTGGGATACCGTGTTCTGACCCAGGTAGACATGGGGGCACTTCTTATGGGGTTGGGCTGAAAAATTGCCCTCTCGGCCGCAGTCTGCGTATACCCTCCGAATATTAGGTCTTGTGCAGCGCTCCAGCGACTTTCGTCCTGCTCCTTCCTTGAGGAGGCCTCACGCGGCACAGGACCATCGCCACCCCAGCACGAAGAAGGCCGCTGGTGGCCCTGAAGACAGCCTTTAGTTTGGGGAAGGATGCAAAATACACCGACGCCATCGTCGGCGGCCAACAACCAAAACTGAACCGAAGTTCAAGAGGAACCAGAGCTCGGAGAGGGAAATACGACGGCCCTTCACGCAACTCGCCCACTACTGCCCAACGACAACAGTTGCCACAGAAGATGCAGACCTATGTCTGTAAGTACACCTGTCCTTAAGGGCCTCAGGCCGATAGGACGTGAATCTCACCATCAACTCAACTCAACTAAGTTTGACCGCTTTTGGAAAATCGAGAATAATAACAACAACCAGACTGAGAATCAGAGGAAACTATGCAACCATCATTGTGTTAGCGATAGCGCAATAGTGCAGACATTCTAGTTTTATATGGTTACACTCTGACATTTATAAATTTCTGCACCATGTGAGTGCAATGGCGTACACTCATGGGAGTATTTGTAATTCTCTGTCTTCTGCCGAGACGACTAATCTGTGCTTGACAGCCCTGAAAGGGCCCTTGTGGTCGGCGAGGCTGTAACAACACAGCAAAACTGACAACTGAAAATTATACAGTTCTTGACCAGTCATTCGCTTTTCCTGTTTGTGTTAAAAACATTTGTGATGACGCAAACCCACGAGCTGTTAAGCAGTCAGGCCTTTGATGAAAATCGGGTTTTCGCTTTATAGCAAAAACTGAACAAAGATATGGTGACGCAAGTTTGGAAAATACTCATGTGAAAAAAAAACAAAACGTTTTTATTGTCTGTGTTCCAGTTTAGACAGTCTAAAACACCTGAGCACTCGTGATGTGACTAGTTGGTAGCCAGAAATATCATCCCTCATTCCTGTAGTTGAATGCAAGCTGTGTATGTTAAGTTCTGTCTGTTTATTTTCTGTCTTCCTCTCTGTCTTTACTTTAGTCTATCTTTCTTTCTTTCTTTCAGTTTGTCCGTCTACCTGTCTTCTTTCCGACTGTCTCTTTCTGTTTGTTTCTGTCTTTTTTACCGTCTTTCTTTCCCGTCTGTCTGTCTTTTTTGGTCTTTCTGTCAGTCTGGTTTTTTTTTTTTTTTTTTTTTTTTACTTTGCTCTTGTCTTTCTGTCTGTCTTTCTTTCTGTGTTTCTTTCTGTCTTTCTTTGCGTCTTTCTTTCTTTTTCTTTTCCCCCTTTTTTTCCCCCGTCTTTAGTTTTTTTTCTGCCTTGGTTTCTTTTTCTTTTCTTTTTTTTCACTTTTTTCCTTTCTTTCTCTGTTTCTTTTTTTTTTTCTGTTTTTCTTCCTGTAGATCTGCATTTCTTTCAGTTAACGCGGCTGGTGCTTTGTTTTTGTCTCTTCCTTTACTGTTTTCTATATCTTTTTTTCTTTTTTTTTCTCTCTTCAAATCCTCTTTTATCTTTGTCTCTTTCTTCCTTTCCTTTGAATGCTTTACACTCTTCCCTTTTCTTCACACTCCCAAATCCTTTTTTTTCTTCTTCTGTCTTTTCTCTTGATTTCTTTATTGTTTTTCCCCCCATCCATGCATCCACTCATCCATCCATTCGCCCACCCACCCACAAACCAGTCCATCCGCCCGTCCTTCCAGCCACCATCCGTACACCCACCCATCCCTTCCTTCTGCCTCCCCCCCTCCATTTCGCTGTCTTTCCCATCCCTCCCCCCCCCCCAGCCCTCCCACCGACCCCCACTTTACACCCGCAACCCCCCCACCCCTTCTCTTCCCCTCTGCTAGACAGTACCCTCCGTTAGCTAGGAACTCAAGGTCTGACCAGCGCGTTGGGCTAATGCGTAGGTCTGACATCTGCCGAGTCGTGGCCACGAGACCCTCTTCTTCAATTCTGTCATCTTAGTTATCAAACCATTTATCCATCATCATTAAATCACGCGCAGTGTGGTCTCGAAACTTAGCGGATGTGGTGTAAGCGTGTATGGACTAGTCCGCACACAGCGAGCGACACCTTGATGAAACCGAAACTGAAACACTCCTGAAACCAGACATACCCACTCCCACGATTAAGACCAACTACCACACACCTCCCCACCCCTCCCCTCCCTCACCCCCCCCCCCTTCCCGTCAACCCCACCGTCCTTCCTTCCTTCCTCCCGGTCACCTTCATCCACCCCCCCCCCCCCCAGGCAGTCAGCCACCGACCTTCATGGACTGGAACCTCTTGGTGAGGTGCAGCACGCGCAGCACGCGCAGGGCCAGCACGGCGCGCATGATCAGCAGCAGGTACACGTGGCCCTGGGACGCCTGCAGGATGCTGGGGACGATGAAGTCCTCCAGCGTCAGGCCCACCCACATGCTGCTCCGGCCACAGACAGACAGACAGACAGTCAGACAGACAGTCAGACAGACAATGAGGTAGACAATGGTGGTGATAACATACCCACATGCTGCTCGGCCACTGACAGACAGACAGACAGACAGACAGACAGACAATGAGGTAGACAATGGTGGTGATAACATACCCACATGCTGCGCCGGCCACAGACAGACAGACAGACACACGGACAGACAGACAGACAGACAATCAGGTAGAGAATGTTGGTGATAACATACCAACATGCTGCTCCAGCCACGGACAGACACACGGACGGACAGACAGACAGACAGACAGACAGACAGACAGACAGACAGACAATGTTGGTGATAACATACCCACATGCTGCGCAGGCCACAGACAGACAGACAGACAGACAGACAGATAGACAATGGTGGTGATAACCTACACACACCGTAAATTGATTGTAACCGCCAATATAAAGTCAATGTTATATTTGAGCACAGTACAAGCCTAGGGCTTGGTGTTACTCATTTGTCCTGATGACTGGGTATGTATTCTGTTTATTCGTTTCATGAATGAAAACGATGTAAGCCAACATCCAACATGAAGGTTTCAGCATGTGCGATGGCTATGGAGAAGACAAACCATCACTTGCCTTCTAACCAACGACTGTTTGTGTGCACCTCAGCCTTGCAGCTACCCTGTTCACCTGTGACGAATATTTCCATCGACGAACAACGCTGTGGCTTTGAGTTTGAATGGTCAGGGGGTCCTGTCGGGAATCGTGGTCAATCTGTTTCCCTCCACCCTCAGGTTTAAAAGAGGACAGTGTCGCCTCCTGTTGCGCAGCACTGAGTGTGACCTCCAACAAAGAAGACTGGAGAGCTATGACTGGCATAGTGGAGAGCTATGACTGGCATAGTAGAGATCTATGACTGGCATAGTAGAGATCTATGGTTGGCATAGTGGAGATCTATGGCTGGCATAGTGGAGATCTATGACTGGCATAGTGGAGATCTATGGTTGGCATAGTGGAGATCTATGACTGGCATAGTGGAGATCTATGACTGGCATAGTGGAGAGCTATGACTGGCATAGTGGAGATCTATGACTGGCATAGTAGAGATCTATGGTTGGCATAGTGGAGATCTATGACTGGCATAGTGGAGAGCTATGACTGGCATAGTGGAGAGCTATGACTGGCATAGTGGAGAGCTATGGTTGGCATAGTGGAGAGCTATGGTTGGCATAGTGGAGAGCTATGACTGGCATAGTGGAGAGCTATGGCTGGCATAGTAGAGATCTATGGTTGGCATAGTGGAGAGCTATGGTTGGCATAGTGGAGAGCTATGGTTGGCATAGTGGAGAGCTATGGTTGGCATAGTGGAGAGCTATGACTGGCATAGTGCAGAGCTATGACTGGCATAGTGGAGAGCTTTGACTGGCATAGTGGAGAGCTATGACTGGCATAGTGGAGAGCTATGACTGGCATAGTGGAGAGCTATGGCTGGCATAGTAGAGAGCTATGGTTGGCATAGTGGAGGGTTTGCAGGAAACACAGGTGGAAGTTTACCACAACAGCTACAACAACCTCGTGCTAGGGGCCTGACAGGGGAAGCCACCCACCTTCCACACACACACACACACACACACACACACACACACACACACACGCACGCACGCACGCACACACACAACTGCAAAACTCACACACACACACACACACAACTGCAAAACTCACACACACACACACACACACACACACACACACACACACACACTGCGCACGCGCACGCGCGCGCGCACACACACACACACACACACACACACACAATTGGCTGACACACAAGCCTCCCCGCCCGTACGCTTCGGAAGTACCGGTCGAACCCGATCCCAAACGTAGCATCTTTCATAGTAAACGTACATCTCAAACGGACTTCGGCATCCGGTTAAACCCGACCGTTCGAGATATACCGTGATCTATTTGAAACGGACAGTTAGCATCTCCAACCAATCAACGCTCAGCATTGAGCAACACCCATGACACAAGGAAAAAATGGCGTCGTTTAGTAAGGCGGTCAGACTGTCCGATTCGGAGACCAAACATTTGATTGAATCGTACCAAGGCCATGATGTGCTTTGGAACGTCAACTCAAAAAATTGTAAGAAACTAAATATTCGAGAAAAAGCTTCGTATTCAATTGTACAGTCCTTTGAAGCGGCATGTGGGATCAAACTCGATCGAAGGTTTTTAAACTATCGTGAAGCACTGCGTCCGTTCGACACTGACTGGTCGGACCGCAAAGGTTCAAACGTTTCGTCTCAACGAAAAGGCTCGTGTGTCGGCAGCTACACACACAATGCAGGGAGATATGTAATATGGTGGTGGTGGTGGTGGTGGTGGTGCTGCTGCTGCTGCTGCTGCTGATAATGATGATGATGATAGTGATGACGACGACGATGATGATGATGGTGATGATGATGATGGTGATGGTGATGATGGTGATGACTGCATAGTGGAGAGCTATGACTGGCATAGTGGAGAGCTATGACTGGCATAGTGGAGGCTATGACTGGCATAGTGTAGAGCTATGACAGGCATAGTTGAGAGCTATGACTGGCATAGTGGAGAGCTATGGTTGGCATAGTTGAGAGCTATGACTGGCATAGTGGAGAGCTATGACTGGCATAGTGGAGAGCTATGGTTGGCATAGTAGAGAGGTATGGTTGGCATAGTGGAACAACTATGACTTGCATAGTGGAGAGCTATGACAGGCATAGTGGAGAGCTATGACTGGCATAGTGGAGAGCTATGGTTGGCATAGTGGAGAGCTATGACTGGCATAGTGGAGAGCTATGACTGCATAGTGTAGAGCTATGACTGGCATAGTGTAGAGCTATGGTTGGCATAGTGGAGAGCTATGACTGGCATAGTGGAGAGCTATGACTGGCATAGTGTAGAGCTATGACTGGCATAGTGGAGAGCTATGACTGGCATAGTGGAGAGCTATGGTTGGCATAGTGGAGAGCTATGACTGGCATAGTGGAGAGCTATGACTGGCATAGTGGAGAGCTATGGTTGGCATAGTGGAGAGCTATGGTTGGCATAGTGGAGAGCTATGACTGGCATAGTGGAGAGCTATGACTGGCATAGTGGAGAGCTATGGTTGGCATAGTGGAGATCTATGGTTGGCATAGTGGAGAGCTATGACTGGCATAGTGGAGAGCTATGACTGGCATAGTGGAGATCTATGGTTGGCATAGTGGAGAGCTATGACTGGCATAGTGGAGATCTATGGTTGGCATAGTGGAGCTATGGTTGGCATATAGTGGAGAGCTATGGTTGGCATAGTGGAGAGCTATGGTTGGCATAGTGGAGAGCTATGGTTGGCATAGTGGAGAGCTATGGTTGGCATAGTGGAGAGCTATGACTGGCATAGTGGAGAGCTATGGTTGGCATAGTGGAGAGCTATGGTTGGCATAGTGGAGAGCTATGACTGGCATAGTGGAGAGCTATGGTTGGCATAGTGGAGAGCTATGACTGGCATAGTGGAGAGCTATGGTTGGCATAGTGGAGATCTATGGTTGGCATAGTGGAGAGCTATGGTTGGCATAGTGGAGAGCTATGGTTGGCATAGTGGAGAGCTATGACTGGCATAGTGGAGAGCTATGGTTGGCATAGTGGAGAGCTATGACTGGCATAGTGGAGAGCTATGACTGGCATAGTGGAGAGCTATGACTGGCATAGTGGAGAGCTATGGCTGGCATAGTAGAGAGCTATGGTTGGCATAGTGGAGGGTTTGCAGGAAACACAGGTGGAAGTTTACCACAACAGCTACAACAACCTCTTGCTAGGGGCCTGACAGGGAAGCCACCCACCTTACACACACACACACACACACACACACACACACACACACACACACACACACACACACACACACACACACGCACGCACGCACACCTGCAAAACTCACACACACACACTGCGCACGCGCACGCGGAGCACACACACACACACACACACACAACACACACACACACACGGACCACTGATCAAATATTCATATTGTCAAAACTAGTTGATAAGGTACTAAAAGACAGAACTAAAAGGCTTTACTGCTGTTTTGTTGACTTCAGCAAAGCATTTGATCATATATGGCACGAAGCCCTACTGATGAAAATGATGCAAGCGGGAATAACAGGTAAATGCTACCAAATCATACAGGACATGTACAACGGGGCTACGGTTTGTACAAGAAGCCAATCTGGTTTCACTAAGGAAATATTAATACAAAAAGGTGTCCTCCAAGGTAATACCCTTAGCCCAACCTTATTTAACATATTCATAAATGACATTGTCGGATATCTCAGAGACCATGATTCCCCAAGAATTTCCGATCTAAAACAAGTCGAAATTCCGTGTCTTTTGTATGCAGATGATTTAGCTATCCTCTCGACTT
>CM031621.1:9927631-9932631 GCA_018398815.1 Conus ventricosus
CTTCAGATCCAATACTGTGTACATCTATTTGCTTGATCCTTTAAACTGAGGAAAGGTAACTCCATATCTGATGGAAAGTCATGTGTTATCTTCTGATTTTTTTTCCATCCCGCAACAGCTCTATTTTGCCCTACCGGTCGACTTAACGGTTAAGAGAGTGAAAGTGCCGAAACAAGGGAATGAACCCGTGCGCCTGTAGTCCACATTCTGTCACATCATATTCATTTTTTACAAGTTTTGGGTTTGAATGGTTTTTTTTTCAAAGTAATTGAAGCACGCACAAATTACGCATTGACCTTGACCCCCATAAACCGAGAAAAGGTAATACTATTTGCAAAGGAAACACACCTGCTTTTTTTCTGATTTTTTCCCCTCGAACATGTCTATTGACAAAAAACGGATAAAGATTGAAAATAAAACCAAGCTACGTGTATCAGCTTTAGGAGCTATCTATAATGCTGCAGTTAAAAGCATCATGCACATTTCCAATGCAACTCACACATATACCTTTAGTACCGTATTTTGTTCTTGCTGATTTCTTTTTTTCAAAAAGTGAATTTGGTAGCGGAACTGCCCTTTTTAAGTTTCGATTACGCGAAAACACGACTTTCCGATGACAAGGTAATAAAACGAGTATACATACACCTATGTGCTCTTTAAAGCTTGATGATCCCCTCCGATACTGTTGTCATTCATTCGTACCTGTCAACCCTCTATTAATTAATTGAATCACAAAATATTTTACTTCCGACATCACAAGGAGAGAGAGAGAGAGAGAGAGAGAGAGAGAGATGCAAGGAAAGAGGAGATACAAGTGGAATGACACGGAAAATCAGAGAGAGAGAGTTTTCTACACGACATCATCTAAATATAGAGGAATCAAGGGTTTTGCTAAGAATGTTTTGTTTTATTGAAGTGAAAGCGACTTCATTATAATAGTTGCAATTTGCTTCTTTTTCAGCCAAACTTAAAAAAAAAATCTTCTGACATGAGATTGCAGAAATATGTACACAGACTTTACTCGTGTTGACAAACACGTGACGATTGTTTTAGTCACATACTATTTACGACCATCCGGCAGAAAACATCAATAATTAGCGTTTGTTTCTAATAGCAGCCTACACCACAACGTCCATACTACCACATCCTATTTCTGTTACACCGTGCGTTGATACCTTCTTTTAGAAATAGTTAGATTGACATTTTTTTAAGCTATTTTTACATGCATAGTTCTTGCATGCACTTAAAATTTGGACCGTTAGCTTTGTAATGTACGTTACACTGTGCCTTGATATTACTCTGAATGTTAATCATCAAAGGGCACACAGTATTTAACTGTATATTTCAATTTAGTTATATCTAAATACGTTTATGAGATATAAGTTTACTTTTACAATTGATAGAAAGCGTTTACTTATCATTTATCGTTTGACAAAATTTCAATTCAAGAAAACATTTACAGATAAAATCTTTTGTATCGTTCTTACTTTCTATTATGACGAATGATTATCTCCCTGAAGGAGCTCTCTCCTTTCTGTATTCAGTTTGAAGGCCAGCTGCCAAGGTGATCCTTTCTCGTCTGAGATACTTCCGCTTCATTTAGACTTCGTCGTTTTGGTCTCTTTCGTGTACTTCTTTTTCTTTCACAATCAGTCTATAATTTTGACCACGAAACCAAATCGTACGTGCAATGCCACAACGTTCTTGGATAGTTATGATGAGGGAATCCAGGGGAGGACAATGCAAAAGAAAGCAGCGCTCCGTTGGAGAGAGAGAGAGAGAGAGAGAGAGAGAGAGAGAGAGAGAGAGAGAGAGAGAGAGAGAGACAGGGAGAGAAAGAAAAAGAGAGACAGAGAGAGAGAGAGACAAAGAGAGAGACAGAGAGAGAGAGAGAGAGAGAGAGACAGGGAGAGAAAGAGAGAGACAGAGAGAGAGAGAGAGACAGAGAGAGAGAGAGAGAGAGAGAGAGAGAGAGAGAGAGAGAGAGAGAGAGAGAGAGAGAGGACTGGGGTCTGAGCCAGAGATAGAGAAGATGTAGAGTGCGATAACACACACACACACACACACACACACACACACACACACACACACACACACACATACATACATACACACAGAGAGAGAGAGAGAGAGAGAGAGAGAGAGAGAGAGAGAGAGAGAGAGAGAGAGAGAGAGAGGAAGACGAGGATAATGTCATTTGCTGATTTTGTACTGTTTTCCTCTTCTCTCTCTCTCTCTCTCTCTCTCTCTCTCTCTCTCTCTCTCTCTCTCTCTCTCTCTCTCTCTCTCTCTCCTCCCCGCACGTGCCCTGAATGCCTACCCACCTGACGATCAAGATGAGGTCGATGATGTTGAGGGGCTCGGTGAGGAAGATGAGTTTGTTGGGGCAGGTGGCCAGACGAACCAACGGCTCCAAGGTGAAGAAGATGTTACAGGTGATGTCCATGTAATGCAGCACCTTCACACACACACACACACACACACACACACACACACACACACACACACACACACACACACACACACACGCACACACACACACACACAGAAAACACACACACACACACACACACACACACACACACACACACACACGCACACACACACACACACACACACACACACACACACACACACACACAGAGAAACACACACACACACACACACACACACACACACACACACACACACACACACACACACACCACACACACAGAGAAACACACGCACACGCACACACACACACACATGAAAACGAAGAACGAGCAATCACTTATCTTCGTCAAATTTAGCGCAAGATGGGCGTTGAATGAAAACGAGGCTGTTGGGAAGGAGACGATGCGAGTTAAAATAGTAATGATGATAATATGATAAAGATAGTAATAAAAACGATAATGATAATGATGATGATAAAAAAACATTTAAAAAAAATAATGAGAATGGATTACTACCACTTTCGGTGCTAATATGACAATAGAAGTTGTAGTGTTAATAGAGGCTATGCACACATTAGAGGGGGGGGGGGGGGGGGGGGGGGGGGGGAGGGGGGGAAGAGAAGGTTTAGGGGATTGTCGAACAGCATGGCTGCAGCGGCAATAGTGTTAGTGGCAATGTTGATGGTGATGTTAATGGTCATGATGATGATAATATTGATAATAACTGTCATTTTTGTTGGAATGAAACGCACAAGCCCGCAGACCTTTACATTTCATACATCTGTCGAGCACACGCTTAAAAGAAAAAAAAAAGAAAGAAAAGAAAAAAAGACCGATCCCTTTCATTTTCATCCGACTCATCCGTCTCCTTCAGCTGAGCACGGGAATATGAAACGGCTTCAATCTACGTTCATGTTCCTGCGCATGACTTGCTACGTGCAGAGGTCATGTGACCAACACGAGGTCACTGGGTTGGTCAAGGTCGTCAGGGAGTAGGTATTATTTGGATTGTCTTCCCGTCCAGTTCTAGTCCCAGGGCCCAGGCTACGACCACAACACGTGAAACTCGTAGTAGTGACACAGCCCCCTCTAGCTCTGACCTTCAAAGGCTGCGAGAACAGCACTCGCTCCTCAGGGGTCAGGCAGGAGGCGTTGGCGTGGGGGTGGGAGGGTCCTCTGAAAGCGTCCACCGTCTCCAGAGCGAAGATGACGATGGACAGCATCATGAACATCACGTAGGTCAGGTTCCACATCTGCAAAGCGTTAAGAGTCAAATAGCAGAGGATGACATACCGCGCCCTGTACGCCTCCGTGTGATGTCTTTGGTCATCGTCGACTATGACAGAAGTAGAAGAAGAACAACAAAAAAATTAATGGTATGTGCTGGATCTGATTCTGAAAACTGGGTGACACGTTGGAATGATAAAAAGAATGTGCGGATGAGAGAGAGAGAGAGAGAGAGAGAGAGAGAGAGAGAGAGAGAGAGAGAGAGAGAGAGAGAGAGAGAGAGAGAGAGAGAGAGTAGTTGTAGCAGTAAATGAAGAAGAAAAGAACAAGATCAAGAAGAAAAAGAATATGCAGATGAAGAAGAGGAAGCGGAAGGAAGGAAAGTGTTTATGAAGAAGAAGAAGAAGAAGAAGAAGAAGAAGAAGAAGAAGGAGGAGGAGGAGGAGGAGGAGGAGGAGGAGGAGGAGAAGAAGAAGCAGAAGAAAAAGAAGAAGAAGAAGAAGAAGAAGAAGAAGAAGAAGAAGAAGAAGAACCAGCCGCCGTGGTGAAGTGGTTAGCGTCGCGGACTCCCGGCTGGGAGGTCGTGGGTTCGAATCCCATAAGAGTCATGTGGGTTTTTTCTGCCCCGACCGGCTCCTACCCAGAGTTGAGTTTGCTGCGGACTCAGTTGGGAAGACTGGGACCACACAGTCGAGTTTCATCCACTTAATGGATGCGTTTCTGAGAGTGTTGCTCAAATTTCATGACCAACACTGCAGGTGCCTGTATCTCTCGGGCCTGGTTGACGCCGGGATATATACTGACTTCCATGAAAAACGCGAAAAATTGAGAGGCTATTTTTCGGGTGAAAAGGGGTGAATATACAATATTGAACCATTGTGGCAAGTTGTTTGGGTCCAAGACTCACGTGCAGTGAAACAATTGTGTGAGCAACGCATCATTCCCGGCATTGGAGGGTCAACAAAAATGGCAAACTGGTTGCTGCATGTGAGGAACGTGCACACCATGTAGAGCAAAGTTAATCAGCGACAAGTACGCAGGCATGCATCCTTTATAAAGCCGCGCTACAAGGTTCAGGTAACGACTTGCCGTCTGAGCGCTACAGAGATGCCAAGACTACGAGCAGAGGAACGCAATCGTGCCCTAGGCCATATGGAGGCTGGTGTGGATGCCAGGCAGGTCGCCAACATCTTTAACGTCCACATCTCAACCATCTATCGTCTGCAGCACCGCATGCGAGTCACTGGTACCACTGATGATCGTCCCCGGCCAGGCCGTCCTCGGGTCACCACACCAAGAGAGGATCGCCATTTTGTTCGAACCCATCTGCGGGACAGG
>CM031621.1:9937631-9942631 GCA_018398815.1 Conus ventricosus
AGAGTCGTAGTTCTGACACAGGCTAGTGATATTAAATTCTAAAGGCATGTGGTCTGATTCAATTTTCTCAGACACATACAACTCGCAACTACCTAAAATAATGGAGAACAAATCAAAAGACATCAAAAAATAATCATTCACACTGCTACCGCTGTCAGATATGTATGTGTAGCGACCTTCAAGATCGCCCTTACACACACCATTTAGAATGCACAGTTTTAAAGCAGTACACATATTGAGCAGTAAATTTCCATAATTATTCAAAACAGAATCCTCAGAACTTCGAACAGGCAGTGGAGAGAGAGAGAGAGAGAGGAGAGAGGAGAGAGAGAGAGAGAGAGAGGAGAAGAGAGAGAGAGAGAGAGAGAGAAAATTAGACAGACAGACTGACAAACACACGCAGAGAGAGAGAGAGAGAGAGAGAGAGAGAGAGAGAGAGAGAGAGAGAGAGACAGAGAATTTTTTGTTTCTTTCGATGGTCCCCACCCTGCGCACCCACCCCTTCCCCGAAAACGAAAAAAGATCCTGCGCTCCCCTTCCCCTTCTTCCTGCCCCCGTCACCCCCCCCCCCACCCCCCTCCACCGCCCCGAGTCTCCTCACTCCCACCACCTCCCCCCTTCCCCTCACGACCCTTTCCTCCTCACGACCCTTTCCCCTCACAACCCCTTACCCGAATCCCCAACAACCCAAATACAGAAACAATCATACCGCCATTAAGGACACGAACAGCGCACTCCGGAATCTTCTTCACACTGGCGTCCTTCTTCTTTCTTTTAGTTATTCCCAACAATCTCTGCCTCCATTGATCGCTGCCAGAGACTCGTCAACTTCAGAAGCACTGCTGGCTATCAGAAGACGACACTGGAATCTTTTTTTTTCTTTTTGTTGCTGTTGTGGTTGTGACATTGAATGGGAAGTCTGCTTCGTGTTGGGACTGGAACATTTGTTAGGAGAATTGACATGCTTGCCACGTGGAATATTTCAGACAGCTTGCGACGGGAACGATTGTGCGGATAAAGGACAAAGCGTATAGATTTGTTTTGTCGTTTGGGTTGTCTCTCCATCTGAGCTGACGGTAAAATCATGCCGGCTAATTGTGATTTAGGATATTCATGCTCTTCAACAGCGATGAGGTAAGAGCTAGGTGTTTTGTTTGTAGAGCGTAAGTAAATATTGGAAGTATTTGTTGCTGGCTGTTTTGTTGTTGTTGTTGTTGTTGTTGTTGTAATGGGGATGTGTGGTTCGTTTAGATTTATGCGTAATCTTGTGTTTTGTGTTATGAAAGAAATGTTTGACAGTGGGAGTCACAAGAAATTCGATATATCAAAAGTAATTTTCTGGCATAAAATCTTTCTCCTCCTTACGCTTTGCAAAACACATGTGGATAGAAAGTATTTATTTGTTTACATTTGAAAAAGAATTATCAGTGCGTCCGCCAAACAACAGGGACAAACAAAATAGCAGACAAAACACGACGCGTTTCCACCTCTCGGGTCTTCTTCAAGGAAGAGAAACAACATTCAGGACAATGAAAACGAAGAACGAGCCATCATTTCTCTTCTCTTTTTGTACATTTCAAAGTTTTTAGAGAAATAGTGGATCTAACGATTGTATCCTTATGTCAAATTGTATTCTTTTAGAGTCACCCGTAAAGGAACATCGAACAGAAACATGCTAAAAACGAACGCCTCCAATCACCGTCACAGTGCTGCTGCTAAGCCATACTGGCGGTGTTCAACGGTACTGGTTCTGATGGAACATACACAGGCCATTATCTGTTAAGCCCCACTCACTGCGACGATGATTGCTTTGGTTGTGGAGCCCACGTGCGAGTGGCCCGTCTGTCACCAGAGGGCGCCACTTCGTTCATTCACCACCAGAACCCATGAGCTTGCCGACACCGATTTGACCTTGACACGAATTCCTCAAGGTCATGGACACACCAAGGAAATCGGGACTGAGGTCACCACGATAGTAGGACATGAAGGGACACGGCATTGGAGATTTGTTTATGATAATGATGATGAGCAACGAGGAGTAGGATGAGGATGAAGATGCTGTTATGAAGTTCTAGTCTGGACTGAGACTATGTGATAGGGCGTACTCCACGCTCCCTCAACCAGGCCTCAACCAGACTGATGAAACAATACAGACACCCACAGTGCTGGTCACAAAGTTCTTCCAACATTCTCCAGAGACTCAACCTCATGCTAGGTGAAACAACTAGACCGAGTGGTGCCCACCAGGTCTTTCTAGATGAGTCAGTCCTTAGCGCGTTAAGCTGAGAGCGAGAGCAGACCAGGTCCAGAGAATCACACAGATGAACACTTCTTACGGGAATCGAACGCCACGACCTCCCAGTAGACACTGTGCTCAGGAAGAAAATCAGGGGAAGACAATGCCTGTCTTTCCAGACAATGCCTGTCTTTCCAGACAATGCCTGTCTTTCCAGATAATGCCTGTCTTTCCAGATAATGCCTGTCTTTCCAGATAATGCTGTCTTTCCAGATAATGCCTGTCTTTCCAGATAATGCCAGATAATGCCTGTCTTTCCAGATAATGCCAGATAATGCCTGTTCTTTCCAGATAATGTCTGTCTTTCCAGATAATGCCTGTCTTTCCAGATAATGCCAGAAAATGCCTGTCTTTCCAGATAATGCCAGATAATGCCTGTCTTTCCAGATAATGTCTGTCTTTCAGATAATGCCTGTCTTTTCAGATAATGCCAGATAATGCCTGTCTTTCCAGATAATGCCAGATAATGCCTGTCTTTCCAGATAATGCCAGATAATGCCTGTCTTTCCAGATAATGCCTGTCTTTCCAGATAATGCCTGTCTTTCCAGATAATGCCAGATAATGCCTGTCTTTCCAGATAATGCCAGATAATGCCTGTCTTTCCAGATAATGCCTGTCTTTCCAGATAATGCCTGTCTTTCCACTGCGAAGAGAATGACCTTTTCTTGGTTCACGAATCCAGCAAATAGATTTAGGGGTATCCGTAATCTGAATTGAAGAGCACGCCAGGATAACGATCGGAGTATTACGGATGGGGTGTGCATTTATGTGTACTGTCTTCGCACGCATGTTTCGCCATGCTCTCTCTCTCTCTCTCTCTCTCTCTCTCTCTCTCTCTCTCTCTGATCGAGCTAGTAAGCTAACCGATCAAGCCAAATTGCTTCGCGCGTGCCCCCCACCCCACCCCTTCCCTTCCTGCCAGCTGCATCTGCCCCATAAAAAGAGCGAAATCACTCTCGCTGAATGTGAACTCTAACACAGATTGCCTCCCTTGCAGAGTCCCTGGCAGATTCCCGAACATGGTCCATTGGCACGCGACGCTAAGTAATGATGGCGGGTCCAATCGACTCTCATCTTACCTTGGCCCTGAAGGAGTGTTGAGGTCGCTCCAGGGAGAGCCAGATCCGCGTGGCCAGGGGGGTGGTTCGGATCCTTTTTCTGGGCCAGGCCGAAGGGGTCGCTGAGGCTGCAGTCGATGTGGTCGATGATTCTCTTGGAGGTTTTGCTGGCCTGGTAGGTCTTCCAGCAGCACTCGGAGACAAGGTCCTCGGCCACCTCCCAGAACTCCAGCTCCTGGAAAAAGCAGACAGGTGGTGTGGAGCATCAGAACTGACCAGTACAGAATGGAGATGGTACACACACGCGCGCTCGGGCGCGCACGCACGCACGCACGCACACACACACACACACACACACACACACACACACACACACACTCTCTCTCTCTCTCTCTCTCTCTCTCTCTCTCTCTCTCTCTCTCTCTCTCTCTCTCTCTCCTCTCTCGAATCGTCACAATTATCTTCATTTACTTTCCACCAGCCTTCAAGGCAACCCAGCTGCAGCTAATGGCAGCCATACTAAAGTCATTTTCTCAATCTTGCCAAAATCTTATATACAAATTTGTGTGGAACAAAAAGCCAGACAAAATTAGCCGAAAAAATTCACATAAAAGTATTAAAAACGGAGGTATTGGTATTCCTGATGTAAACACTTTTGTGATGGCACTAAAGCTGTCTTGGATTCGCAAAGCTGAAAAGTCAACCCATAAATGGAAAGATATTTTGTTGTTTAATTATCCACAGTGGAATTATTTTTAAAAAAAACTTTGGGCCAGAGTTTGTTTCCAAATTTACTAGGCATAACCAATTTTGGGCAGATGTTTTTAATGCTTATAAAATATTCCACTATAAATGCATACATAAAAATTCGACTGAGCTTCTCGCTGAGCCTCTTTTTTTATAACAAACGTTTTCAAATAGATAGAAAACACATAGTCTCTAAATCACTTAATGACAAAAATGTATATTTTCTTGGACAATTTTTTTGGCGAAAATGGAAAACCTCTGTCGTACTTATGTTTTAAAGAAAAATACCAAATCGAAATCAATTTTGTTACTTTCATTGAATATATATCCATAATAACAGATTTTGCGAAAAGGTTTGGCATCATTGTAAAGAATAACAAGTATACAGACACACAGCTGTGTTTTAAACAATTGTTTTCCGCTCATAAAGGCACAAATTTATATTATGATATTCTAACTGCTAACAATGAGACACTAAAATGTTCTCATGTGTGGGACACGAAGCTAGCCAAGAATCATAATTGGAAAGACTGCTTTTTAACTACACACAAAATTAGTGAAGTAAAGCAATAGTGGTTTCAGCTAAAAATATTGCATGGATGTTTGGGTACCAATGTTGTCTTAAATAAGATGGGAGTTGTAAATAATGATAAGTGCAATTTCTGCAGAGATAATAAAGATAGCATTGATCATATATTTTGGAAGTGCAGACATGTACAGATATTTTGGAATTCACTTACTAATCTAATGAAAGAGAAATGTATAAATGCAGAGAATATTAGGATCACAGAATCCTTTGTCTTGTTTGGTCATGACAGTGTTATGTATTGATGTGATGAAGTATTTAACTTTATAATGATCTTCGCAAAATATTACATATTCAACTGCAAAGCAAAAA
>CM031621.1:9950131-9952631 GCA_018398815.1 Conus ventricosus
TTTTGGCTGTAGGAGAGCCACGTTGTCTCGGTGCGGTTTCAATAGTGGTGATGCTATTTTTTTCTATTGGTTTTTTTTTATATTTTATTTATTCCTCTCCTCGTCGCTGCTGCTTTCTCTGTTTCGGTTCTGAGGTGTATCCTGTGCAGGGGAAAGGGGGCACATGTACTTAAAAAAAAAGTTTCTTTCATTTTTTGAAAAAAAAATCCTAAGATCAGGTCAATAGGAGTTCTTCTTCATGCTGGTGCTGCTGAAACCTCATTTTGGAGGCAGATTCATATAAACATAAAGAACATTCGCGGGAGAAGAGTTTGATGTGTGCGTGCGTGCGTGTGTGTGTGTGTGCGTGCGTGCGTGCGTGCGTGCGTGCGTGCGTGCGTGCGTGCGTGCGTGCGTGCGCGTGTGTGTGTGTGCATGTGTGTGTGTGTGAGTGCGCGCGCGCATGTGTGTGTGTGTGTGCGTGCGCGTGCGCGTGTGCGTGTGCGTGTGTGTGCGTGTGTGTGCGCGTGTATGTGTGTATGTGTGTATGTGTGCGTGCGTGTGTGTGTGTGTGTGTGTGTGTGTGTGTGTGTGTGTGTGTGTGTGTGTGTGTGTGTGCGCGTGTGATTTTTCAAATAAAAGTGGCAGCCAGCGCAAAGAAAATTCACTTAAAATACCGATAACATAATTATATGAAGTGATCAGAATCGTCTTTCAAACAAACAAACAAAAACAAAAACAAACAGGCAAACAAAAACAAACTCACGTAATGCTCGGATATTTTGCAGATAGTACATTTCAACAACAACAACAACAACAACAACAACACCAACACCAACAACGAAAAGAATTAAACAAACGAACGAATCGCTAAACAAACAATCTGTCGCCCCAAGTGCTATTTGGCCGTGAAGATATCTGTTAGTTGAACCGACCATTCCATTTGAGAGACTCCGACTATTACAATAAACTCAAGGTGGTCAGACACAGATTTTCTTGAAAAGAACAATCATCAGCCTGTAACTATTTATATTACACTGCGTCCGACTAAACACCTGGACATCTTTATAAACAAACTTAAAGCTCAAAACCCAGCCAGTATAAATGACAAAAAAATAAACGTGGTAGCCGTATAAGCCCCAGCTCAATACGTAAACCAATCAGCAGTGAATGAATTGAAGGAACCAGCAACTCAATAAACGGTTATTCTTGTAATTAAAAAAAAAAAGCAGATGAATAATACAGGCATTTGTATCAATTTGAAACAGAATGCATCAAATGATGAACAAAGGCATAAGTCCGACTAGAAGGACACTCGGAAGAACACAGACATTTGTCAACGTTGAACGGGTCCAGGATCCGCCTTTCGTTCCGGTTCTTTTTGATCGATCCGCACACACAATTGAGTGGGTTTCTCCTTGAACCATATTCCATCTTTCCACCAACTTTCTTCCAAATTACCAGCCGCTGTGGCACAGTGGTTTGCGTTGCGGATTCCGAGCTAGGTAGTCAAGGGTCAGAGTCAGAGTCGTTTCTTTTGGGGATTTTTGTTTTTTGTTTTTTTTGCTGGGACCGACTCCTGCCCAGAGTCGCGTGTGCTGGGGTTGCAGCTGGGGAAAGCGAGACCCCCAGTGTCAAATTTCATCCCGTTGAGGAACGGTGCGTCTCTGACAGTGCTGCTCATATGTTCTTCCCAACATTGCAGGTGCCTGTATCTCTCGGGACTGACTGACGCTGGGATATGTTACGAAAGCAAGAGTAAGAGTCATGCAGTCTCAGAGCAGAACAAAACTCCACGGCACCATCTTAGTCACCCTCAATTCCCCCCATTAACATTTCAAACAGTACGTCTGCAATTGTGTGACCCATCATGCCCTGCTCTCATCATGTGACCTCAGTATCGATTTCATCTCCAAACTAATACCCTTTGTGAACTCGTGTCGTGGTCGCTGGTGTCGGCGTGTTCATGGAGTCAGAGGTTGGACGGTCGTGGTGAGGCATTCTAGAGAGAGGTGCTCACTCACGCTGTCTCCGGCAAATATTTTCGTCCGTAGGGGAATTAAAAGGTGGTGGCCTGTGTAATTCGCTTTATTATACTTATATAGCGCCTATACCCGGCCAGAGACCAAGCTCTAAGCACTTTACTATCCGCATTCTCGTTTACACACAACGGGCTGCCTACCTGGGTAGAGCCGACTGAAGAGCTGCCTGCTGGCGCTTCATTCAGTCGTTTCCCGTGTCATCCAGTCAATATCGTTCATTCAATTTAACAACTCTTTCATTCTTTTTCGGAGTTTTCACGCAGAGTGCGCACTATGTGTCACGTGTCATCCCTACCAACGGCCAAACTGACCTTCTCTTCCGAAAGTTGGTGATGGGATTTGACGTGTGTGCAAGAGGTTATGCGTGTGTTCACATACGGAACCTCGGTTTAAAGTCTCACTCTAAGGACTAATTTGGACTAAATAAGGCTCAACGAACACCGCCGAACTGACTCGATAGCAGTGCACAGCCTCCTCTG
>CM031621.1:9957631-9975113 GCA_018398815.1 Conus ventricosus
GATAGGATGTCAGATATGTTAGTTTTAATTTTCCTTTTCGTTTCATAGACACGGGACGGATCGTGGAACGCATGAGCGTGCGAACGGCTAAACATTTAGGCCGTGGAGCGAGGGATTCTCGCCGTATCGCCCCTACATTTGGTTCCGTTCTCTTCATGTCCTATGTTCTATATGTTTGTGTGACAGAAGTGTGGATGGACTTTAACTGTATTTATTGACTAAGGAAAGTGTCCTTAGTAGAGGTCAACTAAAAGGAAAAAAGGGAAAGAAGTTATTCTAATTTATTTGTCCTTTTTGTAGTGACTTAAAGTGTTTACCCTACACTTTAGAAAGGTGGCTTAGTGTGACATGTCTAACTAGTGCGTTAACTATTCCTAGTATTGGGGTTTCTTCTCATGCACACAAACGCATACACACGCACACAGTGCAACTCACCCTGCAGTACTGGAATGGCGAGTGGGTGGTCAGTCTGTGACGCGCTCTGTCCAAGCCGAGCTTGCAGCTTTCCTCAGAGGGTCAAACAGCTGACGGCGCAACCAGGGAAGGCGAAATGCCACGTCTGGTTCCGCAGGTATGGTGGTTGGTCTTAGGCGGTGTTGGTCACCGGACGCCGCACGTCGCTCTCTTGGCTTGAAGTAGAGGACGGGCGTCCGCAATGGTCTGGTGTAGCAGCCGGTGGTTGACTTTGTCTTCACTTCAGGAGGAGCGTGCCTTGAGGTGGTCTGCACTCGTCGGGGGTGGCGAGTAGAGTGCCGGCTTCTCCTTCCCGCCCTGTCGTCTGCTGGTAAGTGAGCACTGCTCATGCGAGGTGCACCTTCCGGTTCCGGTGGTGAACCGTGTGCGCATGCGCACTACACTCGTGCGTCACTACATGACAAAAACGACGTTGTTGACCTTATTTACTGTATTGTGACCCTTGATACTGTGACGCACTGCCAGACCCACTACGTTGCCACACACTGACTGCCACAAGGACTGTAGGGTGGTGATTTCTTGTCTGGAGACTGATCTCCGCTGTAGGGCGGGATTTTTCGCCCATTTCTTTAGCTGCAGTCTCCGGTCTTGGGCTGGCTGGGCGACCAGCATCTGCAGACCCTGCAGTCAACCTTCGCCCCGGCACCAGCCTTCGTTCAGACCTGTGAACTGGCGGTGGTGAACTCTTCGTCTCCTTCTCTGGGACACCTGCTTCACCTCTGACCGGGAGACCAGCCAACAACGACCTTCACCTCTGACCTGCTTCACCTCTGACCGGGAGACCAGCCAACAACGACCTTCACCTCTGACCTGCTTCACCTCTGACCGGGAGACCAGCCAACAACGACCTTCACCTCTGACCTGCTTCACCTCTGACCGGGAGACCAGCCAACAACGACCTTCACCTCTGACCGGCTTCACCTCTGACCGGGAGACCAGCCAACAACGACCTTCACCTCTGACCTGCTTCACCTCTGACCGGGAGACCAGCCAACAACGACCTTCACCTCTCTACAGAATCCACCTCCCCTCTGCGAACCTCCTCAATCATAGACTTGAGTTAAGTTACCGTTTCGTGTGGTATGAATGTGGGTCTGGCGTGTGTGTGTGTGTGTTTTTAAAGGCTGTCACTGATTCGCTTTTTTAATTCTCGCTGTGTAGGTCCTGTCAGATGTAGTATTGTTTCTAGAACTATATTTCTTCTGTCATTCTGCTGAATGTCCTTGTAGCGGGTTCGGTTGGGATAGTAGCGGGATCCTGGGGTATTTGGGAGCGTTTATTTTTCTTGTTCTTTTCAATTTACTTTGTCCCCTAAGACAGTTAGTTCTGGGTAGTGCCTTCTTCTTCTATGCCCCACTTCTCTCTCTCGGCTATCTTCTCTCTTCTTTGTTAGAGTCCTTATCCCGTCCAGAGTGCTAGCGCGAGTGAATGGTTGCATTGTAAATATGTTTTGTTGAAACTTCCTCCCCTTGTGGTCTGGTGGTGTGAGGGTTTGAGTGCTCGCTCCGTTTCTGCCACTGCACATTACCTATATAAGACCCCTCCCCCCCCCCCCCCCTCCCCTGTCAGGTGTACTCCCACTTGACAATCAATCTATAATATTTGTTTGAAACTTAAACAGTCTCTCTTTCTCTCACTTTCTCTCTCTCTCACTCTCTCTCTCTCCTCTCTCTCTCTCTCCCTCTCTCTCTCTCTCTCTCTCTCTCTCTCTCTCTCTCTCTCTCTCTCTCTCTCGCACGCAGGCAGGCAGGCACGCACGCACGCACGCACACACATTTTTTTTCTATTTTGTGCATTAAGAATGAAGTTTTGCGTCATTCTCAGACTGACTGAATATTAACTGACTGTTATTAATTGGCATGCTTTGTTTGACGTTTCAGGCATTCCTTTTTTTTTTTTTTCGATACTATTCATCATTTCCTCAAAGGATTCCTTTGAAAGATTGTTTAAGTTAGCTCGCGCGCACATGAGCTTTAGCTTCCACAATATCCTTTCAAACATCAGTTGGATAGCTTATGAAAAGGAATGTCGGTCAACGGTAATGGCCTGCACTGAATTAGTTATGTGTTTATTTGTATACACGACGGCTAAAGTGGCACAACCAGCCCCCTATTTTCAGATGCAGTCCTTCTCTGAACAGACAAGTTTCTTGCGCATGCGCAGTGAATGGAGGGCGACGGAAAGACAGAGAGAGAGAGAGAGAGAGAGAGAGAGAGAGAGAGAGACGAAGAAGAGAGGAGTCATAAAATATAATCCAGGAAGGGGCATGGAAACCTGTATTTGTCAGATAGCCTGGCCTCAATGCATATAAAACACACACCTTACAACATGTAGGGACGTAGATTTGGCACGATTTAACAAGTTTTCGTTTATCAAGCGCCACGCTTTTACCCCTTCCCTCCCCTCCCCCCCCCTCCCCCACCCCCCTCCCCAGATTTGCTCAGCAAAAGCGTGGTGACCTTGCAAGGTGTGTTGCCTATCGGCGGCTAGAGAGTTGTTTGAGCCGGGATTTGAACTATCTGACCATGTTCCAGTCTTAACTTTTCATGTAAAATGTCTGTTTAGTTCTTTAAGCATTTCTTTCTTTTCTTTTCTTTTCTTTTCTTTTTCTTTTTTCTTTCTTTTCTTTCTTCCTTTTCTTTCTTTTCATTCTTTCTTTTCTTTCTTTTTTTTTTCTTTTTAAGTCTTTCTTTATCATACTGATTCTTACTGCAAAATCAGGCAATTTAATGTCATTTCATTATGTATGATTTTCCAGACAGTGACATATGCGCAAGGAAAAGGGAGGTGGGAGGGGGGGGGGGGGGGGGGGGGGGGGGTCAGGGAAATACGGAAAGTGGAAAGGAGATAGGAGGTTGAGGAGTGCAGAGATAGCAGTCATGAAATACTATCCACGGAGGGCCCGGAAACCTGTATTTGTCAGATAGGCAAGCTTTCATGACGTGTCACCGGAAGTCGGTAACGTGCCCCAAACATGGCGCCTGATGTGTGTGATTATACATGGCAGGGTTCGGCTAAATCGTTATGACGGGTAGAAAATGAATGCAAACATAGGACAAGTTTTTGAATGAGTGAACTAACACAGCGTTATATACCGAGACTGACTTACATTTATTTCATTATCCGAGTGGGGACCGGAATAGCTCAGTAGTAGAGCGCCGGACTCGTAATCTTGGTGATCCTTGGGGGTTCGAATCTCCGCCGGGCCGTTTCGGTACAGGAGGATTTTTCGCTCGGAGTTAATATTGGTTCTGACTCCATTTCCCTTAAAGTCCTTCGAATGAGACTATAAACCGAGGTTCCGTGTGTGAACGCACGCATAACATCTTGCACACACGTAAAATCCCATCACCAACTTTCGGAAGAGAAGGCGGCCGTTGGTATGGATGACACGTTACACATAGCATGCAACGTCCCCGAAGTTGGAGTATGGCTGCCTTAATGGCGGGATAAAAACGGTCATACACACAAAACTCCACTCCCTTTGTTGGGTAGATGGGATTAATCCTTGCCTGTCTATATAGGGACTGTCTGCAGGAGTATTAGCCTGCGTACGCAGCAACAACAACAACAACAAATCATCCAAGTCGACAACGTCTTATATATTTCTACTGAGTTTACAATGACTTCATTTTTTTTTAATGCTTTGCACCTTTCTTATGAATAACATTCTTCGAGAAGATTTTTTTTTCCTCGGTTCCCCTTTTCCAATTTTTACTATCGATTCTAAATGTCTGGTCTTATTGTAACATAAATTGTAAACGAATATTTAACAATTTGCAAGGAAGGAATAAGTAAATGACAAATAAAATGCAGCACATCCTTCTGACCATGTGTGGGGGGTTTTGAATAAAGGGAAATAACCCACATTGCGTATAGAGTCGACAGTTGTCCTGCATAACCTAGTAATGTCTCTCGTTCGACACAGAGTATATTTAGGGAATTCACCAGCAGGAGTTATTCACAGAAACAATCAAACGTTTATGGTAATGTTATGTGCTGGCGCTCAGAGCGCATTGTCTGGCTTTCGTAAGTTGGTGAATAAGTAATTTATCCTTGAACAAGGCTCTGTAGTCGAATGATCAGGTCGTTTTGCTGTAGCGCTGACGGTCATGAGTTTGAACAACTCGCAGAGTCCGATTTCGACGGCTTGAAAACCCTCTGTCCGCCCAGCAGTAAATGGGTACGTGATTCAGTTGGGGGGGAGGTTAAAGGTGTGAAAACCCTCTGTCCACCCAGCAGTAAATGGGTACGTGATTCAGTTCAGGGAAGGTTAAAGGTGTGAAAACCCTCTCTGTCCACCCAGAAGTAAATGGGTACGCGATTCAGGTCAGGGAGGGTTAAAGGTGTGAAAACCCTCTGTCCATCCAGCAGTAAATGGGTACGTGATTCAGTTCAGGAAGGGTTAAAGGTGTGAAAACCCTCTCTGTCCGCCCAGCAGTAAATGAATATGTGATTCAGTTGGGGGAAGGTTAAAGGTTTGAAAACGCTCTCTGTCCACTCAACAGAAATGTGGTACGTGATTCGGTTCGGGGAAGGTAGAGGCGGCGGAAGGAGTAGGGATGGGCCCCGTTTTTCATGACGCCATACCATACACATAGTGATACTCTTACAGGTCACTGCCTCTTCAGCCAGTAGGCTACAGGTCACTGCCTCTTCAGCCAGTAGACTACAGGTCACTACCTCTTCAGCCAGTAGGCTACAGGTCACTGCCTCTTCAGCCAATAGGCTACAGGTCACTGCCTCTTCAGCCAGTAGGCTACAGGTCACTGCCTCTTCAGCCAATAGGCTACAGGTCACTGCCTCTTCAGCCAGTAGGCTACAGGTCACTGCCTCTTCAGCCAATAGGCTACAGGTCACTGCCTCTTCAGAAAGTAGGCTACAGGTCACTGCCTCTTCAGCCAGTAGGCTACAGGTCACTGCCTCTTCAGCCAATAGGCTACAGGTCACTGCCTCTTCAGAAAGTAGGCTACAGGTCACTGCCTCTTCAGCCAGTAGGCTACAGGTCACTGCCTCTTCAGCCAATAGGCTACAGGTCACTGCCTCTTCAGAAAGTAGGCTACAGGTCACTGCCTCTTCAGCCAGTAGGCTACAGGTCACTGCCTCTTCAGCCAATAGGCTACAGGTCACTGCCTCTTCAGCCAATAGGCTACAGGTCACTGCCTCTTCAGCCAATAGGCTACAGGTCACTGCCTCTTCAGAAAGTAGGCTACAGGTCACTGCCTCTTCAGCCAGTAGGCTACAGGTCACTGCCTCTTCAGCCAATAGGCTACAGGTCACTGCCTCTTCAGCCAGTAGGCTACAGGTCACTGCCTCTTCAGCCAATAGGCTACAGGTCACTGCCTCTTTAGCCAGTAGGCTACAGGTCACTGCCTCTTCAGCCAATAGGCTACAGGTCACTGCCTCTTCAGAAAGTAGGCTACAGGTCACTGCCTCTTCAGCCAGTAGGCTACAGGTCACTGCCTCTTCAGCCAATAGGCTACAGGTCACTGCCTCTTCAGAAAGTAGGCTACAGGTCACTGCCTCTTCAGCCAGTAGGCTACAGGTCACTGCCTCTTCAGCCAAATAGGCTACAGGTCACTGCCTCTTCAGCCAATAGGCTACAGGTCACTGCCTCTTCAGCCAATAGGCTACAGGTCACTGCCTCTTCAGAAAGTAGGCTACAGGTCACTGCCTCTTCAGCCAGTAGGCTACAGGTCACTGCCTCTTCAGCCAATAGGCTACAGGTCACTGCCTCTTCAGCCAGTAGGCTACAGGTCACTGCCTCTTCAGCCAATAGGCTACAGGTCACTGCCTCTTTAGCCAGTAGGCTACAGGTCACTGCCTCTTCAGCCAATAGGCTACAGGTCACTGCCTCTTCAGAAAGTAGGCTACAGGTCACTGCCTCTTCAGCCAGTAGGCTACAGGTCACTGCCTCTTCAGCCAATAGGCTACAGGTCACTGCCTCTTCAGCCAATAGGCTACAGGTCACTGCCTCTTCAGAAAGTAGGCTACAGGTCACTGCCTCTTCAGCCAGTAGGCTACAGGTCACTGCCTCTTCAGCCAATAGGCTACAGGTCACTGCCTCTTCAGCCAGTAGGCTACAGGTCACTGCCTCTTCGGCCAGTAGGCTACAGGTCACTGCCTCTTCAGCCAATAGGCTACAGGTCACTGCCTCTTCAGAAAGTAGGCTACAGGTCACTGCCTCTTCAGCCAATAGGCTACAGGTCACTGCCTCTTCAGCCAGTAGGCTACAGGTCACTGCCTCTTCAGCCAATAGGCTACAGGTCGCTGCCTCTTCAGCCAGTAGGCTACAGGTCACTGCCTCTTCAGCCAATAGGCTACGGGATTTTAACCATTTAAAAACAAATAAATCAGTCCTTGAAGAATCCCTGTATCTTGTTATTTATTTATTTGTGTACTTATTCATTTTGCTAAGACCCAGGCCTACTTTAACAGTATGACAGGCTGACTCTCCAAATGACAGCTGAATGTACATGAGGGAAGGATGAAGAAAGGGATTGGGGGGGGGGGGGGGAGGGGGAGTGAGGGCGTAGGGTGGAGGTAGAGTTGGGAGGAAACGGGACAGCGTGCAGGGGAGGGAAGGAAATCCTGCTATTCTCACTCTCAGCGAGGGTCTAGTAACCTGTAGGTGTCGGATAGCGAAGCCTTCGTCACGTCATCCCAGAAGTCTGCAATACGCCAACAGCATGGCGCCTGATAGGTGTGATGATCTATGTGGCTGCACGCCAGAAAGTGATGTGCCAAGGCCTTGCATAAGGAATCGAGTATTCATGGTCAGGTACCACTATATTGTTCTGTGAATTTTCGTTGTGTCCGAAAATCGATTTACCTTCTTTTCTTTCATACGGCCATCGAGCTATGTACAGGTTGCTTCAAGCAGACAGATTAAAATGGAAGGAGTGGGACTGTTTTGGGGACACCACCTGGCGGCAAAGATAGGGTCACGGGTGAGCAGGAAGGCCTGAAATGTAGCCGGCACGGGCAGCAATCCTTGACAACAAGCGAAATGATTGGTGGTGGGGAATGGGGGTTGGGGGGGTGGGGTGGGGGGTGTTCGTTTGATGTAGTATCAGCTTAATATAAATGATTTTTGGCCCAAATTCATGCTACGATTCAGAAGCCGTACATGAATTACATAGTGATTTAGAAGCCGTACATGAATTACATCGTGATTTAGAAGCCGTACATGAATTACATCGTGATTTAGAAGCCGTACATGAATTACATAGTGATTCAAAACCCGTACATGAAGTACATAGTGATTTAGAAGCCGTACATGTATTACATAGTGATTCAAAACCCGTACATGAATTACATCGTGATTTAGAAGCCGTACATGAATTACATAGTGATTCAAAACCCGTACATGAAGTACATAGTGATTTAGAAGCCGTACATGAATTACATCGTGATTTAGAAGCCGTACATGAATAACATAGTGATATAGAATCCGTACATGAATAACATCGTGATTCAAAACCCGTACATGAATTAATAGTGATTCAAAACCCGTACATGAATAACATAGTGATTTAGAAGCCGTACATGAATTACATCGTGATTTAGAAGCCGTACATGAATTACATCGTGATTTAGAAGCCGTACATGAATTACATAGTGATTCAAAACACGTACATGAATAACATAAAGATTTAGAAGCCGTACATGAATTACATAGTGATTTAGAAGCCGTACATGAATTACATAGTGATTCAAAACCCGTACATGAATAACATAGTGATTTAGAAGTCGTACATGAATTCCATAGTGATTTAGAAGCCGTACATGAATTACATAGTGATTTAGAAGCCGTACATGAACTACATTGTGATTTAGAACCCGCACATGAATTGCATCGTGATTTAGAGCAAAGTCCCAATCACGGTGTGTGGCCTGTGAGATTCTGCTGAAAGGGCTGTGAGAGGCGGCAAAATGGCGGGGAAGAGAAGATAAGCCTGCTTGCATGAAATGGAGCCGTGTCATGAATGAACGTGTATCGAGATGGACATTATTCATACTTTTCTCTTTCCTGACGTCATGATTTTTTTTTTTTTTTTTTTTTTTGCTTTACCAGGACAACTATTTCGTCATAGTCGGCACCATGACTACCTCCAGAAATGAAGTTGTGTGTTCACCCGCATCTGTACGTATGTCTGTGTGTCAACATGATGATGACGCAGAACCTATTCAACCGACTGTCACGAGACACAGTGGAAAGACGGATCGTACCCCGCAGACGAATCGATTAAAAACCTAGAGTGACTCCCAGTTACGTGACAAATCCAACCCCCCCCCCCCTCCTCCCCGCTCCCCACCCTCTTCCAGTTCCGACTTTCTTTCACATCGCAAGACAACGGCATTTTTGTTTGTTCTTTTTTTTTTTTTTTTTTTTCCAATCATTTCTCCGGAAATATTGCGTGGATCTCAATGGAACTTAAACAGATCAGCCAGTTTTGTGCGAGTGCCACTTTATAAGTTACGATTGAGATTTCTGTAGGAGATTTTCAATGATTTTCATTATAGATAATGCCTGGGTCTGTTTTCAACGTTCTGTATGGTTGTCGAGTATTTTCCAAAATAATCCATTGAGAAAATGACAAATGGCACGAAACTCTTGCTTGTAATTACATGAAACGGTAAAAATGTTGTGACAATAGTACAATGATGATGATGATGATGATAATGTGCATGACGGTGATAGTCATAATGCTGATGATAATCATGATTATGATAGCAATGATGATAATAACCAGGGGAAAAGTCAGTTAACACATGTCTAGCAATAAACGCTGCTCATCTCAAGGCAAGCTTTATGGATTTGGATCTGGAGGCTGCTCAGTAACATATATTAAGCTTGCACAGTCATGTTTGAACTGGATGGGGGGGTGAGGATATGGATGGGGGGCTGAAAAGGCAGGGAGTGCGGGAGAGAGGAAGGCAGTCACATAATGCTTGCTGACTATCGGCGAAGGGCCCGGGAACCTGTTTTTTTTTTCAGACAGCTAAGCCGTCAACATCGTCCCCGGAAGACTGTATTATGCCAGCAGCATGGTGCTTGATAGCTGTGATAAGGTATGAAAGGCTCTGCTGGGAGAGTGTCAGGGGGAGAGAGTGGCTGTTCTGGAAGTGTAAATAACCAGACCAGCGGTGTGTGTGTGTGTGTGTGTGTGTGGTGTGTGTGTGTGTGTGTGCGCGCGAACGTGCGTATGTGTGTGTGTGAGTTTAACTAAGGCAGTGTTATCATCACGCTGCCTGACATATGCTCGTATTATCACATAGGCCAAGGTTGTCATCATTGCGCCAGTTGGTTGTTGTTGTTTTGTTTTTTTGAGTGTGTGTGCTGTTGTTGTTGTCGTTGTTGTTGGTTTTTTGTTTTTGAACCGTAAACAAGTGGGGGTAAGTTTTGCTCCCATAAGAAAACCTAACACAGAGTAACTTTTATTCAAGACTGGCACAGCCTTTTAAACTTGAATAAAGTCAGACAAATACATAGACGAACAATCTAACAGTGGGGAAAAACAAGCTCAGGCCAACAATTGAACTGTCTTCATAGTAACATGTCTTCATGTCTTAAAAGGCTGTGCCAGTCTTGAATAGAAGTCACTCTGTGTTAGGTTTTCTTATGGGAGCAAAACTTACCCCACTTGCTTACTGTTTATTGTTTACTGTTCCCTATCTCATATCATTTCCATTTTTGTTTTGGGGTTTAATTTTTATAAGCACATATCAATGATAACTTTACATGACATCTTTTGGTAATTCTCCGTTTCATTAGTGTTTAGTTTTCTACATTCCGGGAGCTATTTTAAATCGGTAACAGTTAGGTATTTTGCACTGGTGACATGAAATAAACAAGACATTGCACTCCATTTATTGTAATCATATACAAGGGTTACTAAAAATAGAAAGTGAGGTGGGGGGGGGGGGGATGGGAGGCGAGGGAAAGTGTTGAGAGAAAGGGGATGAGGAATAAGACAGTTACGAAATAACATTTGTCGTGCACTTTGAGACATGCTTATTGTACATCGTACATGGTGACTGGTAACTTTAGATTTAAAGCACGTAAATACGAACGCAGCATTTCTTCTTTTTTTTTTTCTTTTTTCTTTCTTTTTTTTTTCAGGTTCAAGGGAAACAACCCCAAGGTACATTTGTGTTTTTCAGAATGACCTTCAACCCCCCTCCCCCACCCCACCCCCCACCATGCGGCATTTCGTATTAGGTCATCTGGGAAACGAACAAAATGAACTGGGCCTGATTAACTACATCTGAATGTGTCAAACTCGTGATTAATCTGGACTTTTCTTCTTTGTGTATCCATTTAAGCTTCTTCTTTTTCTTTTTTTTAATATTTACTTGTTTACTAAACGCTGCCACTCAGCAATAATTATAACAGTATGCTCAACCTCACAACGACAGATCTATATGCGCAAGGGGATAGGGAAGGAAAGTGGGAAGGGGAGGTGGGTCCTGGTTTGGGGGCAATGTACGGAGAGGAGGAGGGATAGTGGGGGGGGGGGGGGGGGGGGGGGGGCATGGAACAGAGCGGGTGCTAGAGCAGACGGGAGTCATCACACAGCGACAATCAGAAAAAGGCCCGGGAATCTGTATTCGTCAGATAGCTAGCTGTGCCTACGTCACCTGTCACCGAAAGTCTGTATGCGCCAACAGCATGGCACTTGATGTGTGAGATGATGTAGGTGGAATTCTGTTTGAAATGCTATCGGGCAGAGCAACAAAGGAACATTTTCGCCATTGTTATCAACTCATGGTCTATTTTTTGAAAGCTAATACATTTCTTGTGCCAGTCTTGAATAAATGTTAATTTGTATTTGATAATTTCTGCAGTTGTTGTTGATGTGTTGATGTGTCCTGTACGGGGTATATTGGCAAACTTGGGAACATCCTTTTCTGGGGATGTTTTCTTGTTTGTTCTGTGTGCTCTGTGCTGTCATGTCTGCTAGGCGATTCGGTGTCGTAAGCAGCAGCATTCGCTTGGGGTTATGGGCGTGTATTGATTTCATCGTGGGAGCAAGAGTTATCCAACTTGTTTGTTATTTACTGTTTCCCGTGCCCTGCCTCACTGAGATTTCCTTTCATGCCTCCTTCAGCTTTAGGACGTTAGTTCACGGTAATTGATGGACCGTTCTATAAGGATCATATTGCTGTGGTCTTGTGAATGTTTCTTGTGCTTGTTCTTGTTGGTGTTTATTTCTTAATCGTCTGTATGGTGAGTGTCATCAATGATTAAACATTTCATTTTGTCACGGGAAAATTAAAAAAAAAAACCTGTCCTAAAAACGCTGTGCTCATTGTGTGTGACCGGCCGTTGACACAATGTCGACCATCTTTGTAACACTGTGTAACGTTTGTGACATGTTTACAGTGTCGGCATACTAGCGGCTTGTTAATGTCTTCCGCTGCCTTTACAATCTTTCGTAAATTATGGTGCTACTTTGGAGTAGCTGCTTTTATCACGTGTAAAGTAAAGCGGTCTAACTCCGTCTCTGTCTCTGTCTCCCTGTCTCGTTGTCTGTCTGGCTGTCTGTCTGTCTCTCACCTAGGCTCACGTGGTGTATACTGCTCCTGTTCTTTATCCTGTAATATAACTTCCTCTCTCTCTCTCTCTCTCTCTCTCTCTCTCTCTCTCTCTCTCTCTCTCTCTCTCTCTGTGTGTGTCTCTGTCTCTCTCTCTGTGTATTTATGTGAGTGACTGAGTGAGAAAGTGTGTGTGTGTGTGTGTGCGTGCGTGCGTGCATGCGCACGTGCGTGTATGCACGCGTGTGTGTGTGAGAGATAGAGAGAGCGTGTGTGTGTGTGTGCGTGTGCGTGCGTGTGTGTGCATGCGTGTGTGCGTGCGTGCGTTCGTGAGTGTGTGCCTGCATCAGTGTCTGTATTTTGCCGAGTGGCCTCTCATGTTTGTTTAAGGCTTTCACTGCTCAAATTCACTTCTGTGTGGCAGTAACCTCCCTTTACCTCCTCCTGAAACTTTAAAGCCAAAAACAGTTCGTGAGCGAGCCTCCGTGACCTGTTTTCTCTAGTCGTCTGTGTCTCGCTCCCTTGATTTGCTCATCAGATCTTACTCTCTCCTCTGCCTGTTTGTCGGTCCGTCTGTTTGTCTGTCTGTCTCTGCCTCTGTCTTTCTTTGTCTGTCTCTCAGACTCTCTCTTTGTCTCTCTGTCTCCCTGTGCCTTTCTCTCTGTCTCTGTGTGTGTGTGTCTCTTTCTCACTCTCTGTCTCTGTCTGCGAGTCTGTCTGTCTGTCTGCCTGTCTCTCTGTCTTTGTCTCTGTCAGTCTGTCTGTCTGTCTGTCTGTCTGTCTGTCACTCTCTCTCTCTGTGTTTCCCTGTCTCTCTCTCTCTCTCTCTCTCTCTCTCTCTCTCTCTCTCTCTCTCTCTCTCTCTCTTCTCTGTCTGTTTCCCTGTCTCTCTCACAGTCCCCCCTCTCTCTTTTTCTCTCTCTCTCTCCCCCCCTCTCTCTCTCTCTCACTGTCTGTCTCTCTGTCTGTCCGTCTGTCTGTCTGTCTGCCCGTCTGTCTGTCTGTCTCTCTCACTCTGTCTGTCTCTGTCTGTCTCTCTGTCTCTGTCTCTGTCTGTCTGTCTCTCTCTCTCTCTCTCTCTCTCTCTCTCTCTCTCTCTCTCTCTCTCCTTTTTCATCTCGTCTCAGTGGTGCCGCGTTAGCAAGGGCATATGCCTCTAATGCCCGACAGCATAGACTTGCTTTTGTTTGTCGTAGTAGTAGTAGTAGTAGTAGTAGTAGTAGTAGTAGTAGTAGTAACTACAATGATAAACAAGGGGGGGGGGGGGAACTCGTAAGAATGCGGTTACTGATTTCTCTTCGATTGAAAATCATTTTTGTTTTCATTTCAAGCGTCTCATGTTCAATTTAAGTATCGGTATAGAGTTGACTCTACGGGAATATATATTTTTGCGTTGATATGAATGTGACTTTCTCTCGATAAGTAATGTAGATACTGTGTGTGTGTGTATGTGCGTGCGTGCGTGCGTGCGTGCGTGCGTGCGTGCGCGCGCGCGCACACGCGGCTATGTGATTTTCACCGCATTTAAGTAACATCAAAAGAAAGCCCATGTACCAAAACATAACGTTATTTCCCAGGGAGATCTGTCGTTGATTTAGTTGTTTTGCTGCCGATGGCCCCACCCCCACCCCACCCCACCCTCCCCCTCCCCAATTTGAACGTGAAGCCATATCTCAATGGACAGCAAGAAAACGGGAATCTTTCTTCTCAGACTAAAACGAAAAGATCGGGAAGGAGGTGGAGAGAGGGAAAGGGCGGAGAATGGAGAGGGTGGAGAGAGCGGGAGGGGGGGGGGGGGGAGGGGGAAGAATCGGGGCAGGGGGAAAGTGGGGAGGGGTGGTGGTGGTGGTGGTGGTGACGGGCGGATAAATTCAGAATGAAACGCGGTGCTATGACTTGGAGGAAGGGAGCCGATTTACCCGCGCGTTCCCACGGTTGTTGTCCGCGCGTTAACAAAACGCCCCTTCATCCATGAAAAACGAGCGAAAAGGTCAGTGTAATGGAGAAAGGTTCCTCAATCTGATGAGACCACATGTCGTGTTTGTTAATTTATCTGTCATATGTAGAAGTGCAGCAAGCGGAATAAAAAAAGGAAAAAAAAAAGGTTATCGGTGCTATTTGTGTGTGTGCGTGCGTGCGTGCGTGCGTGCGCGTGTGTGTGTGTGTTTTAAGGGATGGGGATGGGGGTCGGTGGGGGTTGTTCCTTATCTTTAAACTTAAATTGAAACTGCTCTCTCTCTCTGTGCACTTTTAAAAAAAACCCAAAGACAAAAAGAATAGCATTTAAAACTAAGAGTAGAAAGAGAAAGCACAACATGTTATTACTTTTGTCGGATATTTATTCAACACTGTTTCTGCAGATCTACTTACGACATGAGATATGAGTAGACTATTACTCGCATTCAACCATTCGCCCATTCAGTCATTTACCGGCGGTGAGCATACACATAGTTATAAGTGTACTCGGGCATACTCAATCAACATTAAGGACTTCATTACGCAAGCATAATGCTACTGTCTGAAAAACGCATCCATAAAGTGGAAGAGATTTGACCCCATGATCCCTTTCTCCCTAAATGAATCCAAAGCACACTCAGTTCCAGGAGGGCCCCGACGGGGTGATTGCACATTCCACGTGGATTGGAACCGTTGCTCTCCCATTTGTTGGTCTGTGACGCGCTGACCACCACGCCACAATGGCTGGTGATGGCGAGAAGTTTCCTTAATCTTACTAACAACCTAATGTAGTGAAACACGACCGTTGTTATGACGAGAAGTTTCCTCAATCTTATTAACAACCTAATGTAGTGAAACACGACCGTTGTTATGACGAGAAGTTTCCTCAATCTTACTAACAACCTAATGTAGTGAAACACGACCGTTGTTATGACGAGAAGTTTCTTCAATCTTACTAATAACCTAATGTAGTGAAACACGACCGTTGTTATGACGAGAAGTTTCTTCAATCTATTAACAACCTAATGTAGTGAAACACGAGCGTTGTTACGACGAGAATTTTCCTCAATCTTACTAACAACCTGATGTAGTGAAACACGACCGTTTAATCTACCGGACCGTCGTCGTTGACTATGGAGGCACATCCTGTAGATAGCGGATACTTGGGCCCTCTGCTGGGAGAAGGGGCGAGAATACAGAGAGGAATCGGAGGCAAAAAAGTGAATAAAGAGGGAGTAATCGGGGAGAGGTCTGAAAAACGGGTGCCGCAGACAGAACTTGGTCTACGAGAAGGAAAACTCGAATTCTCAAACCTGTGCCGAGTAAATGCATTTGTTCCACGCTGGTGAGGTGTTAGTGTTGGAAACTGGTAAAACTCACGCCGCGTGTTTCAAATCAGGCATTGCTGAACAGTTCGTCAAAGGGAAGTTAAACTAGATTTTAATCCCAGTTTGAAGAAAGGCTAGGGAGAGCTTTGACAACAGGTCTTCAGAGAAAAACAGCCTCTCTCTCTCTCTCTCTCTCTCTCTCTCTCTCTCTCCCCACCCTTCAGACTAGCGTTTCGGTTTTGAACTTAACTTTAAGAGAGTATGGCCGCATCCACTCCCAGATATCCTTCTGCTGCTTCTGGGGGGTGGGGGTGGGGTGGGGGTGTGTGTGTGTGTGTATGGTGTTGTGTGTTTTGTGTGTGTTGTGTGTGGTGGGGGGGGGGGGGGTGCTAGGTGCGTGCGCGTGTGTGTGTGTTGGTGTCTTTGTGTGAATTGTGTGGTGTGTGTCTGTGTGAGCTCAATGCACCTGAACAGTGATCAGTGACTTTATTATTACATGAGACGTTCTCACCCAATTCTCACATGGGCTTTCCTGTCTACACTGTCTTCTTCTCTTCACTTCGACAACGGGCCTATGGCTTGAAACGTCAGTTTCCTCTCCAACGGATTCAACTACCACCAAAAGGTTTTTTATAAACTTTATTATTTATTTTTTCATCCCCCCCCCCCCCCCCCCCCCCCTTGTTTTCCTGGCGCTGCCGGGATACGAACCCCAACGTCTGGACGGGTGGGTGTCTCAAGACATGCCTTTTTAGACAGACGTCTTGCCCACATTGCTGTCGGACACCAGTTTTAAGTAAGGAAACTTGAGACGCCTGATGAAGTTCACGAGTTATTCCTCCTCGACCAGATCCAGCTGGAATTCTTTTCCGCTGCCTCTGCCCCTTGCGTTCAAAGTTCTGGTGAGGAGTATAAGGATCGTTAGTCCCGGTTGACAGTCGACCCTAGAGGAAAGAAACCCGCCGATCATCAATCACTTAATTTCCTCATCTCCACCGCCTAGAAATGGACAACACGCGGAAGTCGACCGTATCCCAGTTGTGGATAAATAAACGGGCAGAAGGGACTGGACAGCGGTGGACAGCGATCGGTCGTGAATGCAGACCAGACTTTTCATAGCATCGAGGTGTGGCAGGCAGCTGGTCAAGGGGGAGGGAATCTCTAACGAAGGGGAGAGGCCACCTAACGGAAGTCGGTGAAGGAAGAAGACATCTGCGGTTCTCTTCTGGTGCCTCAAAACTAGGGCACCAAGCAGCTCGCTTCGCGATGAACTGTTGCCGATGTCAACATCCTTGGTGTTTCGTCAGTATCTCTGGCCTCTTGGCCAGCCTCGCTAATCTTCTGTCAGCAGCTCTGGTCCTTTGAGACATCCTTGGTCCTTTGTCAGCAGCTCTGGTCCTTTGTCAGCAGCTCTGGTGCCTTGTCAGCATCTCTGGTCCTTTGTCAGCAGCTCTGGTGCCTTGTCAGCATCTCTGGTCCTTTGTCAGCATCTCTGGTCCTTTAAGACATCCTTGGTCCTTTGTCAGCAGCTCTGTTCCTTTGAGACATCCTTGGTCCTTTGTCAGCAGCTCTGGTACTTTGTCAGCATCTCTGGTCCTTTGTCAGCATCTCTGGTCCTTTGTCAGCAGCTCTGGTCCTTTGTCAGCAGCTCTGGTCCTTTAAGGCTCCTTGGTCCTTTGTCAGCGTCTCTGGTCCTTTGTCAGCGTCTCTGGTCCTTTGTCAGCGTCTCTGGTCCTTTGTCAGCAGCTCGGGTCCTTTGTCAGCATCTCTGGTCCTTTGTCAGCAGCTCGGGTCCTTTGTCAGCAGCTCGGGTCCTTTGTCAGCAGCTCG
Organism: Conus ventricosus; assembly: GCA_018398815.1. Lineage (NCBI taxonomy): Eukaryota > Metazoa > Mollusca > Gastropoda > Neogastropoda > Conidae > Conus > Conus ventricosus. Next base: position 9,974,761 of record CM031621.1, read on the forward strand.
GGTCCTTTGTCAGCAGCTCGGGTCCTTTGTCAGCAGCTCGGGTCCTTTGTCAGCAGCTCGGGTCCTTTAAGACATCCTTGGTCCTTTGTCAGCATTAATTGTCTTTTGCCGGCCTCTCTGGTCTTCTTTGTCATTTGTCAGCATTTCGTGCCCTTTGTCAGCGTCAGTAGTAGGGTAAGGGACGCTTCATGCCCCTTTTGAGGATCTCCCCGGTGTTGCGCATGCGCGGCAGGTGTCGCGGCAGGTGGGGGTATGTCAGGTGGGTGGGGGGTGGCAGGTGGGTGGTGGCAGTGGGTGGCGGTCATAGGTGGTAGTCGTCGGGGAGTTTAGGTTCAGGTGATCGGATTTTCTTG
>CM031621.1:9976113-9981113 GCA_018398815.1 Conus ventricosus
CACTGCCCGACTACATTACCAACATCTTTTTCTGAACACGGCTGCAAAAAAAATAAAACCCATGGTTTGTTTAAAACGACGGACTTTGTTTTTTTCGTTGTCTCGCTCTCCACAAGGCGTTTCTGTGTCGCTTCCCCTTTCCCCAGAGGTACCGTCCCCTTTGTCCATTTTTCCAACTGTGTTTGGTCTCATAAAAACCGACGCCACGCCACCCCGCTCTTTTGTTCTGTATATTGTTAATGACCCCCAGCTTTTCTTGTTTTTGTTCCTGACACCCCCCCCTTTCGCCCTTTGGTCGTGTTAAAATACCCACCCCAGCGTCTTTTGTTCGTAGTTTTATTAATCCCGCACTGTTCTTGTTCTTTGCCCTTTGACACCCCTGCTTCGCCCTTTGGGCGCGTTTTCAAATCCCTCGGGGTACACCCAGCTGACCATTGGCGCGTGTTTCCATACGGCACGTGGTAAACCCACTGTGCCACCTCCCTTCTCTCTCTCTCTCTCTCTTTTCTCTCTCTCTCTCTCTCTTCTTTTCCTTCTCTCTAACACCCCCGCCCCACCCCGCCATCCCCACCACCCTCTATGTTGTTTTTTCTGTCTGGTGTCGTTGTTTGCCCGTCTATGTTTGGTCTGTATTGTTTCGCCTCTCAAAAATAAAGGGCAAAAACCCCAAAGGTGTCTCGATCAGAAGCGTCTTTATCTTTAAGGGCCTCCTGTTGATATACTATTTGGTCCTATAAACACTGAGGACGGGGGTACATCAAGGGGGCCTTGATGGAACAAGCTCATCACAGCATCATCATCACTGTCACACCACGTCTCTGTCTAACACGCCAACGTCAGCGGAAAACCCACGCGGCCGAGAAAAACATTTATTTAAAAAAAAAAAAAACAAACACGGCGTCCCATCGAGCCGCACCGCGCGCGTAGAAACACGAACCCCCCCATTATTTTAACCCCATTACGCGCAAAAAAGAAAAATTTTTTTTTTATCGAGCGGATCCCGTGACAAAAACACAAAAACAAAATAAATAACTTTTATAACCATGACCCGACCAAAGCGTGCTCACCGTGACCTTGACCCCGACGCACCTGCCCTCACCTCCACCACCCACCTGCCCCCCCCCACCCACCCAATCCCCACCTGCCCGACACCTGCCGCGCATGCCAACACCGGGGGAGATCCTCGGGGAGATCCTCAAAAGGGGGAAGAAGCTCCCTTCCTCTACACGTGATGGCTTTGTCTGTATTCTTTTTGGTTTGCCAATCTTGGCCCTTTGTCGCATTCTGGTTATTTGTCGGAATTGCTGGCACTTTTTCTCATCTCTGTCTTTGTCGGAATCCCCTACCCCTGTCACATTTTTGGTCCTTTTCAACATTGCGTCCCTTTTTCACCATCTCTATCCCTTTTTCACATCTCTGGGCCCCTTTTTCAATCTCTGGGCCTTTGTCAATCTGGCCCCTTTGTGAGCTTTCTATTCCTTTTTCAAATGTCTGGCCCTTTGCCAGCATCTCTGAGCTCTCTGGCCCTTTGTCACATCTTGGAGCAAATTTTGGCCCCTTTTTCACATCTCGGGCCCTTTTTTCAGCATCCTTGCACATTTCTATCCCCCCTTTTCACCATCTCTGGCCCTTTTTCACTCTCTGGCCCTTTTTGCATCTCTGGCCCCCTTTTCGCATCTCTGGGCCTTTGTCAATCTCTGGCCTTACTCAGCATCTTGACCCCTTTTTTATCATCCTTGACCTTTTCCGGGCCGCATCTCACGCGAGGTTCCGTCTATGTCCATCGCCCGATCATTGTCCCTTTTCCTTCTTTCGCATCTTTGCACCTTGTCATGTCTTTTTATTCACGCAGCAGTTTCACAAAAGGGGTGTAACATCTCGAGCCATTGTCGTGCTGACCCTCTCTCTACAGCCTCACCCCTCGGTCTGTGACTTTAAAACGAAGCGCATTTTTGTGTTCTGATGCGGTGAACTGCGTTGTGCTGTGCTTCGCCGCTTTTCTTTTTTCTCGATTTTATTTTCGATTTATTAAAGCTAAGCTTTCACTGTACTGTAACCAGCAGACTTACATCATCCGGTTTTGCGCGTAGCACGTGTTAAGTGTTTCGCTGTACTGAGCACAGATGTGTTGCTTGGGCTGTGCTGTGCTTTGTTGAATTGTGGTTGTTTTCGTGTTTCGTTGCTTCAGGCTGCATTGTCAGGGCTAAAAAAAAAAAAATCAGCATTTGAAGTTGTGCAAGCTTCTGTGTGTGTCTTTGTGTTCATTGAACAGTAATGCATGTTGCTGGTGTGTGTGTGTGTGTGTGTGTGTGTGGTGTGTGTCTGTGTGTCTGACTCGACCGTGTGTTTGTATGTCTATCTGCGCGTGCGTCCATGAGCAAGCAAGCGGTTATTTATTTATATTTTTTTTTATTATTTTTATTTTGGGGTGAGCGCCCACACACAAACACAGGCGTCGAAGTGTTCATGTGTGTAGAAATCCACGCGCTCACACGCGCGTGCGCAATCTGGTCTCCGGAAACATAAACTACATTTAATAAATACTTCAGACAACCAAACAACCTCCTCTCCCAGTCCACGGGGCCAAGGAAAGCTTGCGTGATGGATTCCCGCGGGAAGAAACTACCCCCACACAGATCAGCCGCTTTTCAGCCCAGTCTTCGTCCCAAGTCTTTATTATAAGTTCACACGCCCTACCGCTTTGCATAATTGATCAAGCCAATGAGGATCCACACATTGACCGCGCGACTGACTGCGGTTCTGTTTCTCTGCCTCTGTCTCTGTCTCTCTCTCTCTACCTCGTCTGTCCGTCCATGCGTCAATCCGTCGTCTGTCGGTAGGTCCTTCTCTCTCTCTCTCTCTCTTCTCTCTCCCTTCTCTCTCTCTCTCTCTCTCCCCTACCAACCCACCTCCATGCGTCAATCCGTCCCGTCTGTCGGTAGGTCTCTCTCTCTCTCTCTCTCTCTCTCTCTCCTCTCTCTCTCTCTTCTCTCTCTCTCTCTCTCTCTTATCCACCCACCTGCGTCCGTCCGTCTGTCGGTAGGTCTCTCCTCTCTCTCTTCTCTCTCTCCTCTCTCTCTCTCCCCTCTCTCTCTCTCTCTCTCTCTCTCTCTCTCTCTCTCTCTCTCTCTCTGCTGGATCCTAAAGCCTCTGTCAGACCTTCCTGTCAGACGTTGTTCTCTTGGGATCGCTAAAGGCCGTTTGAGGCTAGACTTTAGTAGCTTTTCGTTTTAAACGAACCTTCTTTTGTCATCTTACTGGGAGCGTCCCTGTGAGCTTCGTTGCAGTACACTTAGTTTGCGTCAGAGGTTGAGAGTTCCATTCTTTATGGCGCCCAACAGAAAAAAACAAACAAACCGTTGTCATTTTCGCTGCTCATGTTGTCGTTGTAGTGGTGTTAGTGTCGCGTATTAAACAGATCCTCTCCTCCTGTCTTTGTTGGTTTTTGTTGTTGTTGTTGTTTTTGTTTTTCATTCTTCCGGATAGTTATCTCTCATCTATCCTACGTGTTTGTGGTGAATATGGACGTTAAACCTGAACGTAAGTGGCTGACCAATTAACTGATTGACTTACTGACTGACTCGCCCACGCACGCACCCACTCACTCACTCACTCACTCACTCACCAACTAACCAACAAACCACCTTACGAGCTGCTCACTAACTAACTAACTAACGAACTGAGTAACTGACTAACAAACTCACTGACTGTCTGACTGACTGACTGACCGACCGACCGACCGACTGACCGACCGCCCGACCGACCGGACCGACCCGACCGACCCGACCCAGTAGATAACCTCGCAGTAGTTTCGGCTACAAGGAATAGTTATGAGCATGGACTTTTAACGACGTTCTCTGAGTTTTGTAAGACAGGACACTAACTGAAAGGAATCTTAACTATAATGAAGTAGACTCTACGTTGTCAGGATAAGGAGCAAGAAGTGGGGGTGGGGTGGGTGAAGGTTCATTTTAGGCTTTTAAATACAATAATGACTGAAAGTACTAGGAGATTTTTTTAAAAATAATTTGTTTTTTTCTTTTATTTGTTTGTTTTCTGATGGACTTCTGTTCGCCTGGAGCATTTCAGATCGTCGCCATCTTTGCGTTTAACCATCCGATAAATGGTCACACTGCTTCCTTCTGTTCGTGCCAAGAGTTCACCGTTGCTGTGGGACTCTTAAATGCAAGTTGAACCTAGTTCAAATAAATGAAAGGAGACTACTGCCAGGAAGAGAGAGAGAGGGAGAGAGGGAAGAGGGGGAGGGGGGAGGGGGAGAGAGAGGGGGGGGGGGGGGGGGGGAGGGGGGGGAGGGGGAGGGGGGGGGAGAGGTTTATTGCCAGAGGGGGAGGGAGGGAGGGAGGGAGGGAGGGAGGGAGGGAGGGAGGGAGGGAGAGGGAGGGAGGGGGGAGAGGAGGGGGGGAGAGAGAGGGGGAGGGGGGAGGAGGGGGGGAGGGGGAGAGAGGGGGAGGGGGAGAGAGGGGAGAGAGAGGGGAGGGGGAGGGGGAGAGGGGGAGGGGGGAGAGGGGGGAGGGGGAGAGAGGGGGAGGGGGAGGAGGGGGGGGGAGGGGGAGGGGGGGGGGGGAGAGGGAGGGAGAGGGGAGAGAGAGGTTTATTGCCCAACCGACCGCAAAAGCCATATCGGAGCTGTCACCTGCTTGAACTCGATTTAAAACTATCCAAACAAACAACAAAAAAGCAAACAAACATACACACACAGCTCGCTTAAACAAATTGTCTAAAAACACACGCCGGAATTCCGTTAAAAATCTATGTTTCGTAAGATCTTGTATTAAAAAAAAAAAAAAAAGTTCATTTCTCTCAGAAACTCAAAACTCACATCTGGTTAGAACATCTCTGAACAAGATTTTCATGGAATCTGTTGTAAAGAGGTTGTGTCTCACATCCTGCAAGTCCCAGCACTCTACAAGAGCATGTTTCATTGTGAGTGGTACGTCACATCACATGCAATGCATCACGGAGCCTTTTCACCTTTGAAA
>CM031621.1:9986113-9988613 GCA_018398815.1 Conus ventricosus
CTCTCTATCGCTTTTTCTAACATCTACATCCTAATCCTACTATGGAAAGCAGTAAACCACACTATCAGGAAAAAACAAAGCATCTTCAAACACTCCATCTACAAACCTATCAAACGACGAATTGAACAATCACTTCTTCGGACAGTTTCTGATTCGATTGTCAAGGAAGACTACATCTCAGAATGACTTGCTTTACTTAAAGATTTTTGTGCGTGAAAAATGTAAAATCTTTTTTCTTAAGTTTAAATCATAAGTGTTCATGAAGTATACCATGAATTATGTTCCTTAAGTCAGTCTAAATCTCGTGATTGGATATTTGGACAATCGAATACGTTATAAACGGCAGCTCCAATCATTGCGGAACATTTAACACTATATTTATAATTGTGTATTGAAAAATGTCATTTTCCTCAAGCTTTTAAGATGCCAAGGAATATTCCTCTCTTTTAATCTGGTGACTCAATGATGCTTCAAACTACAGGCCCATATCAATTTTATCTGTTCTGTCAAACCGTTAGAAAAGCATTTAAAGAAAATGATTCAGGGTCCCATTTTGATGAATTATAATTTGTTCTTCATCCAAACCAAGTGGTTTGCGAAAAAATCATTCTTGTCACACTGCACTCTCAAACCTAATAGAACAAGGCACATAATTTTTAATAACGACCTTGTCACTGGGGCAGGTATTTGTTGACTTTGCTAAGGCATTTGATACCATTGACCACAATCTTCTTATAAAAAACTGGAATTATATTGTTTATCACAAGATGCAATCATCTGATTTCATCCTTTTTTAACCAACAGACAACAATTAGTTTTCCTGGATTGTAAAAAAATCATCTTTTCAACCAGTAAACTATGGTGTTCCCCAAGGATCAGTCCTAGGACCAGTTTTATTTTCTGTCTATATAAACGAATCTTTTCCGTTAAACGTCTCATCTGACTGTGAACTATTTGCAGATGATAGTACAAAATTTCATAAACAAAAACAAAACACAGATTCGGTGCTTGCAGATATACAAAACGACCTTACAAAATGGAAACATGGAGTAAACTAAATCATATGGCTCTACATCCTAAGAAATTAAGTTAATGATAATTACCACTAACAAAAACGCCAAACTTCAAAACTGTCTTAACAAAAAAAATAACGACAGGGTTATAGAAGAGGTTACTGTCACAAACTGCTTGGTCTTAACAATTGACAAAAAATCTTTCCTTGGTCAGTCTACACATTTCTGCCACTCACGCGTAAACTTTCTAAGAAATTATTTCAGTTTTAAAAAGAATAAAACACTTCTCGATCAACACACTAGAAAATTATTTTCCATGGGATATTTACAACCAGATTTCGACTATGGGATCTACAATATGGGATATGGCTAGTAAAAAACTGTCTTAAACCCTTAGAAAGCTTTACCAGGCGTTCTATCAAACTTATACTTCTAAAATCCTCTTCCCTACTATTCTGGACTACAAATCATTACATATTCCCTTTCCCTTTCCCAAATTGAGATGTCAATTCAATAAAGCAGTATTTTTCTACAAAATAGTTAATGGACTTGCTCCATCATATCTCTACGAAAAAACTCCAAAACTCAAACTACGAGACAAAGAGAGAATACAACTTCCCCGTCCTAGAACTGATCTGTATATGACTTCTCTTTTATACTCAGGCGGTAAAAAATGGAACGAAATTCGATGGCATTAAAACAAAGAATTCCTTGGCATCATTCAAAAGCTGCTACCATGATTACTTATTTAAGCTATTATAAAAATTATTCCAATTTTCTTACTGTTCATTGTAATGGTATATATCTGCAATGTATTCAGTTACCCTGATGATGACCCCTCTCTCCTCATCTTTTTCTCTTTCTCTCTCTCTCTCACTCTCTCTCTCTCGTCTCTCGTCTGTCTGTCTGTCGTCTTTCTCTCTTCTCTCTGTCTCTCTCTGGTCTCTCTCTCTCTCTTTTTCTCTCTCTCTCTCCCTCTCTCTCCCCTCTCTCTCTCTCTCTCTCTTTCAGTTGTACTTATTGTAAAAGTAGGTAAGTGTACCATGTATATGTTTGTGTATTATATTTGTATTTGTGTTTGTGTTTGTGTGATATATATTATATATATATATATTAATATATTTTATATATATTATATGTGTGTATATATATGTATATATATGAAAATATATTATATTTATTTATGTATATTTGTGTGGATATTTTGTATATATGTATGTGTTATGTGTGTATATGGTAAATGTGTATTATGTGTACAAATAAGATATTATGTCTTGATTATATAATGTACTCTGCCCCTTTGTTTTATTTGTTGATGCATCCGATCCTTTCTTTATAATATATTTTTTTATTGTCATAGTGATATTATGTTAAAATACTCTTACTGCTCTTTCTTGGCCTTTGTTTAATTTGTTTATGTGGGTTTGCTTTGTTTTTGAGGACTGGATGGAAAAAGTTTTTTGAAATGCTTTTTAGTTTTCCTCATT